>JAGPOW010000304.1:3749834-3760980 GCA_030014935.1 Caiman crocodilus
CCACCACCTGGGCTGCTTCAAAGTGCAGGGCCAGCCACAGGCTGGCATATGGGCTCCGGGCTGTAGTGGGGTGTGGGTGTGGGTGTGGGGGGAGGAAGGGGTGCTGACCAGCCCACAGAGGGGTTCTCATCTCTTATGGGGGGGCTCTCCTAAAGAGGGGCTCAGCCTCCCCCCACACTGTCCCCCATAATTCGAACCCTGGAATTATGCAAGACGCGTTGGTTTTATCTGTCATCCTTCACGTTACTGCTGGTCACTACTTTGTTTCGTGGTCGTGTTTATATGATCCGTGATCGACCGCACAAAATTAGAGGGGGAAAAATAAAAGTAGGCAGAATGAAGGCTAACTCCTGATGCTGGTTTGCATAACTGTAAAGAGATCATAGGCCTCTGGCCCATGGGGACCTACAGGGTGAAAGGGCCTTTTAGTTGTTCTTCTGGATCACTGGAGTCAGATCCCAATGGTGATGTTAAAGGGAGCTTATGTACATGGGCCGTATGCACTTTAGGTAAATGCCGCCTGCTCCTGCCCTCCTTACAGGTGCTGCAGGTATTTTTGCAGGTCCAAAGCTCCAGCAGTTCCAAAGGCAGATAATTCACTGTGAACTCCCACAAATAAAGGGGAGGGAGGGAGATGTATAGGTGTTTAGTGATCTCTAGGTAGCCTGTCCCAATGCTTGCCCACCTCCGAGTCAGGATATATCTTCTACTCTCCAACCTAAACTTCCTCTGCTGCAGCTTGAGGCCATTTCTCCTAGTCCTGTCCCCTGTGGCCATAGAGAAAAGCCTATTTTCATCCTCTCTATAATTGCCCTTCAAGTACTTGAAGGATGTTATTGAATTCCCCCTCAGTCTTCTTTTCTCCAGATTAAATAACCCTTACATTTTCTGGTTCTCCTCATAAGTCATGTTTCCCAGACCTCTAATCATTTTTGCCATGCTCTGCTGGACACTTTCCAGTACGTCTATATTTTTCCTAAAGCATGAGGCCCAAAACTGGACACACAACTCCAGGTGAGACCTCATCAGTACCAAATAGAGGCGAAGAAAAATTTTTGATTTGCAAACGACACTTCTGTTAATACAGCCCAGTATGTGGTTGCCTTTTTTACAACAAGAACACAGTGTTGGTCCATATTTAACGTATGGTCCACTGGGACCCACCAGTGCTTCTCTGCCGTACCGCAGCCTAGCCATTCATTCCCCAGCCTGTATTTGCGCATGCAATTATTCTCTCCTAAGTGCATGACTTGTTGTTGTGGAATTTGTTTCAGACTGATTAGTTTCAGACCATTTCTCCAATTAATTCAGGTCATTCTGGATTATAGCCCTACCTTCCATAAGGTCAGAAAGTCCACCCAACTTGATGTTATCCATAAATGTGATAAGTCGGCATTCAATCCCATCATCAAAATCATTAATAAGATGTGAAACTATACTGGGCCCAGGACAGACCCTGCCTGACACTTCCTCCCAACTAGATGCGGAGCAATTGATGACTGCTCATTGACAACCATAACCGACTGTGTATTCCCCTTATACTACCGTGTCATCTAGTCTGTATTTTCTTATCTTATTAATGAGACTATATTGGGAGAGTGTCAAAAGCCTTACTATAGTCAAGGTATATCATACCCACTGCTCTCCTCCCATGCACAGGAATATCACCTTTTCACAGAAGGACATGAGATTGAGCTTTCCAGGATCAAGATCAGGCTGGATAGTCTGTAATTCTCCAGATCCTCCTCCTTCTGTTTCTTAAAGATGGACACAGTATTTGCCCTTTTCCAGTCATGTGGGACCTCATCTGACTTTGTGTGTTTTCAGACGATAGCCAATAGAACCAAATTTAGGGCAAACAAATCCTTCTGTGCCCTGGGGTGTATCTTAGCTTCTCTACGTAATCCCTAACCTGTTCTTCCATTACGCTAAAGTATTTGTCTCTATCCCTAGCTTTTCTGCCAGCTGCACTTATTATCTGGTGACATACTTCAGCCTCGTCATCATCATAGAATTATAGGAAATTAGGGTTAGAAGATTAGTTAGGCCTCAGGAGGTCACATCTAGTCCAACTCCCTGCTCAAAGCAGGAGCTTCCCTACCTAGATCATCCCAGCAAGGCTTTGTCTAGCTGAGTCTTAAAAACCTCCAAGGATGGAGAGTCCACCACCTCTCTGGGTAACCTGCTGCAGTGGGTTACTACCCTTCCAGTGAGAATTTTTTTTTTACTAATATCCAACCTAGACTTCCCTCGCTGCAGTTTGAGACCTTTGAGCCTTGTTCTATCCTCTGCCCCCACTGTCCAGCTCCACCCCCTTTGGACCCCCCTTCAGGGAGTTGAAGGCTGCTATTTCATCATCTCTGTCTTCTCTTCTTTAGAGCAAATAAGCCCAGTTCCCTCAGTCTTTACCGACAAGTCATGTGTCCCAGCACCCCAACCATTTTTTTGTTTGTCCTCCACTGAATTCTTTCCAATGTGTCCACATCCTTTCTGTAGTGGGGGACCCAAAAATGAACACAGGACTCCAGATGTGGCCTCACCAGTACTGAATAGAGGAAAGAATCTCTGCCCTCGATCTGCTGGCAACGGTCCTCCCAATACAGCCCAGGATGCCAGTAGCCTTCTTGGCAAGAAGGACGCACTGCTGGCTCCTATTCGGCTTCTTGTTCCCTGTCACGCCGAGGTCCTTCTTGTCCCCTATGACTCCCAGGTCCTTTTCTCCAAAGCTACTGCCCAGCCAGTCACCCCCAGCCTGCCCCGGTGCACAGGATTGCTCCCCCCTCAGCGCAGGACTTTGCACTTGTCCTTGTTGAACCTCAGGAGATTGCTTCTGTCCCAATCCTTCAGTTTGTCAAGGTCACTCTGAATCCTAGCCCTGCCCCGCAGTGACTCTACTGCTCCCACATCTTGATGTCATCTGCAAATGTGTTGAGGGTGCACGCCATCCCATCTTCCAGGCCATTGATGACATTGAACAAAACCAGCCCCAGGGCCGAACCTTGGGGCACTCCACTTGATATCAACTGGCAACTAGACATGGAGCCATTGATTACTCTCTCTCTCAATATCTATCTATCTATCTATCTAGTGATTGATCAATAGATAGATATCAAGAAAGAGAGATATCATTCTAGATAGATAGATAGATATCCCTGTCTTTCTTGATATCTATCAATCAATCACTAGATAGATATTGAGATATCTATAGCACTATATCTATCGCTAGATAGATTGCCTTTTGCAGTGAATGAGCAACCTACACTTTCTCTGGTCTCCCTCATACTTTTGACATGCTTGTAGAATCCCTTGTTATTGCCTTCTGCATCCTTTGCTAATTGTATCTCAAATCATATTTTGGCCTTCCTGATATTTTCCCTGCATGGCCATGGAGTAATTTTACAAGCTTTCCTAGTAATACAAGCAAGTTTCCAGTTTTTGGAGGGTTCCTTTAGGAATTTCAATGTTTTTGCAGTCTGGCCAAGCTTCGTTGCACTTCACGTTCCTTTGTCACATCAGGATAACTTGCTCCTGCATTCTTAATACAGCTTCCTTAAAGTGCAACAAGGCTCTCCTGGACTCCTTTTCTCCTCAGACTTGCTTCCCAGGGGATCCTGTGCACTGCTTCACTGAATCTGTTCACGTGTGCTTTCTTGAATTCCAGAGTCTTGATTCAACTTCTCAGCTTCCTTCCTTCCTTTAGGATCTTCAACACTATCATTTTGTGTTCACTGTCAGCCACCTTGTCTTCCAAACAATTCCTTCTTCTCATGAGCAGCAAACCAAGAAGAGCTTCCCTCCAAATTCACCTCTTACCACCTGTACCAAGAAGTTGTCCCCAGCATGCTCCAAGCATTTGCTTCACTGCCTGTGCACTGCTGTGTCTCTCTCCCAGGAGATGTCCAGTGAATAAAGTCCTGCAGGACAACCAGGTCCTATGACTTGCAAAAGTCTGCCAGTTGTTGAAAGAAGGCCTCGTCCACCTCTTCCTCCTGGTGTGGTGGCATATAGGAAAGGGCCACCTTGACATCCTCCCTGCTGTTCTCCTCTTTACCCTTTACCCAATGTTTTCAGCAGGCCTACCCTTCATTTCATCCTGCACCTCAGAACACACATACATGTCCTTTGTATTTCGGGCAGCACCTCCTCCTTTTTTTCCCCCTGCCTATCTTTCCTGAACAAGTTGTACCCATCCGTGACAATACTCCCTCATGTCTCTGCAATCCAAATAACTTCAGAAGTCATCAGTTAATGGATGGACCTCCAGTTTTTCCTGTTTATTACACATGCTTCTTGCATTAGTGTACAAACCTTTAGGTATGTAACTGAAGTTTCTATCTTTTCCTTCAGAACATGACTATGGCTTTCTTTATTTATCCCTTAATAGGTTTGTATCTAGGTCCTCTGGCTCTTGACATACCTCTGAGATTTTAACTCCTGTGCTATGATGTTAGGTTTTGCATTGGATCACTTCCCATGTAAACTCTCATAGGCTCCATGCTATCCACCATTTAAACAGTGCTATTTTTAATAAAGTCAAAAGGGAAGCATAGTAATGGAAAAGCAAAGTTAATTAATGCAATTAAATCTTGAGATCGCAAGAGGCAAAGCTTTGCCTTTATTAATTTTACCCTGCCAAGAGGATGGCTATGGGTTAATTTATTTAGTTACATTCCCCCCCCCCATGTTTTTTTCTTTGCTTTAATACCTGGGAAACTCATTACATTTCAGAAGTTATAATATTAAGGTTACAGTGTTAGAGACGTCACAATGAAGGTTGTCGGTGCAGCTTTAATTTAGACTCTCGATGGCTATGACACAGTCTTTAATCAAACACGGATTTTTTTTTTTCCTCTCGCTCAAAACGTTGTCTAACATCTCCTAATGTCTGTGTTCCTGAGTGAAACTCTAACACTCTCTTAAGGGGGATTTTTTTCTTTTTCTATTCTCACATCCCAGGTAAAGAAAAGATGCCAACCTACCGCGCACTCCTGCCCTGCGGTTATTGTCTGGGCAGGCAGTTTGTCCATTGCAGCTAATTAGAAGTTTTGCAAACCATTTTGCCTGTGGTAGAGAGCCAGCCCATCTCACTCCTTCCACTCAACAGCAGGAATGACATGAGTTCTCAATTAGGCTTCGGCTGGAGCTAACGGACAGGCTACTTCATGCTTTAACTTCTAGGTGAATATGAATGCAAAGAGGATCCTTGCCTATGGGAGCAGCTGTTTTCCACTGGAGAGCCCATCTGGCGGCCTGATCCCCAGCGGAGTTGTCAGAAGTCCGTGCCGATGCCTGCTGGCTGCTAAATGGATGCAGATCCGCTTCTCGAGGGGGATAGGTCTTGTGCATCCCCAGCACAGCACAGAGTACAGCTCAAGCGCAGCAGCTGGGCAGGGATCTTTGCCAGTGCCTGCAGCGAAGCCAGTATTTCATTCCCAAAGTCTGCTGCAGCCAGCATAATGTCTACGGTGTCCACGCTGGCGAGGCTCCGATGAGAGAGTGGTTTGCACTCTCGCAGACCTCGCGCACATCTCGGCTCCCAGCCCAACTCCTCCGGGGATGTTGTAGCTTTGGGTGTTTGAGGGAGTCGTGCTCATCACAGCCTGTTGCTGTCGGCTGTCTCCATCTGGGCTCGGTCTGCTTTGTACTAGTTTCTTTCCATGCAGGATGGTGAAAACCTTGGGAATGAGCTGGTACAGGGGCAAAGCAAGGCTCTTTTCCTGATAAAATACCATCAATAACACGATGTCTTATAGTCTGTTCCTTATCTGGGGAAGCCATTCAAATAATAATAATTAAAAATAGCATAAATGCAAGGGTATTCGATGCCTTGTGTTTAGTTGCTTCGTTGAGTAGGTCGGTCCAGTCTCTGGGGGGTAGGCAGGAATACCACGTATTGCTCAGAGACACTGTCATTTCTGCACAGGCGAGGTCCTTGAAATGAGCGCAGTATCCCTGATCCAGGTTAATTGTTATGTGACTTTACCAGGAACCCTTTATACCCACACGATCCAATGAAATGATCAGGAATCAAAAAAAGTTATATTTACCCTCTGTGTGCTTTATTTTAATCGGTTACCTCCATGGAGCTGGATGAGTGTGCTCACCTTTCTCGTATCCCCTGTAAATATTCTTTGCATCGCTTCTTCCTTTCTCTTTGCTCCTAAGGACCAGTAAAATGCAGCACCCACCTCTGCTCTCTCTTTTTTTCCTTTTTCTCAGAAGGATTAAATCTAAGCCTACAAAGAGCAAGGGAGGCTTTTTTGAGTCACGCTGACATGATGGAGGGCTAACCTGCTCTTGAACTGGAGATGTTCGCTGTTCCTCCCGGAGTCCTAGTTAGCACTAGAAAGGGCAACAGATGCCGTTCTTTCAGCAAATTGTTTTGTGATGGTAATTATGATATGATCAGACTTACAAGTAGAGCCAAGCCAACCACTTTCATCTGTCAAGGAGCCCATTGCTTATTAGATGATCTAATTAGACATGTGTTCTATGCATTACCTTTGGTTGTCTCAACACATACCATTGCCCTTAGGGGACTGCAGTAGAGTACAGCGTGCGTCTTACATTTCTCAGATACTTTAAAGTGCTTCCAGGTTGAATGGAAAGTGAGGCCTTCAGTTTTCATCCCGTTTTTCAAGGTGAACTTCAAGATTGTGCATACAGAGAGACAGCCATCTCTGCTGGTTGAAGGGGGGGAAATTGCCATCCTTGCCATGTATATGCGTTTGGCCGGGGGGGGGTGCTCTGATCATACTCTGTATCTCACATTGTTCACATGCTGTGGCTCCTACACTCCAATAAGACAAACCTACCTTTCTAATGAGCTGCAATGACATTAATTGTAGGATGAGCAGCAGGAAAATAAGCAACAGAACAATTACTCGCTGAATAAATGGCTTGCAGCCTATGCACTGCCCACACTGGGTTTACCCAAGTCGCTCTGAATTAGGCTGCATTTTAACTCCAGACCGTCAGTGGGCAATAACCACACGCAGTCATCACCGCCCTGAAAGCTACCCACACCTCAAATGATTTCCGTGCGATGGCTATTTTCTCTCCCTGCACATCAGTTTTAGAATTGCTTGTGATTTAATCAGGCTTACAGAGCACAGGTCTCTCAAGGCACGTTATCTTAAAAAAAAGCCCAAAAACCAGTCGGCTGTGGATGTCAATGCCAATTCAGCCTCCAAGTCATCACTGTCTTATTTATCATCTCTGTTTCAGTTTGATTTGAGACAATCCCAGGCAGCTCTCTGAAATCAGATGCAAATTAAGATTGGCTCGGTTGCTTCATAATAGAGCTAGTTAAAGCATGGAAGGCCTTAAATCTGGTGGTTAGAGACAAATCCTCAGTACTTGATTTTCAGTTCCTAGAGCAGCTAATCAGAGATGTGCTTTTGCATGATTTATATTTCCTTGGTCTGATTTTTCATTCTGAGGTTTTTTACTTTTTCTTTCCCAAATGATCCTTCCTTCTTGTTAGCACTTGAGCCAGGGCTTTGGTGCGTGAGCTGGAGCCGGAGATTTTCTGAGCAAAGTTCCCAATTAAAGTTTTCAAACTGCATAACAATTAACAAACAGTTAATTTTCTCTCTTAATCATCATTACAAGCTCCTTAAAGGAAAGCTGCTGTTTTTAATATACACTCTCCGAAGTGTTTTTGTTGTTCCCTATGCCGAAGGCAGAAGTAGCATCAATGTT
Organism: Caiman crocodilus; assembly: GCA_030014935.1. Lineage (NCBI taxonomy): Eukaryota > Metazoa > Chordata > Crocodylia > Alligatoridae > Caiman > Caiman crocodilus. The sequence continues at coordinate 3,757,539 of JAGPOW010000304.1, forward strand.
TTATTTTATTTCAGTGTATTTTATTTTATGTATTTGTACCTGATGGCAAGGAAAGAAGCTTTTGCCTTCTCTGGAGTGGGTCCAAAGGGGAAAATGTAGGCACTTTGCAGCAGGCTCTGAGAGCCAGGCGCAGGTTTTCCATTTGCTCCATCTGAATACGTGTCGGTATAATTTTGCCCCAGCTTTTTTGTCATTCCCATGGTTTAGGCCACTTAGAGTGCAGGCACACACAATTGCAGGTATAAAATTGCATCCGCTATTTCTTTGCGTGACCATATTTATCTGTCAAAAGCAGAAACACAATTGAATGTAGGCTGGAAATGTTGTCCTCATATTTAACCTCATGTAGTCAATTTGGTTTATTTTAAAATGCCTGCTGCTGTATTGGTGCATCCCTTTTTAAATGCCTCCTGCTCTCCTCTGGTAGAAGCAGGCACAGAGACATTGACTGTAGTGGAGTTGTGCCCATTTACACTAGCAGGGGATGTGGCCCCCCAGGACACTGCTTAATTACCGTTTCCATTAATGGAATTGCTTTTCAGCATAGTTAGCCTTTTGTCTTGGACAGCGATTAATTAAAATCCAGGAATGTTGGGGCTCCGCTTGAAAACCATGGAGATAGTCTCTTGTTTCTAGCTGGATAATTTACCTATGATAAGATCACAGAATCAGAAAATTGGGGTTGGAAGGGAGCTCAGGAGGTCACATCTAGGCCAACCCCCTGCTCCAAGCAGGACCAGCCCCAACTCCAGCATCCCAGCCAAGGCTTTGTCTAGCCAAATCTTAAGCACCTCTAAGGATGGCCACATCCTCTCTGGGTCCCCTGTTTCAGTGTTTTACTACCCTCCTCGTGAGATTTTTTTTTTTTCCTAATATCTAACCTCAACTTCCCTTGCTGCGACTTAAGACCATGGCTCCTTGCTGTCATAAAGAGTTTGACCACAGACTGGATTTGTCCATGTCGCATGCTTTCACGCCCAGTCTCATGCGTTTATAGGACGGACATTACCTCTCAAAGATCGGTTTCTCCTCTCTGTACGTTTGCCAGACTCTGTACATTTATCCTGGGACCTGCTGCATCCTGTGACAATGACCTAAGACCAGTTATGTTTCAGACTGGTCCTTTCGTTCAAAGTTTGCATCCTGTAGTCGCTGTTGCTGATCACCGTTGGCACCGTACCTCTTCACAGCGTTCTCCGAGGCTGCTTCTCCAGCTTTAGGAGGTCTCACTCGCATTGGCTCCTAGATGCATCTCCCAGTGACTATAACGTAGTGAGTTTCCCTGAAAGATCGGTTCAAAGAAACCCTGCATCAAGTCACTGCGAGAGGCATCTTCTGTGGGCAACGCCATTCAAGGTATGCTGGACACAGTCACACAGAACAAATCTCTAATTTTCCAGCTGCGTTCCTCTAATCCCTCTTTCATGCCTTCTCCTACAAGCTCACACTGCTTTGTTTTTAAAAATCGGTAATTAAAGGCTTATCCCCTCTTAGAGAAATTATATAGGATGATGGCTACAGAAGATCCCCAAACTTTGTGGCTCTGGGGAATCGAATTAATCCTGGGACTAGTCCTTCGTACAGCCTCTTTCAGAACCAACTTTGATGGTGTGGTTTCATTAAAGCAGGTAATTAGCAGCTTATGGCTACTCCAAGGGCCTTCTTGATTTTCTTTTCAAATTGGGAAAGCTTGCTCATAAGACAATTACCCGTGCCTAATATGTAATCAGTCCCCATCAAATGGATGTTCAATGATGTGTGGGTGCTAAGCATATCAAACTGAAAATACGCTTGTAGAGAATTGTATCACGCAATTTAGGAGCTCTCTGCCTGTGAATGTGCACACGTGTGTTACGTAGGTATTCGTGAGCGTGTGGCTATTCTTCACCCTCCAAGTGCACGTGTGTGCATTCACCCGTGCTTGTAAATAGGATGCATATAATGTGAGATGTATGTTGGGACTGGGTAATATATACAGTGTCTGGACACCAAATGCTCACAATTGAACATGGATTAATTTGAAGACTTCCGCAGCATCCTGTAACCATTTGCTGCCATTCGCTATATATGTCGTCCATATGGGTGACCCCCTCCCTTCAGCGCGTGAATATAGACACACTTTGACTTGTTTTGTCTGTACAGATGTTCTGTACATTGCTGAACTCTCTCCAGATCATAAATCAGCTGCCCTTCAACAAGGACTAAAAATGTGGGTGCAATGTTTTGAGCATAAACGGGAAAGGAAAGAAAAAGCGGGGATTTCAAACTCTTTTAGAATTGGAGAATGGGTCCCGTGCTTGGCACTTCAGTTTAAGCTTCTGTACTTTGAATTCATACTGTAGGGCACCACGTCGGATTGAGGTCAGATTCTCAACTGGGGCAGACTGGCAGAGCTCCATGGATTTTAATGGAGCTGTGCTAATTTACACCAGATGACAGTCTAGCCCTGTGTTCCCATCATACCGTCCCTCAAATGGAAAAGCGGTACCCTTGTAAACTTCTCTGGTTTAGTTATTCCAGCTCTTCACAGTGGCTGTCTGCCAGTCCAGTAGTGCAACTGGAAGTGCAATTCGTTAAGCGCAGCAGCTGCTTTAGGAAATGATCACTACTCCTCTTTACACCTAGTTATAAGGCTTGTTAAACACTCCACATACGACAGGTCATTGCAGGAGATCAGAAAGGGCTACCCTCTGACAGCACACGCTGAAACGCCAGGTGTTCTTCAGCAGTAAAGACCCAAAACGCAAGGAGTCAATACTCTCCTTGCCTTGCTGCTGGTGGAAATCATGGTATATCTGTGGAAAAAAGAGTTGCAAAACCATGCAACCACAGGTATGGAAGAGACCTCGAAACCATGCAACTTCAGGTATGGAAGAGACCTCGAAACCATGCAGCCGCAGGTATGGTAAAGACCTCGAAACCATGCAACCGCAGATATGGAAGAGACCTCGAAACCAAGCAACCGCAGATATGGAAGAGACCTCGAAACCAAGCAACCGCAGATATGGAAGAGACCTCGAAACCATGCAACCTCAGGTATGGAAGAGACCTCGAAACCATGCAACCGCAGATATGGAAGAGACCTCGAAACCATGCAACTTCAGGTATGGAAGAGACCTCGAAACCATGCAACCTCAGGTATGGAAGAGACCTCGAAACCATGCAACCTCAGGTATGGAAGAGACCTCGAAACCATGCAGCTGCAGGTATGGAAGAGACCTCGAAACCATGAAGCCGCAGGTATGGAAGAGACCTCGAAACCATGCAGCCGCAGGTATGGAAGAGACCTCGAAACCATGCAACCGCAGATATGGAAGAGACCTCGAAACCAAGCAACCGCAGATATGGAAGAGACCTCGAAACCATGCAGCCGCAGGTATGGAAGAGACCTCGAAACCATGCAGCCGCAGGTATGGAAGAGACCTCGAAACCATGCAGCCGC
>JAGPOW010000304.1:3761080-3775484 GCA_030014935.1 Caiman crocodilus
GCAGGTATGGAAGAGACCTCGAAACCATGCAGCCGCAGGTATGGAAGAGACCTCGAAACCATGCAGCCGCAGGTATGGAAGAGACCTCGAAACCATGCAACCTCAGGTATGGAAGAGACCTTGAAACCATGCAACCGCAGGTATGGTAAAGACCTCGAAACCATGCAACCGCAGATATGGAAGAGACCTCGAAACCATGCAACCGCAGGTATGGAAGAGACCTCGAAACCATGCAACCGCAGATATGGAAGAGACCTTGAAACCAAGCAACCGCAGGTATGGAAGAGACCTCAAAACCAAGCAACCACAGGTATGGAAGAGACCTCGAAACCATGCAGCCACAGGTATGACATGATATGGAAGGATAACACTTTCTTCCAAGTAGTGGGGAATCAGGAGCTACAGTTTAACACAATGGGGCCTGGGTTACTTGTGTTAGGTTTGTGTTATTTAAATAATATAAATGATTTTATGTACTGGGATGAGAACCCCACCTCTGTCCTATAATCGAGATGAGTGACACTTGTCCAGGGGAGACTAGAAGCTAACTGTGAAGCACACGTGACAGCTGGACAGGTGAATACTTTGAAGCTATTGAAGCGTTGTCCCAAATCATGTGTTTAAGTTAAGAAGTTGGCCGCATGTGACAGTATGAGTTGAGCCTAACGTTAGTGGGGAGCAAAAATAGGTGATGGGTGGGGAGGGAGGGATTGCCTCTTGCAGTTGCAATTCAAGGCAGAGTTTTTCTAGATACTGCACTTTTCCTTAGGATTGATAGATTGATTGATCAATCGATCACTCGATCGGACATTTTGATTTCTATGTGCTGCAGTGGAAAAGAGGGGCAAGATTATTTGGTGGTTTGAATGGCGGGGAGGAAAGGGCTAAGTGTTCTCAAGAGTCACTGGAGCAGTCGATAGCAGCGAGGAAGAATTGACCCCAGTAAGTCCAGCAGCTTTGCAGAGCTCCAAAACATGCACACGACAGGTGGTGGTAGGATTCAAAAAGGAAATGAAAAGGGGGGCGGGGGGAAACATCTTTCTTCAATAACCTTGAAAATTCAATTTTGGAGATAAAACAAAGCTTGATAAAAATGGATGAGAGGATAGATGAACTAGAACACAGTAGGAGAAAGAGAGACTGAAACAGCTGGAAGAAAGAAGAGCGATACATAGATTTACTGAGAACAAAAAGGCAATTATGTGTAAAACATGGAGGAAACAGGCTTGGGAGACATAACATTAAATGTTCTGGAATCCCAGGGGAGGTGGAAAACAATTAAAGGCTGGAATTTATTTCCCTCTGAAAACAATTGCCGGACACGGAAGATAAACCTGCCTGCCTGACTCGGAGCCTCACAGACTGACTCTAACCATTCCCCCCCACTAATATCTGGACCCAAATTCAGGCCCAGCTTTCACAATTACAGCATACCTCTATTAGAAAGGCAATATCCCAAGTGTATTATCAAGCAGGTCCTCCCTATTGAGAGTAAATTATTCACAGTAAAAGGCAGTGAAAATTCAAATGAACCTTTCAAGAAGGCACTCGAGCTATTACATTATTGTAAATATTCATACAGCACATTGTTTGGAAAGCAACAGTCAGTATTAATACTGGCCATTAATGTGTGGCATCATCTGCTTTCAACCACACTAACACCCTGGAATTGCATATGCATGTTTCTTCAGGGAAAATAATCACTCCTTCTTTCTGAACATCCCCGCCCCACTAGTCAATTGAAAAAGCACTTGCTTTGCCTTGGAGTACGTAGGGTTTTGCATCAATCATTTGCTCATCACCGCATGCAGTAATCTCTTAGTAGCAAATCTGCATAGCATGAGCCATCCTTATGCCTGCTATCGCCTAAACCTAGCCTTTGAACAGAACTCAGCCTTTGGGAAAAAAACCATCTCTACGACCCTGGCCCTTGCAGATCCTTGGCGTTTGTTGGTGCTGCAACAGGTTGGCTGGAAGCAGAGGAAAGGAAAACACTCTTGATCAGCTTGGGCAGCTCCATGTTCTGCTGCCCTGAATGCCGTGATTTTCAACCAGGATGCCACAGCCATCTGTGGTGTCATGCGATCCTTTTAAGGTGCCATGAAATACTAGCACCCTTAGGTGTGCAAACACTTGCACCTGATTCCTGAGATAAAAACAGAGATCACAGAATCCTAGAAAGTGAGTATGTGAAGGGAGCTCAGAGGGTCACAACTAGTCCAACCGCTGCTCGCAGCAGGACCAGCCCCAACTACATCATCCCAGACAAGGCTTTGTCTTGCCGGGTCTTAAACACCTCCAAGGATGGAGAGTCTATCACCTCTCTGAGTGACCTCTTCCAGTGCTTTACTGCCTTCCTCATGAGAGTTTTTCCTTATATCCAGCCTCAACTTCCCTTGCTGCAACATGAGCCCATTGCTCCTTGTCCTGTATCTGCCCCCACTGAGACCAGCCCAGCTCCATCCTCTTTGCAGCGCCCTGCAGGGAGGTGACGGCTGCTGTTCAATCCCCCTCGGTCTTCTCTTCTGCAGACTCAATCAGCCCATTTCCCTCAGCTTCTCCTCACCAGTCCTGTCCCCCAGCTCTACAACCAGTTTCGTTCTCCTCCTCTGGACTCTCTCCGATTTGTCCACATCCTTTTTGTAGATCCCAACTAGGAAACCATAGCGTCAAAAACCTTCTGACCTGCTGAGGTCTTGTTGAGCTCCTTTTAAAGTAATATTGCTCTCTCTTTTTTTTCCTAGAAAAGAGATAAGTGATAGTTGGAAAGTTTTTGAGAAGTGCCTTGAGTCAGGAAAGTTTGAGAACCACTGCCGTAGTCTATGGGGACAAAATAATACCCCTTAAATAGTTGGCAAACCTATTAATGGATCTTGATGTTTCCTTTATTTGGGAAGCAAGTTTAACCTTCTTGGTGCTGTGATAGGAATACATATTTTACGCATTGTCCATAATTATGCTATGCATAGTTACTTGGACATCACTGTAGTAGTACAGTGCCTTCATACGAGAGAAGGGAAGAGACTGCACTGGCAGGAGAAGTTCAATTCTGAGTGTTACCGGGGCACAACTGTAGATAAAATATTACCTTCCTGGGAATTTTTCATTGCGGTGTTTTTTTCTTTTTCCTGGCAAAAAACGCTCTTTTTGCCAAATCGAAATCAGTCTTTGCAGAGCTAGGTCTAAGAGTTTGGGTTTTTTTTAAAAAAGTAGGTGCATAGAGATCAAAAGTCAGTGTTTTATTACTAAACCTTTGAATTTTGAGACCTAAATAAGGGCCTTGTTACACTCTGTAATGAAATGGGAGGTGGGAAGGAAATGGGGGTTAGGGAAGGGTGGGGAAACAAAGGTAATCAGCAACTGCAGGATCAAAAGCAAAGAAGTAAAGACACAAAAATAGAAGAAATTAAGCGGAAGTACATTAGAGGAGATCTCAGGTTTCAGTTAACTAGGATTTGGGGTTGGGGTGTGGGGGGTGCTGGTTGTGCTTCCTGGGTGGGCTGGGAGCAGTGAAGAGAGGGATTTGGAGGGTATTATTTTTGCCCTGGGAAGGAAGGCTCTGCTCGTAGGGACCTGATCCAGCCCCCTCCAGCACCACTCCTGAGCCCTGGCCATGCCCTGCGACCCGGCTAGCTGCCGTGTGCTCTGCAGGCTGTTTGCATGGGGTTGCACTGCTGGGGGTGGGAGGGGGAGTTGGTGCCAAAACTGCCCCCAAGCAGTAGAGTTCAGATGATGGTTGTGTAATGATTCAGGGCCTTTGTGCACTGCCCTGAATCACATTAATTCTGGCTGGTTTTCATGTTCCTAATTTCTCAGCAGTGTCTTACCACAGCCTGTGTTGTTTGTTCCAGTATTACTCGCATTTAAATGGCTTTCTGCCTTCCGATATCTCCGTTTTGAACTTTTATGTTCCTTCAAAAGCATCACGGATGCACGTGCTCCCACGCGGGCAGCTATATTTTCTTTACCAGATATTTTTTGTTTGTCTGTTTAGACCGAAAAGTGGAAGTGTCAAAACCCCTGCCTTATTAGGTGATCTGATCTGGTACATTTTCAGAAAGCAATCTTGTGTAAGAAAAGGAGGGTTAGGGTGTGATACCACTTCAAAGATCGATGCTTCTGTCTTTCCCCCTGTCCACTGCAGCGTATTACTTCATTTCACGGGCTCCCTGTGGCCTGGTACCTAAGACACTCACCCGGGACATGGCAGTCCCATGGGAAAGCCCCTGTTTTGTCTGATTGAAGTATATCATGTCCCAGATGAGTTCCCTCACCAGAAGGATATCGAGTCTCCACTGCCTGCTTATCAGCCAAATAGTCCAATATACCAAATAGTCTAACACTGAAAAGCCTAGGTCTGTCTGTCTGTCTGTCTGTCTGTCTGTCTGTCTGTAACACTTTATTCATGCTCTGATTGGCTGGCCTCACCCTCTCCCCCCAGCCTCGCTCCCTGGAGGCAGGGGCAACAGGGCGGATGAAACGGGGGATGAGGCGAGCAGCGCTGGTCTCGCCGCCCCCTGCCCCTGCTCCCAGCAGACACCAAGGATGGAGCGGAGCAGGGGCGAGGCCACTGAAACCTTACTGCTTGCAGGTGACGGCGGCAGAGGCACGGGGGGGAAACAGGGTTGGGATGCCATGGCGGGGGGAGGCCATGGCTCTGGCCTCAGCCCACCCCTTCCATCTGCCACCCGGAGGGCCTGATGTGGGACGACGCGGCGGTGGTAGGGGCAGGAGCGGGCCCAGTGTGGGCTGGGGCAATAGCAGGAATGCCTCGGTGGTGGTGGTGGGTGGAGTGGGCCCCAGGCCCCATACGGGGGGGAGGAGGACCAAGCCAAGCTGGGGGAGAAGATGGCCCGCCATGGCAGGGGGAGCAGCGGGCCCTGGCCAACCTGGCAGCGGTGGGGGAATGGGAGGAGTGGGCTCAGAGCTGACGGGGGGAGGAGCGGGCCCAGGACCGAGTGGGAGAAGAGGCTCACTCCTCTCCCCACACAGCTGCTGCCGCATCGGGCCAGACCCACTGCTCCCCCCCACCATTGTGGCAGGCCGGCTTCTTCCCCAGCCTGGGTCCGATCCCACTCCTCCCCCACTTCCTTCCTCCCCCCGTCAGCTCCGAGCCTGCTCCTCCCATTCCCCCTCCACTGCTGGGTCAGCCCAGCCCCACTGCGGCGGGCCAGCTCCTGCCCACCCTCAGACCCAGTCCTCCCCTGCATTAGGCCTGGGGCCACTCCTCCCCTCCCCGCACCGCTGCGGCGGTGAGGTGGGGAGTGGGCTTGCACCCAGGCAGGAGGAGGCCTGGACGGGAGGGAAGCACAAGGCTCCATCCCCCCACGTTTCCCCTCATCATTCCTGATGGGCATTTGGCTAGTCTACTTCTAAGTATGTAAGAGAACAGCTCTGGCTGGAAAGGGTTACCTGAAACAGGCAGTTGGTAGACATAAACCTGCACCCTCCACCCAACACGATGTTGTAGAATGAGTTGCTCTCATATCCTTACGTGACATGAAACCCCCCCACCCAGAAATCTAAAGGTCTCATTTCTGGTTTTCTTATTTGGAGAAAAAACAAAATTTTAAAACCTCGCTTTTCCCACCCCTCCTGTGCAATGAAGCTCTTCTTTTCCAGCGGGCCCTATGCAGAACGTTTCAAAGCTTTTGACACCTATTTATGGCACAGCTTGCTGAACGGGCTCACAAAGATCCCTTTGGCCAACAGAAAAGGAAATGACACCAAGAGATTGGTTGCAGGGGCAAAACAGCACTGCTCTCTCCTGAGGTTCTTCCCTTACAAGTAAATGCCACAGTGCTAAAAATTAATTAGCAAGGACATTTCAAGGCACATAGAGATAATTTAACTATCAAAGGAAAATAAAATCTAACCTTAACAGGGAAGCAGGCAGTAATGGGATATACTCTGATTTTAGATCACAATAAATAGCTCTGTTTCTTTTCTTCGGGTTATTCATCAGTTTTGGTCTAGGTAACGTGAATATCCTTCTGGATGGCATTTCTTTGTCCTCCCTTCTGTAAGATGGAAGCATTTGGCATAGGTGGGAAAGAAGTTGACGACTAAATTAGCAGGAATGGGGTGGGCTGAGTAGGGCAGAGGCTGGAGGATTTGTACAGTAACTTTCCGTATGATCCAGGCAGGGGCACTCAGGAAGCAGATCACAGCTCTGCTCCAGCTCTGGATCATGCAGCACTGCTGCAAGATCCCAGCCCCGGGCCAGGAGGAGCTGCCTGCCCGGCTCCGCACCCTGCCAGCACTGCTGGGGCCGGTCTCCATGGAAACCCTGACCCTGCATTGTCATGGCTACACCACTGCTGGGGTCTCCATGGAAACTGGCAGCAGCAACATGGGCAGGGGCTGCTGGGAAATGGAGTCCAGCTACCAGTAGGCTCCACCACTTTGCCCACCCCAATCTAGCTTGATTACTCCAAGTTAGCAGGCTTACATGCTATTGCTAGAGGTTGAAGTGTAGTGGCCTTTCTCTGCCCACATCACAAGGAAGTTTTGTGACACTCCAATAGTTGTCATGCCATTTAATTGGTGCATATGGTCGGTCCTTGAGCGCCAACCTCGTTTATAAAAAATTCCCATTCTGATCCGGTGGAAAGAATCACAGTGAGCACGGGTTATTTGTCATCTTTAGGAGAGTTGCTTAGAAGGTAAAGCAGCTGAGGGCTGAGTTAGAAAAAGCTGTTTCTTCTGTGCGACCTGAAAGGAAATCCTTTCTCATTCACCCCAATATCTGTTCTAACAAGCTGCTTTGTGCACACTGAGCCAAGCTGAGCAACACTATCAGTGGGTTTGTATCTGAGGATCAGGTGAAAGTGAGGTAGAGAGTGGGCTTAATGCCCTAGGTGGTTTTCAACAGCTCTGACATTCAGTAGCAATGCAATACATGTGCAACTCTAGCAGAGGATGAAAAGACTTCTATGGCAAGAAGGAACGCGGAAAGGAGGGCATATGATAGAGGCAGCGTCTGCGTGGGGTCAGCTCTGGCTACCCATTTATCACCGGTTCTCTTTATTCTTGTTAAGAACATCAATATCCCCAGCCTTTTGTGGGTAGTTTTTGAGCTGCACTGATATACTCTGATTTTAGATCACAATAAATTGCTCTGTTTCTTTTCTCAGTAGGAGAGGGAGCTGGCATGCAAACTTGCTGGATTGAAAAGGATCCGGTGTGGGGCAGAGATGCATCAATCCAGGAGAATGCTCTTAGAAACAACTACCGCCCTCACTGCTATTACACTTGCTACCGGCTTCTCCTCTTGCTCTTTCATCCTATCTCAAGATACTTCTGGGTCCATCTTCACCCAGTAGCATCCCAACTTCTTTTTTGTTTTTCTCTTTTTGTTCCTCCCTTGAGATCCCACATCCTGTACCTTGGTTTCCTCAATGCCTACCACCATGGGTTAGCAAGGGCCTCTCACAGGGTTTGAAAAATGCAATTGTGACATTGGGACTGAGATGGCACAGCTGGGAGATGATAAACCACAGCTTTCTGAAGTATTACATGAGGCATTTACAGGTATCTCTGGACTGCCACGTGGACCTGATGGTAGATCTTATAAGGGTGGACAGGACAGAAGTACGACTGGGAGAGATGTGTGAATGAATAGTAATTCTCTTAAAAATATGGTGTACAATGTCCAAACACGAGCTCTGGTGCAGTCCACTAATATGTTCAATTGGAAAAGGAATGTCATGGCTAGATTTACAAATCTGCTGGAGGAAAAGGTGGCATCATCCCCTTCTGTCAAATGACCCCGGCATTAGGGTGCTCATCGCTCAGGAGGGAGATCTGGGTGCAGCTCACACTTCCACCAAGGGGAATTGCACCCATATTTCCCACCTCCCAGGAGACTGCCCCAGCTACAAAACTGGGGGGCATTCTCACTGAGGCTCTCAAAGCTGTATCACTTAATATAAGGACACATCCTCTGGACCCAAGGACTGATAAGCGGGTATTTCTTCCTTTCAGTAAGTCTCTTACTGACAAGCCAAGAGAATCATTCTCATTCTTAATCTGTCTTAGTGATTAAAGAACTTATACAACACGAGACGGTCCCAGGCAGAAGAGCCGAAATCATCCAACATGTCTGCAAATCGTCTGTAGCTTGGCATTTAGGTTGGTGTTTCTGGAAGTGGGAGATGTGGGCCTGATTTCTCTTGCCTGGTGGAGGAGATCAACTGGATCTCATACATCTGTGGCGTGAGCTACTGGACAAAGGGGAAGTGCTTCCTCCGGCTGCATTTTGGTGAATGTAGTTCTTCATTTCTGTTGCTTTTAGTCCCAGTGTCTGGAAATAAAATGTTTCATGTTGTACAGTGGAACATTTCATAGAGTCATAGACAAGCAGGGCTGCAAGGGACCTCCAGCAGCCATCTAGTCAAACCCCCTGCCACAGGCAGGGTTGTCCCTATCGAAACCATCCCTAACAAACTGTAATATAACTATCAAACCCGATGCAACATAGCCTGCACTAACACCCTAACCTGCCACAAGTAAAGCAGGGGAACCACGGCAGCCAATGCCCTGCTTCTATAAGATGTTGACAATATTTGCTCAAGAGGTCCCAGGTAGAGGCCATGCTCCCTGCTACAGAGAAAAGCAAACCCCCCACAGTCCATACTGATCCGACCATAGAGTATAAGTCCTTCCTGACCACAAAGATCAGTCTGACTCTGAGTGGGGGGACAAGACCCTCAAGCCAGAAACCTCCAGCTTTGCTCCCAGGAGGAGCATTGGCCCACTGCAGTCAAAGTCCCCAGCCTTGGCTGCAGCCAACACCCAATGCCTCTTGGGAGGCTTAAAAACCCTGACACATATAGCAGAAAGGGTGGGTGGGAAAGTGGGGAGCCAGCAAAGCCCAGAAGCATGGAAAACAACCATGGCAGAACTGAAGCACCCCTATGCCTAGATTATCCCTGCCAGTGGCTGTCCAGCCTCTTCTTGAACACCCCCAGTGATGGAGAGTCCACACTTCCTTTCCTCAGTGCCTAGCCCACTGCCTTGCTATCCTAATAGTGAGGATGGTTTGGTTGTTGTTGTTTTTACAGAGATTCAGTGTAAACTAACTTTGCTCCAACTTTTAGCCATTGGCCTGCATCCTCCTCTCTGTAGCAACAAAGAAGAGGTGCTTTCCCTCTTCTTTATGGCAGCCCTTCAAGTATTTGAAGACTGCTATCATGCCCCTTCTCATGTCCCCTATCAAGTGCATTTTCTGCAAGATGAACATGCCCAGCTCCTTCAGCCTCTCCTCAAATGACCTCCTTTCCAAGCCCTTGATCAATTTTGTTGTCTGCTTTTGCACCCTCTGCAACTTCTCCATGTCCTTTTTAAAATGTGCAACCCAGAGCTGCCCACAGTATCCAGATGTGGCTAACCACTGGTGCGTAGAGAGGCAGTATCACTGCCAAACTGTCGAGATCTTTCTCACATCCTCCGACGGGTTCACAATCCTCCTCAGTTTTGTGTCCTCTGCAAACTTGTTCAAGAAGCTTTCTATGCCAGCATCTATATCGTTAATAAATGCAATGAAGAACACCGGGCCCAGGGCAGACCCCGTGAGACTCCACTCAAAACCTCCTGCCAATCTGATGTGGGTCCATTAAAAATGATACTTTGCTTATGGCTACTAGGCCAGGTATCTATCCATCTTACAGTAGTTTTATCCAACCCACGTCTCTCCAATTTGTTCACGAGAAGGCTATGTTTGGTGAATGTTGTTCTTCATTTGCAATACTTTTTTCCCCAGTGCCTGGAAAGAAAATGCTCAATTTTGAGTGAAATGGAACATTTCACTTGACACAAGATGAACTTTTTCCTTTTGTGCCTATTGTATAAGAACAACATTGAAAATGAAGTATGGCTCTTTGTGAGCCTTTTTTTTTTCCCCATGTCAGTTGCCAAACTGAAAAATGAATTATTTGCTCAGCCTTCAATAGTGAGAGGATGATAACTGGTAGGAAAGGAAAGGAGACCATCTTACTGGTCTAGGGGCTATTTCTGCAACATGTAGTCTCTCTGAGCAGCTCTTATTCATGTGAGTAATTCCTTCAATATTGATGCTAATATTCACATGAGTATTTTCTGCTTAATGTTGAATAAGGGTTACAGCATCTGGCTGGCTGTCATTTTTACTGAGGATAATGTTTATGAAAATGTCCCCACAACAATAATTTGTTCTGGGACCTTTTGTTCTCCCCATTCGCTGTGACCCCTCCACTTTAATTGTTTTTCAGCAGAAAATAGCGGAGGAGTCAGTTGAACAATATTGCTTTCTGCTTCCGGCAAAATGTCTCTGGTACTCAAGTTTCCAGCGTTTCTCTGCAAATCTATTTTGTTCCCACTTCTCTTGCATACACTTATAAAATAATAGAAAATGAGAGTTGAGGGGCCCTCAGGAGGTCACATCTAGTCCAACCCCTGCTCCCAGCAGGACCAGCCCCAACTGCATCATCCCAGCCAAGGCTTTGTTAAACCAGGCCTTAAACGCCTCCAAGGATGCAGATCCCACCACTTCTGTAGGTAACCTGTTCCAGTGATTCACCATCCTCCTAGTGAGAGAGGTTGTTTTTTTTCTAATACCTAATCTCAGCGTCCCATGCTACATCCCAAGCCCATTGCTCCTTGTCCTTTCATCTTCCACTGAGAACAGCCCAGCTCCATCTTCTTTGCAACCTCCCAGCAGGGACGTGAAGGCTGCTCTCAAATCCCCGCTTGGTCTTCTTTTCTGCAGACTCAATCAGCCCAGATCCTTCCAGCTCTCCTCATAAGCCACATGCCCCAGGCCCAGGTTGAGTTCATTCACTACACTGCAGAGCCACTGCTATTTATCTGGCAAAGCTTTCCCCGGAGAATGACCAGCCTCATTGCAGCAGATCTGTTCAGGAAGATCTTTGATCTTTCCAGAGATGCCAAACTGCAGCATGCAACCTCATAGCAGGCTTCGCCCGTTGGCGGGCATGCTTCCTCATTCTCGTGGGTCCTCGTCTTTGAGAGCGAAACCCTCTGGTCCCATTGCATTTACCTTGTGCCTCATTCAAAATGCCATTTTTTTCCTCAATTGGGAAGTCCCCTTGTATTGATTAGCCCTCATAGGATGCAGAACTTCTATAGCCAATTCTTAAACTAGCTGTACTGTACGCCAAGACAGTCTGTGCATGGGCAGGGGACGTGGTCTTTCCAGCAATCCCAAACTGCTTCATGGCCCTTTGGGTACAAGAGTCAGGGGTGCTCTCTGGTAAGTCAGGGCCGAAACCACGGAGAAACAGGTGCCCCTTTCTTATCTCGCCGGTGTGCTTTATAGGCTTTGACCCATGGTCCTTAATTGTCAGGTTTGACTCCGCTGCTCTTTGTCCGCTTGGGTGAGAAAATGACACTTCACATCAGCCAAAGGGGATGCTGAAGCCTTGCGACGGGCTTTGAATGATTTCATTGCCTCTGATAAATTCCAGTTATCGGGAAGGATATTTTTCCTTGAAAATATCATACTAGCAACACGTGCTGTCTGTGCAATGGTATTTCAGAGCGGCTCGTGTTTACTTCATTCTTGTGAAAGTCCCTTTGGAAGTCTGCGGGGATTTTGCGGGCGTAAGCAGCAGCCCGCTTTGGCCTTCAGCAGCTTAATGCTTTGTTAAATAGATGCACGTCATAATGAAATGCCAGCTCCGCGTGTCCCTAAGCTCTGGATGATATTTCTGTTTGTACGGGTCTTGGGCCCTGCTGTGTAAATCAAACCAATTGTGCACACATTTGATTGAACGTGCAAGAAATCCAGGCCCTGGTGCAGGTGCACAGCATGGGGAAATCCCCAGCAGTCCCTCTCCTTTCCAGCCCTGTGCAAGGGGCAGCCCAACAGCCCCCTTTCCACGCTGGAAGTGCAAGGGGCAGAATTCACCTGCGTTGTTTCTAAGGCATCTTCCCATGAGGCAAGGATCCTCTCTGCTGAAAATAGCGCAGCGATTCCCGCAGTGAAGCTGAAAACTCTTTGTCGCATACGACGCATTTCAGCGTCTTTACACTTTAACTGCGGCGCTAGCAGCAATTACTTCCACGCACCGTCTTGTTTTTGTGTACGTATTTAAGAGACAAGTGATAGGGCTGTCGGAGGAAAGTGAAATGAAATTCGTAATGCTGCCTCCCCTGAGAATATGCCAGGCTCGCTCCTGCTGTGAAGAAGTAACTCATGTGGGTTGGGTTTTTTTCTGCGAGACACCAGACACTGCCTCCCGGCCAGATGCAATTGCCTTCTCACCTGGTAATCACTGCAACATAGGAGTGCTCAACCCCTGGCCCACGGGCCAGATCCAGCCCCCATGGCACCATGTTATCTACCCTGCAGGTCTATCAGTTTGGCAGTTCAGGAGCTGCTCCCTGTTGTGAGCTCAGGGCCCTTTGCACTGGATGGGGCATCTGATCCCAGCAAGAAGGGGGTACATGGGGGTGGGAAGGGGCAGTGCTGAAGCCCTCAGGGCCCAATCCTGGTGGGATGGTGCAGTGCCAGGTGCCCAAGCCCAATCCCAGCATGCAGGAGCAGAAAAGAGAAGTCCTGGAGCCCAGTACCAGAAAATTTGAGGCCAGAACAGACCATTTTTAGTTGCACATCCTTAAGACTGGCTGTTAAGTTTCATCTTGCTCTCCTGCATTTAATCCTATAATTTAGCTTTGGGAGCTGAGGCACCTAGACATAAAGACGTGGAGAATGCACTAACTCCTCTTTAGGGTTGTTGGTGGTAACCGTATTGGTCTAAGGACATAGGCAGACAAGGTTCTTTGGGTAGATGGGATATCTTTTATTAGACCAACGGACTAGTTGGAAAAATGGTTCTTTGCAAACTTTCAGGCACAAACGCCCTTCTTTAGGCTCTCTCTGTGCCCGAACGAAGCCAGGCAGGTCTGGAAAGGTTGGGGAAGTGGGCAGAAGAGAATAGGATGCAGGTCCACAAGGACACATGCAAGGTGCTGCACCTGGGGAGAAGGAATCACCACCACGCTTACAGGCGGGGGGATGACCTTCTCAGCAGCACAGCGGCAGAAAGGGATCTCAAAATTACTGGTGACACCAAGATGAACACGAGTCATCAATGTGACGAGGCAGTCAATAGCCACGCTTTATCATGCATTAGCATCAGCAGATGCATGATGAGCAGGTCCGGGGAGGTGATATTTACCCTCTATGTGGCTCTGGTCAGGCCACAGTCGGAGTACTGCGTCCGGTTCTGGATGCCGCACTTCAGGAGGGATGTGGACAACCTCAAGAGGGTGCAGAGGAGGCCACTCATATGGTTAGGGACCTGCAGGCAAAGCCCTACCAGGATAGACTGAGGATCCTGGATCTCCTCAACCTCTGCAAGAGAAGGCTGAGAAGTGATCTTGTGACTGCCTATAAATTCATCAGGAGTGCGCAACAAGGAATAGAGATGCTCTATTTACTAGTGCACCCCCTGGAGTAACTAGGAACAATGGGCACAAAGTGACAAAGACAGATTTAGGTTAGACATCAGGAAGAACTTTTTTTACGGTAAGGGTTACCAAAATCTGGAATGGGTTTCCAAGGGAAGATATGCTCTCTCCCACCTGGGAGGGCTTTAAGAGGAGGCTGGGCATGCACCTGGCTGGGGTCATCTGACCCCACCGCTCTTTCCTGCCCAGGGCAGGGGGTCTGACACGATGATCTGCTAAGGTCTCTTCCAGCCCAAATACCTGTGAATCTCTATTGCCATTGACCCAAAGAACCTTGTCTGCCGAGCTCCTCTTATCGTTTGTCCAAATAGTTAATAATCCTAATCGTTACAAAATCATGCCGTATTTCTAAATTGAATTTGTCTGGCTTCAGCTTCAGGCTAGTGGTTCTTGTTACACCTGTCTGTGTAAGATCAGAAGACTCTTGAGTACTTGTTATTTTCTCCCCATCAAAGTACGTATACACAGTGTAATCCAGTCAACTGTCAATCTTCTTTCTGAGAGGCTGAACAGATTGGGCTCTTCAGAAATCTGTCATTGTAAGGCATTCTCAATGGCCCTCAAATAATTTTTCTTCAATTTTTCAACATCCTTTTTTTAAAAACCCACATATATGCAGTAGTCCAGTACCAGCATTATTCGCCGTAGCTGCAGATTTGTCTGGAAGCTGCTTAGAAATCAGCCCTGCTACTCATTGCGCTCACGTTTCCACATCATCATACTAAGAGCTCTTGTGGAGTTGCTTGTCCATCTATTGTGACACCTTTTCAGAGGCATTGCTTTCCAGGATAAGAGTCCATCTTTTTTTGTACGTATGGTCTGCGTTCCTCCTTGATGCATAACTTGCATTTGTCCATATTAAAATGCATGCTGTTTGGTGGAGCCCGCAAAACTGTGCGAGTGCCCTGTCTTCCTTTAGGAAAGAGGGGGG
>JAGPOW010000304.1:3782028-3799273 GCA_030014935.1 Caiman crocodilus
TTTTCTTTTCTTTTCTTTTCTTAATTACAAACACTTTGTCCTGCCTTCAAAATCCTTCTGCCTCTGCCTGCATCATTTAGGACAATTCTATCCAGTATTTTTAGTGGAAAAGGCATATGCATTAACTAAAACCTGGGGAAGGTCCTCAGCCCCAAACCATAGACCTCCTTTCTTTCCTCCACCTCTGGAGCAAGGTGCTTAACTTGTAGGCATGAGGTTGCTCAGCTGCACCATACCTAAATGTGTCTTTTCTTCACTATCTAAAGAGCCAACATGTGGACACAGAGAAGTACATGAAAACAAGGTGTTCATAGTCAGCACGGCAAGTAGTGGTTTCCATCCGTTAGCTGCTCGTCCAGTTTATCATATCCATCAGAGCGCACACGTGCAATGTTTCTTAGCATTTTGCAAAGGCTCTTCTCTTTGCAAAAGGGTCCATTGAAGACTGCTTGGAAAACTAGATTCGTAAAGAAATGCTGACTTGATTACCTCTATGAGATGTTAGCTCTTTGTGACTTAGACTGGAATTGAATATATCCCTTTTTTCAGAGGGGGCATGCTTGCTTAGGCGTTTTTCTGGTAGCGGCACTGATACCACACTGACCAGCAGTCAGTAATAGCCTGAAAAACCCTGAATATGATGTCAGGAAAACTCATTTCCAAAGACTCTCAGACTTGAGGGGTGACAATAGTGTTGCTAGAAGAGCTACAAAATCTTTACTTTTCATGAAGGATTTAAATAATCCTCTGGAGATGACCTTTCCAACGAAGTGTAATTTAAAAGAGGATGACTTCCTTCTGATTATACAGTTCCTTGAGGTTTCTATTGAAGCATGTGACATTTTCAAGGAACCTTAAATAGAAATATGGAAGTGTGGAGCAGGAAGTACTTTAATAATCGAAAAATGTGTGCGATTCCGTGACCTAGATAAGGCAAGTTAAATATATTGACATTGCTTCCTTTGCCAGATGGTGACCAGAAAAATAATTTAGTGAAAAGATTGATTCAGTGCAAGTATTGATGGAGGCAGTTTCAAAGCCTTTCTTTGGTTACAGAGTATTTGGAATTGATTTTTTTTCTTCACGGGGCCCAGCCTACGGGAAATGAAAACTGATACAATGAGCTTTGACCAGCATGGCATAGCTGCTTGATGACAACACACTAATTCTTGTGCTGGGCGTATCTGTGAAGTTTGTTTCCTAATGCTCACGTTTCAGAATGAGGAGTTCTGGGAAGGACTCTCGTTCAGAGCTCGTCTTGCATTTGGTGATGGCCCCAATGCAACACCTGCTTTAGTAATTGTGTAGCTTAATTCATGTGTAGTCCAGAAATTTCCTCATGTGCTAGGTGTGCTCAGGATCCATATTTTAATTACTTTAAGAATTTACCTTAAAATCAGTGTATGAAAGACCAGATGTGGAGTGCACGTCAAGAAAGAAGCCAGAGCCACACTGCCATTGAATCCATGGGTTTCTCTTCCACAGATCTATTAGCAGGATTTGGGCCAGTTCATCATGACTTTGGACCACAATCTCTGCAGAGTTAGATGTTAAATTTTACAGGATGGATCAAAGTATGGAGATCTATCGATACAGGTATCAGTATCAATACAATGGATGCATGATCCTCTGCTGAATTTTCTGTAAGGTCTGTACCTAATTCACACTCTGAAAACGGCATCATAAGCTGGGAAGGAAGATCAGGAAGCTTTTTAATGCTGACAAGAGGAGAAAATTGATTTTGTACTTCTTTTTATAGTTGATAGCTGTATCACTGGACTAGAAGACCAATACACTGGGACTGCACCTGAGCAAATGTGTTTCTTAGTATCTCATGTTAGCTTCCCAATGCAGAAACACGGTGTGTTGACTAGTGGTATAATATTATAATGGACTAGTTCCATTTGCAATACCCTCCAGAAAGGCCAGCACCTACGTACTATAGTCATTAACATTAAAGGCACGTCTGAGCCAGTAGTATCACGGCCATGAAACTGAGCTAGTGGCTCATGAGATACCCAGCGCAGGTCACAGAAATATAAACTGCCGCCCATCCTCGCGTGCGCTCTCCTTAAGCGCCTTCCAGCCCACTCAGTTCTCTCATCCGCTGTTCTCTGAAACCTTTGTATACAATAACAACAACAACGATTGTTAAATCAAATATCTTGGCCTTTGTGATCCCATATTCTTGGCTAAATTTGCATGCAAAATAAGCATTTTTTTTTTTTTTACGTTTGCTTTTATACTCGCTAGCTTTCAGTTTCACTCAAGTGCTCCATTGCTCTTGTATTATATGAGATAGGGAATTTAATAGCATCCAATTTACCTCCTCTAGACTGTATTGGAAGGCTTTCCAAGCTCCTAAACATTTCAGCATTCGCAGAATCAGAAAAAAATAGGGCTTGAAAGGCTCTCAGGGGCTCAGTCATCTGTTCCAATCTCCGGCCACAGCAGGATCATTCATGTCTAAACCATCTTAGGCAAATGTTTATCTAACCTGCGCTTGAACATTTCCAGCGATGGGCTTGTTATATAACTTCTTCTAGTCCGTAATTGCTTCAACAGTGAGAAAGCTCTTCCTAATACCCAACTTAAATTTCCCTTGTTGTGGTTTTAGCTCTTTAATTCTTCCCCTGCGAACATAGAAAGCATTTAGTCACCATCCTCTTCTCTTTCCCCAAATCCCAGGTCTTCCCTTTCTTCATAAACCGTGGTTTCTAATCCTCCAGTCATGTGTTGCTCTTCTTTGGTTTGCATCCATTTTGCCCATTTCTTTCTTGAAGCGCAGTGCCCCAAACAGGATGCAGTACTCCAAACGAGGATGGTGGAAGAATCATTGCTGGTGACTGGCATGGGACTCAGCTTTAAAAACATCCCTTTGTGCTATGACCCTTATTATTACTATTTATTTTGCAAGACGAGCACACTGTTGACTCATTCAGGGTGCAGTTCACTGTACCTCCCTGATTCTCTTGTGCTATCCTGGACTATCTCTAGTCCAGGATAGCCAGACATCCCTCCCCCCTGGTATTTGGGCATGTGCTCATTCCTTCTTGAATGCAGTACTTTTCATACCAAACTTCATCCTATTTGAGACCCAGTTTACTAAGATCATTTTAAAATTGATTCTGTTCTCAAAACGGTCTGCTACCTACATGGCTTGGGGGCACTTGCCAATTTGCAATATGTACCAAATCCCTTCCTCCAAGTCAGGGATGAAGATATTAAACCGTACTAGACCCAAGCAGACTGTCCGCAACCTTATTTGACACCCTCAGTTTGCAACTGAGCCATTGCTGACTATACTTTGAGTATTGTTAGCCAGCCGGTTGTGCACCTGCCTTATAACAACTTCTCTCAAATAACATTTCCTTAGTTGACTTCATGGGAGTGTAACAGGTCGCCCTCCCCAGCACCATCTTCCTGGTCATCTGCGCCGCACGTGGGGCACCCTTGGAGCCCTCTTGCAATTCTTGTGTCCCACCCTAATCTCATCTGCCACGTCTTAACGGACATTATTAAGTGAGCGGGAGAATGCCTATTATAATGGGCACGTTGGGGTCTCTTCTAGGATGGCTTGACCCCTTTTCTCTAGGTAGGCCTCCCCATCCAAACCCACTAAACAGGGTTCGACTCCACGGCTCTAGATTTTCCTTCCCGTGCCTGGAGGCTCGTAGCCCACTTTTCTGCTCCCTTCTGGAGTACGGTACTCCCTGCCCCAGAGGCACGGGCACCGTCCTGCAGCTAGGGGTTCACAAGTTCAAAACCAGGATGTGACCCCACCACTCCAAATAATAGGAAAAATACATACTTGTACCTTCCCCCCCCCCTTTTTTTTAAGATCATCCCAAATCTGCGCCCTTACCGGCACTCGGGCTCTCCGCAGCCCTGTCTCCCTCTGCGCCTCACTGGTACTGGGGCTGTGCCCCCCAAAAAGCTGTGCCCTCACTGGTACCAGGGGCTGTGCCCCCAAAAGTTGTACCCTCACTGGCGCTGGGGCTCCCACTCCAGAGTGGGTCCCCAAAAATGAGGCCTCCTCCGTCCCCTAATAGCCTCACCGAAACCTCCGGTCTTATTCAATAATCCCCAAAACAAAATAATAATAACTGCACGCGTTCAATCAACACAGCGGGTCATCTTACATGACCTCTCTTCGAGTCTCGGCTCCGCACCGGCTCAGTCCTGGTTGCGGATGCCGGGTTTTATAGCTTCTTCCGGTCAGCTGACTAGCCGTCCCAGTTCAGTAGTTAACCCCTTCCTCACCAGCCCTCCATGCCCAGAAGGTTCTGGCCTTACAGGGGCGCACCTTCTTCCTCGTGGCAAGGTTAGGGTTCCCTGTCACAGGGAGACACTGCCAAACATCTTGCTGAGGCCGAAAGTACATCACGCCTTCCCCCAGTCACAAAATCCATCACCTTGCCATAGAGAAACCAGGTTGGTTAAGCATGACTTGCTCTTGACAAATCCATGTTGGCTGTTCCTGATCACCTTGCTGTCGTCTAGATGCTTCTAAATCAATGGTTTGTATCTTTGCACATCTTCTGTTTCCATTGCATCGTCATCGTGGGTATTATTTTCCATTCAGTTATGGAGCTTACGAAACCGTCTGCATCTTTTCACCTTTGCTTCCCACCAGTTTTGGGGTACATCTGAACAGGATGTCCATATAATGTAACTGCTCCATCCACTATTCGTATAAATAGTCTATGCTTGTAGGGGCATGTATGGTGTGTGACTTTGATGAAGGTCGCACGTGTTCATTCAAGGACAAACTATGGCCTGTTGCATGTGCTGCTGTCATGTCCATTCAGGGAAGCAGCAAATTAATACTTGATGTGTTTGTGTAAGACCTTTGCATGTGTAAAAGACCTGTACTCCAGTAACTGAGCGTTTTCTGCAGTCCATAGGCTGTTAGAGGACATATCTCAGGGATACCCTGAGGTTCAATATAGGCTGCTTTCAGTCCCTCTGATTACGCACATTATTTCACTTATTAAGGATGTGCCTTTAGAGATCTAGGAACAGAATGACTGTTAAGCACTGACATAGCATATCACATAGATTAGTGAAGATTAGACTAAAGACTATTATTTGTATTCCCTACCTAACGAGGTATATTAAGCTGCCATTTTAAGATACAGTATTTAAAGACACGTTGAATTGTATGTTTAAAGCAAGGGGATTGAATATGATGTGATTAAAGATGCAAGAAGTCTGTGAAGGGATTTGGGGAGGGAAATGATTTGGTTTGAGCTGCGGGGAGGAGGAGGATTTTAGCAGCAGCAATTTGGGTAGGGCTGAATACCTAAAAGTTGCATGAAAGGGATCCACCACGAAAAAGCTGTGGAAGGTCATCTCTGGCCAGAGCTGTTTTTAGGGGCTTTTTTGTTTGTTTTTTTTGTATTTTTTGGGGGGGAAGGAGGGGGTTGAGAGGAGATTAGGCTTGTGACAATGGCTGGAAGTCTGTTATGGAGAGAACAAAAGAGAGAGATGCATAAGTGAATCTTTCCACCGTACCGGAGCTTGCAACAAGCTTCCTGGGGCTTTCTGTTCCTTGGGTGGCTGTTTTATTATTTTTCTTTTTGTAACCTGCTCATGAACTTTTAAAACCAACAGGCCGCTTTATGAACCTCAGTCACTGGTGGGTAGCAGTTTGGCAAGCAATAAGCCGGTGCAACTTGCAGTCCTACGCAGCATAATGTTATTATGTGATTACAAGATGCGGCAGGGTAGCATTTCCCCTTTGTATTACTGCATTCCCTCGCAACGCCGTATCCTTTATGAATCCATAAAACATTTTGAGACCTGGCACAGGGCTGGCAAATGCTGAATATAACTTAGAATGAGATCTGTGTGCAAGGTTGGCAATAGGTGTGTGTGTGTGTGTGTGTATTAACCTGCCAGCTTACAATTGCTTCAGTAGATGCAGATGCAGACTGTTATTCTTCATAAAGTATGAAGGTCGCAGTGCCTTGTGTATCTAGGCTTAGACAAAAGTGTTTCAAGGTCCTATCAAGGGGAAAAAAAACCTTCCATTTTTATATTGTTGTTAATGCTTTATCGTGCAAGAGACATATGACCTGTTTGTGTAGCAAAAGGGAAGAGGGCAAAGGCCTCGCTGGTGTCCCAAGGGTAGGACACAGCAGTTCTTGAAAAAAAGCATTTAAAGACAAATTGACATGAGAGAATCTCTGTAGCAGCTCTGGTTACGGTGCATTGATCTGAATATGCAAATTGGCGCTAATAACTTCAGCGTAGCATCCTCAGTGGCTCCTTGGAAAGAATCTGTGATTTAGGGGGAAGGAGGGACCCGTTCCCCCCCCTCACTCGTCCCGGTGCTCAGCTGGGTGCGGGCCCTGTGCACAGCAGGATCAGGCCTGTGGGGGGGGGGTATCCACTGTCACGGTGTCAGTGCCTCCTGGAGCACGGGCACGTGTGGATTATTATGCGTGTGGTACCACGGTGTCTAAGAGCCCAGCCGGGCACCAGGCTCCCGACTACAAGAAAAAACAAAACAAACCCCCGATCGAATCTGTCCCAAATACCTTGCAGTCTAAGCCAGAGTCAAAAGGACAGATGGGCAAGAGGTCATAGAAATCCTAGAAAATTAGGGTTGGAAGGGACCTCAGGTTGCATCTAGTTCAAGCCCCTGCTCCCAGCAGGACCAGCCCCAACTACATCATCCCAGCCAAGGCTTTGTCTATCCGGGTCTTCAGCACCTCCAAGGATGGCGACTCCACCACCTCCCTGGGGAGCCTGCTCCAGTGCTTCCCCACCCTCCTCATAAAAGTTGTTCCTAATATCCAGCCTCAACTTCCCTTGCTGCAGCTTGAGCCCATTGCTCCTTGTTCTGCCATCTGCCCCCACTGAGACCAGCCCAGCTCCATCCTCTTTGCACCCCCCTGCAGGGAGGGCAAGCCTACTATTCAATCCTCAGCTCAGATATACCAGGAGATGATGAGGCAGCATTGGTCAGTGTGCTCGGAGCGACCTGAGCACTCTGGGTGTTTCGGCTTTGCTTTCCTTTACTATCCACATTGCTGTGCACTTATTATTTAGGGAGGGAAGAACCTTGCACTTGGGAAGAAGGCTGTGGAGGAGAGGAGAGGAGAGGGCTCGGGCCTTGTTCCTATAGGAGTTTACTCCACAGGTTTAGACTCATCGTGCAGAGGCGTTATCCTTGTAGAGTACACTCTTACCATTCAAGGTCCTTTATGGGCTCTTTCACCTGGCCTGTTGTTTCTCACCCACTGTGGAGATGCAGCTTCAGCTCCCGTCTGGTCCACATAGACATCCTCAACCACTTGTTTGTCCTCGACAGGCATCCTCAACCCCATGTCCCAGCAGGGCCCTGCCTGCTTTCTGCCATTCTGCCCTACTGCCCTAGTGCTTGGGGTGGCAACATCTCTAAACCCCCCTCTCACGACTGCCCTGCTATGATGGTTGCAACCCACTGGACAGTGGTTAGGATGCTGGTGTTTCAGACCCTCACCTGTCCAGCTGCTCTGTGTGGTCTCACTGCTTCTTTATTATGCCCCTCTGTTTTCTCTCGCCGTAAAGCTCTTGGCACAATGGAGCTGCTCAGTGCTGTGGCAATACTAACAATCATAATCACATTAGCCAGCAATCAGGAAAAGAATGGCAGTGTTCAGAAGTGCCGTGAGTTAAGCTTGATACCCAGTGAATTAGTCTTGGTTTTCATGCATTTCATGACACAGGCACGTAAGTAAGAAACTGAGGGCTTAAATCTCCATAGCTCCACCCTGGTGTAGCTATTTCTTTTAGGAAGAACTGTGCAGAGATTTCCCCCCTATCAGAATGATTGCATTCGACACCCCTTAGCAGTCACACTGCAGGTCTATAAATAATAGCATAAAGACCATGCAGGCTAAAGTAGCGTACCACCAACTTTTTCATTCCTCAGTTGCATATGGAGGGAAATAGTTTAAAATGAAATTGTTTGCTGGTGTAGTCTACAGTGTTTTCTTGCTATGCAAATACTGTATTTTTTCAAAGCATAACGTGCAGAAGCATAACTCATAAACCACTGGTAGCAGAGTAAATTATTTTGAAAGAACATAAATTATGCAGCTTTCATAGATCTTTAAAACAGTCAGTCATTATCTAAAATCATATTCTAGCTAGAGCTAGTTAAATAAAACAAACAGTGGTTTGTGGACATATTGGCAAATAAATGTGTTAACTTTTCTCCTGCGTTATTTGTTGCTTGTGTATTCATCAGCGTGCTCATGAATTACAGAAATTTCGCATATTTTATGGCAAAGAATTAATCTTGCAAAAATGTAGATGTGCACTGTGATGCTTTCTACTTGTCCAGTATTTTTGCAAAGTTTATCATACTGGCATGGATTAGGAAACAGGATAGTGCAACCCACAGGGCACCACAGAGAGGAATATTTTCAGTGCCTCAAACTCTGAAATGTGTACCCACAAATTCTTTAGCAAGTTCTTAAGACTTGCGACAACGCTTGTATAGATCAGATCCAGACTGTAAGTGGTTCCCAAACAGGAAAAGAGCTATAATTATGTTAACAACTATTCACAGGGATCAATTCAGAGCACCATCAGGTTGGAAGGACCTCGGGGGTCATCTAGGTCAAACCCCTGCATTAGGTGCAGGATTTACTGAACCATTTTAGGCGAAGCCTACTTAACCAGCTTGAACTAGCTGTATTCATCCTGTTTATGGGTCTAGTCTGAAGCTGAAGTCCAAGGTCTGCCTGACCTGAGCAACACCTTGCGCTAAGCATGGTTAAGGCATGTTTTGTACAACGTGAGCTGCATAAATATCGATCAGCTCAGTGCTAGCATGCAATCACACCTTCAATTAGAGAGACCCATCAGTGTGGAGGGGCTGCACCTTAATGGAAAAGGAGCTGGGTTATTTGGATCAGCGATAATCCTACCCTGCAGTGGCATAACTTTGAGCCACATAGTGAGTGCTTTAAGCCACTTAAAGGTCTTAATGTAAAGACAATCCAGGGGTTAAGAGCTTCAGGAGCTGCCCAAAAATCAAAGTGTAACAAGGCCTTAGATTCTATCATACATAGGAAACTGACTCTCACTAATGACTTCTCACTTCTTTCGTGGAGCAATGATATATCATAGCGGTTTTCTCCTCCCACAACCCACGGAAGCAACCTAAGCTTCTAACTGTTGATCCCTAATACAATGCAAAGAGCAGTTTCATGTTCCCTTACCTGCCTGGGTTTTTTTAATCACACCCCACTGGAGTTTGGTATGTCTTTTTTATTAATGCCTTTTGCATTAAATGCACATTCATTGCCTCCAGTATACCTACTGGCCAGGTATACTGCCTATCCAGTAGCTTTGAGCGTGAAGCCCAATTCTAAGCATCAAGTTTTAGGCAGGCCAATTCCCTTGCACAGTGGGATCCTGTTCCTTCACTGGGACTTCTGGCACACATTATATGTTAGATGCAATTTAACCAGTTAATTGCATTTTTAACAGTAAGCCAGCCACACATTCAGGCAATTCATAGTGCAATAAAATAGGAAATAAGCCAAGAAATGATCCCACAAAATATGTGCAATAATTTTATGGTTGCTTCTCATTAAACCTTTGCTTGAACGTATGGCAGGTCCCTGTCATGCAGCTTGGCATCAGCTATATGGTGGGGTCGTGAGACCAACCCTGAGCACAGTTTGGATACTGGAACCCATTGTTAACAATTTTCAAATTGGGTAGAAAGGGTGAAAATAATTTAAAACAGACCAATGGGTCATTTCAGTCTTTGTGAGAAGTGTAGTGATCAATTGACAAAGCAGAATTGCTGCAAGATGAGTGCCGAGGATAAGCACAATCTCATGGGACAGGTCTCGACTGCTGCAAAGCAGAGCTGGCCAGTCTCAGCCTCCACAGCAGGGGTTCGTCCAGACAGTCCCGCAGGCAGGCGGACGGTCGTAATCTTAATATTGAATAAATCGTAGTAAACGTGATCTCAATATTCTAATAACCAATCGTGCATTAGAATTGACTGGTCTAATGTATATCGATTTAATTTGATTTGATTTACATTGATCCTCAGTTGGCTTTATTTAAATGTGTTTCACTGAAACGTCTAGAACCAGATTAAATTTCATTTTTTATGGGACAGGAAAGTGCCAGTTCATTAAAACTAGTATCTTTGAGCAAGTAACAGGGCAATAGGGAGGGCTTCTTATTTCTTTTCTTCCCATGGTAGATTGCTGTTCTCGACCTGGCTAACAAGGCTGCCTGGTTCTTACCGATTGGGTTCAATTAGACAGATGGAGCGTTTTCTCCGATCTGCTAACCGGCGTTTGCAAACGCGCACATTACGGTACATCATTCAAGGACCTACTTCAGGCCTGCTGTTGCCCCTTAGCCATAGGCCCTTTGAAAATGGCCAACTCTAGAAGCAAAATACCTAGGGCTCATGTCACACAGGCCTATGTACAGCCTGCACCAGTGAGCTGATTGCCGGTCTGAGCCCTGGGACTACACACAAGTGACTCGAACCGGCTCCAGTGAGGTCCCGGCGTTGAGACCGACAATCCGCTGATTGTGGTGCAGGCCATATATATAGGCCTGGGTGACATGAGCCAGTCCCAAGCCCCACACCGGCTGACCGGGTGGGAACGGGGAACCCCGTTCTACTTGCAGGGAACGGGGAACCCCAGATCACGGTGCATGTGTGTTATGGCAGGAGGCGTGACTGTTCAGATCAGGAAACGGATGCCATCGTGCCATTAAGTGAGCGTGTGCCAGGGGCCTGGGTCTCTTACCGTATAGCAATAATATAGTAATAACCAGGCTACCTGCCAGCGGACTCTGTGCGGCAAAGGGGTAAGAGTGCCAGGCAGCAGAGACTACAGATGGATGAACAGTGGCGATGACAGCAGACGGGCTGCAAAATGCACTGCATTCGGCCTTTCCCCGTAAAAGTGCAGGATGCAATGCTGGGGCCTATTGTACCTTAGGTGAAAATTCACCCCTTCTTGCATAAAACCTGGTTGATCTGCCTTCCTTTAGAGGCAGATCAACCTTGAGGAAGGCACCCCAAGCCAGCATGAGACAGTAACTCCAACGCAGGGTCTGCTCTTATTCTTGTTGGTATGGCAGGGTCCTTCCCCTTCTTGCTGCCTTTTTGTGACTTAGTCTTAAGGCTAAGGGGACAACATGTTGCAGAAGTATTTGTGTTCACAATTGTCCAGGGAGTTGACCAGGGTGCAGCAATAGGATTGTACTTCGGCATTTAAATCCACTTTGGTCCCTCAGAGAGCAACTGGGACCTGTCCCTAAGTGTTTTCCCCGAGTAAAGATGAGTCAAGAATTGAGAGAGAAGGTTTGTTGCTTGATCTGAATAAATATGCTAGGTTTAGACGCATGCTGGCTTGTTGTAGAGAGAGCCTTTTGCTGGGATGAAGGACTTTCCCAATAAATGGCTATCTTTTTTCACTTATGTGCTGTAGTAATTGGCACCCTGTAACTGCCTAAGACAGACTCACTGATTACCTTTAAGTGAATGGCAAACTTGACAGAATGGCACGTCTGATCTGTTTTGCAGCAGTAAAATGAACTCCCTACTCTTCCGGGAAGACTGTTGAACAATTTGCTTTGCTTCCATAAGTACAGGAAGGTTTTTTTTGTTAAAAGGCTTAGGCTAGTTAAGATGTCAGTTAAAGTATTGTCTGCATCTGAGTAAATTTGCTGTTTGACAGCAATAAAAGTTAAATTTAGCATGAGTCTGTCTTCATTAGGAGAAAAAGCTAAAATTTTAAATTCACGTTATACTGTTATGCTCCGTACTGCATGAGTTGTGGTGACTGGGATTAAAACAGCCTCTCTCTTTAGTCCTTTCCAGCATTTTAAAGCATCTCATTAATGAGAAAAGTTTGCATCCATGGGATTTCCTGTGAAACAGCATTTCAAGCTGGATCCTGAGACTGGATCCTGCTCTCCAAGCTCTGCCCCTGCCCGTCTCTCAGCAGGGCTGTAGGCACGCAGTTCAGGGGGAGAGATTATTGGACCGGGTTACATTGGTACTTTACATTGCTTTCTGGAGAACTAGCAATCCCAGAACTCACTGCACCATGTATAAACTTCTATATGCATTTAGTAAAGAAATGCAAAACCTTGAATACTGAGGCAGGAGGCATTTTTTCCCCTTAAGCAACATCAGTGCTCATGCCAGTTCGGTCAGTGCAAAGACTTAAAGGAAGTTATTAGTGTTGAGCAGAAGGCAGGGTGGAGATGCGCCTTATGAACTAACTGAACTGGAGATGCATAAGCTTTTGTGAGCCAGAGCTTACTTCATCAGATGCTGTGAAAGGACGTGCACAGAACCAGGCTATCAAATAAAGGAAGAGATTTGATAGAGAGGCATCGTCTGAATTGGATGGATGGCTTTTTTCAAGCAACAGGCTACCTAACTCACCACGGCACTAGGCCTTGCAGTGGACCCCAATGCAGCATCTCTACCTCCCCACCCCAATGTGACCTACCAAAATCATCTCAAGAGCCTGGAGAAGCATCACCAACGATGCCTCTGGAAAATCCTCCACATCAAATGGGAATATCATCGCACAAATGCCAGCACCCTTGCTGAAGCCACTGTTACCGGCATTGAGTCAGTGATCCTCAAGCACCAAGTTTCAATGCAGGATGGGGCACTGTGTGCAGATGCCTGACTCTTGACTCCCAAAACAAGTGGTCTACTCCCAGTTTAGCAATGGCCTGAGATCTCATGGTAGCCAAAGTCAATGCTACAAGGACACATTGAAGGCAGACCTCAAGAAAAGAGATGCCGCCATAAAGACTTGGGAGGAGCTTGCCAACAAGCTCCAATGATGCTACAGCCTCAATCAAGCAGCAGCTTGTTTCAAGGTAAAACATCTTGCCCTCGCAGCGGAGACAAGGAAGGAAAAAGAGTGTCCCCAGCTGATCGAGGGCAGTGATTCTTCCCCTGTATTCAGCACTGGGGAGGCCACATCTGGAGTCCTGTGTCCAATTTTGGGACCCCCACTACAGAAAGGATGTGGACAAATTGGAGAGAGTCCAGGAGCAGGTGAAAAAAAATGGTTCAGAGGCTGGGGGCATGACTTATGAGAAAAGACTGAGGGAATTGGGCTTATTTAGTCTATAGAAGAGGAGACTGAGAGGAAACTTAGTACCTAATGGGGAGGGGGGGTAGAAAGAGGATGGAGCTGGGCTGGTCTCAGTGGGGGCAGATGACAGGACAAGGAGCAATGAGCTCCAGTTGCAGCAAGGGAAGCTGAGGTTGTATATTAGGAAAAACTTTCTCACTGGGAGGGTAATAAAATAGTGGAATAGGTTACCTGGAGAGGTAGTAGACTCTCCATCCTTGGAGGTTTTGAAGACCCAGCTAGAGAAAGCCTTGTCTGGGATGATGTAGCTGGGGCTGGTCCTGCTTGGAGCAGGGGGTTGGACTAGATGTGACCTCCTGAGCTCCCTTCAACTCTCCTTGTCTGTGATTGTATGAATTCTGTCTCTAGTCACCCCTGGGTGCTGCAATTGCCCTGGTTGAGAATCACTTGTCTATAACGTGCACCTTTACCCTGTCTCCTGCCAGACGTCAGGCTAAGTCCAGGCTCTCTCTCATCATTGTTGGTGTTGCAGTTGTTGTAGCTGATGACCGCAAGCGCCTGATGTGTAAACACACCATAATGATGGCCCCCGCCTCAAGGCCCTTGCCATCCCAGGCCAGGATGAGAGACAGCAGTTGAAAGCAGACAGAAAAATCTGGGGAGCACGTAGACAAATGAGGCATGGATTCATTGGAAATATAAGTAGGGCCTTTAGTAGACCACCTTTCCAACTTGAATGGCAAATAGTTCTCTGAATTGCATATAAATTGAATTAGCAATCTAATAAATTGTTGACAGGAGTTGGGATAAATATTTTAAAATATCAATATGTTTCTGTTATTATATGAAAAATAATTTCTGGTTTGGATCATTTCATAGAATAATGTATCTTTTGGGAGTTTTTCCACAAATGATGTTGTTCTGCAAAAAGCAAACAAACAAACAGCCCCCCCACCTCCTTAAATCAGCTCAAAATAGGGCAAGAACAGGGTGGCTTGGAGTTATATCTCAGGGACTAGGTAGGGTAAAAAAGCAAAGTGCCTTTGGGGTCGTGCACAGGCATAAATGGGTTTTTCTCCATTGAAGTTAATGGAACTATGCCAGGTTAAGCTAACTTTGGATGTAGCCCAATGTGTTAAAAAGCTTCCCATTTAAAAAGTAATCTTTCAGTGTTTAGAGATTTATACAGACTGATGGGAATATTTAATCCATAGTAGTAGGCTTGTTTATTTTTATTTCCCACTAGTGTGTTTTCACACGCAAGTGATGTAATTTGTAATGTATGATTAATACAGCAAATGGAGTTTTTCAGGTTCAGTGGTATAGAAAAAATCCTGCCAGCCCTAATTACCTCTGGTTATCAAAGACGTGATTCAGAAAGACATTTAATTCAGCACTGTTTTAAAAAGGTAAAATACCTTGTCTAAAACATCTGCAGTCAGCAACCATTTTTACAGCGGGGTGTTGAGAGACTCTCTCTTTGCCAAAGGTGAAAACAGTAAATTGTTTGGGATTGAAAGTGGGGA
Organism: Caiman crocodilus; assembly: GCA_030014935.1. Lineage (NCBI taxonomy): Eukaryota > Metazoa > Chordata > Crocodylia > Alligatoridae > Caiman > Caiman crocodilus. The sequence goes on from JAGPOW010000304.1 coordinate 3,796,664, forward strand.
AAATGCGCTCGGAAAGCTCTTCCAGCGTCACGAACCCAGAGTAAATTTCCATTCAAAGAGTCACCACGGGCCATTATTTACCATTTAGAAATGTAAAGCTTCAGCCCAGTTTTTATATTATTTGTTTCTAAAATGCATGTGTGCCTCACAGGCATTCATATTACAGAGGCGCACACACGTGTTGTAAAGGGATATGATTTTTTTTTTAACTGAAAGGAAGTTAAAAGTGAGCCCAGCTATTGGGCTTGTGCTGAAAAGTTATTGGCACTGGTTTGACAAAAATCACGAGCATGAATTCATAGACTATGAAGTTAGAAAGTGCCACTACATCATCTGGTTTGACCTTCTTTATATTATTGGCCGCTACACAGCATCCAGCTGCTGCTGCGCTGAGCCCGATGACTTGCGTGTCAGTAAAGAACAGCTCCCAGAAGGATATCAAGCCTTGACTTTGTTGTAATCGAATTACCTTTCAAGCCTCTCATCATAACGCATTTGCTCCACACTTTTGGTGATTTTTTTTGTGGCTCTTCTCTACGCACTGGCCAATCGTTCAGCATTTTTTGAGTGCCTCATTTATCGTCTCATATTCCCATGATCTTCCTTAAGTCAAAATACAAGAAGGAGGTCTAGGATTGGATGGCACCTCAACAGTCGCTGTCACCAGATGGTGTCTCTAGCCCACATTTGACCATTCTGTTACACATGCTTGTGCTCTTATATTGAACTTTGTGAGGACTTTCCTTCTACGCGTGGCTTTGAGCAGTGGGCATTGCAGCAGGTATTGCGTAGCCTGAGGCTCTGTGCCACCGTCAGAGGCGGTTGTAGCCCCATTGCTATAGCTCCACTTCTTCAGTACTTCCTTGGAGCGTCCAACTCCAGTACGTAGGAGATGGAGACGTGGCCACCGTCGCCATCGCTTGTCAACCCCTCGTGGTAAGGACTCGGCTGCGGGAACGTCCGGTTTCCCACTGTCAGGTATTTTCTTCAGCCTCTCGTTCCACATCTGTAGTTGCATCTCCTTGGGCGCGGCATCGAGGGGTTGGGAGCTAGTGAGGAAGCTCCTGCGTGACTTCAGATGCTTGCGTGCCGCAGGATGGTCGTTCAGCGGGTGTCTCGCGCCTTCACTTTGTCTCGGTCATTGTATCCTGCTACAGAAACAGTCATTTATTTCACATGCAGGACGCTTTGTTCCCATCCCAGACATATGCTTTACCCAGTTTCTGGAAAACCCAGTTTCACGGCTTCCCTTGGCAATATTAAATAGTTCAGGAATAAACAGGATCCTGGGCCTTTCTTCTGCACTCATCTTGGGTGCCCAATACCTGGCTTTGCCTCTCCCTAGTTGAGACCAATTTCTGTCTCTGTGGCTGGACACCTGGGGATCAGGGCACAAAGTCGAATCACCCGGACAAGGCAACGAGAAGTGTTGTTCGTAAGGGAGTGCTCAGGGGAAATACAGAGCTTGCATGCACTTTCCCTAAGGAGGTGTGGTTTTGCTTGCTTCGGCCGCAGTCGATGTGCCTCGTGCACCTCCTGAAGCCAGACAGACATTTCCCTGCGTGTGTACGTAGCCAAAAGAAGAGAAAGGCAGCCCTTCATGTGCTGCACCGTCTCTGTGCATCCAGCCAGGCCTGGAGCAATCCAGCCCCTTCCTTTCTTTTGTGGTTTTTCTCAGGGGCTCAGTCCTTGGGGGAGCACAGCTGAGGCTGGCTGGCAGGAAGGGACGTGATGGCAGACTTGCCATCTGTTCCCAGCCACTTTCTTCAGCGCTTCCCTTGCCATGAGGGCATTTTATCTGTGCAGTTGACTTTAGCAGAGCTGCACTGAGAGCTGTTCCCCACGCTCTCTTTGGCATTTATAGCGATGCCTAAAAGGCAGGGAAGGCCCTGATGAAGGCAGGGGGGTGCTTTCAACTCCCTTCTCCCAGGCCAGCTGCTCCTTCTTGTAGGCAGCTGGGGCGCAGCATTGGCTGCTTTGCTCGTGAGGCTAAATGAGAAGCGAGGAAACTTCAGTGCAGTTTTACGTCAGTTTGTCGTTGCAAATATAAGTTGCCATCTATAAAAATAAAAAAGAAGTTCAGAGCAGCCCAGAGACCCTAGGGAAAACTGTTGAAGGCTAAGGAGGGGTAGGGCCAAGCAGTAGTGAGGGCTGGAACAGTGCAAGAGTCAAGCAAGTATTTCCTTCCTCTGAAGTTGATGAGGAGCTGCACCGTGCTCGGTAGCTCAGGCAGCGGCGTCCTGTGTGGCCGTGCAGAGCTCAATGGGACAGCACGCGCCTGAGGAATTGTTGTAGCAGGTTATTGTAAAATTTGGCATTGTAAAATTGGTGGTGGCCTGCGTTGTGCGGGATGTTCAGAGCAGTGGATCATTGTGGTCCCCGCTTGTTTCAGCATTGGGGAATCTGTGCTTGGATTTGTGGGCTCACAGGAGCTCCCAAAGCAAAACCCAGTAGCCGGTGCTGCTTACACAAGCATTGCAATCGTTCTGCATGACGTGCTTTTGGTACACGGCTCAATTTACATTTTAACTGCTTGGCATCCTTGCCTATGGACTGGCCTCTGGTTGCTTCGCCACCCCATCCAGGAAGAGCACAAATCATCTGCAGACC
>JAGPOW010000304.1:3808714-3836565 GCA_030014935.1 Caiman crocodilus
AAAAAAAATGAATGCATCAATCTGTTTTTGCATTAACCGTGTACGTTAACTGCAATTAACTGGCAGCCCTAGTTCAAGTCTAAGGGGAGGCCTTCCCTTCTCACTCCTGTTTCTCTGAACTGTGTCCCCTAGCCCTGCTTACCAAGCTCTAGACTTTAGTTTCTGCTTTTCAGTTAGTAACATGGTAAAAGGTGGGGGCAGATGGCAGAACAAGGAGTAATGAGCACAAGTTGCAGCAAGGGAAGTTTAAGTTAGATATTGGGGAAAAAAAAAAACAACTTAATCACTGGCAGGAAGAGATGATGCATGCTCTATCCTTGGGGTGGGGGCGTTTAAGACCTGGCTCAACAAAGCCTTGGCTGAATTCATCTAGTTGGGTCTGGTCCTAGTTTGAGCAGGGGTTTGGACTAGATATGACCTCCTGAGGTCCCTTCCAACCCTGATTTTCTATGTTTCTATGAAATGAAAGGTGGAAAACTGAAGTGCCTCAGCTTTTACACATTATGAGCTTGTTTATGGTTTCGTTTAGTTTTATTTCATTAGGATCTAAAGCCTGGCAAAATACTAATTTTGCAAATCTCAACAGTTTCAAATCACATTTCTGATCAGTTTATGGAAAGGTCCCAGGTGCCCATTGACTGGAGTACTAAACCACACAAGCAGGGACGGGCAAGATGTGGGTAAGGTTGCCCAATCAGTGACGTCTGGAGGCAGCCCCCAAGGAGAAACCATACCCCTATTGTCTCACTTCCCCCACGACAACTGTACCCCACCTGGAGAATCATGTCTATAGACTACCAATTTCAGGCAGGGTAACAGCCACTTCATGCAGTCCAACTCCATCCAAATGCACCATTTTTTTCTCTCTCCTCTCTTTCCCAAGGTCTCCTGCCTGTTGTTGCTCTCTCTTACTCTCTAAGACACTGATTCCCCATTGCAACCAGTGGATAGTTTTGTAATTCTTCTCTCATACTGTGGGCCCCCAAAACAGCCCATGCACTGCCAGGTGCCAACAAAATTAAATGTTGCATATGCAATTGACACACTATAAACCAGGGGTGGGCAAAATGCAGCCTGCGGGCCAGATGTGGCCTGCCAGGCTCTTCTATCCAGTCTGCGGAGTTTCTAAAAATTTAGAAAATTAATAATTATCTGTCCCTGGCTGCCTGTCATGCGGCCCTCAATAGCTTCTCAAAACTCAGTAAGAGGCTCTTCACCTGAAATAGTTGCCTGCCCCTGCTACAATGCAGCGCCGAGATGTGTTCTCGTTTTGTTAAGGAAGGTTTGCCTTTATAGTAGATATCCACCTTTGTGCTCATGGACACTGGTACTTTAACTGTGCTCAGACCTTTTAGAGATGCACTATCTCCGATTGCCAAGCTTATTCCATTTAGCTGGATACCTCATTTTTGCCTTTTCTGTCTCCTGCAGATCCTCCTGCGGTGGAACCAGCCTTCTTGGAGATTAGGCAAGGCCAGGGTCGAAGCATCACCATGAGTTGCCGGGTGCTGAGAGCGTACCCAACTCGGGTGCTGACATTCGAGTGGCGACTGGGCAATAAATTGCTGCGGACTGGTCAGTTTGATGCTCAAGACTCTACCGAATACACCATAAGCAGTCTGTCCAGGGACAGCTATGGGATTTACAATTGCAACATCATAAATGAAGCTGGAGCAGGGCGATGCAGCTTTCTCGTTACAGGTAGGCTTCCCCAGCTGTTACCATGGAATTTTCCTCTGGTGCAATGTTTTATGCATGGCAGAATGAGAAAAGGGAGCATTTTGCAGATTTATGTATCCTCCTAGAATGATCCTGCTGCTCCAGCTGGCTTATTTTTAACCTGAGAGTGATATCTCCAGTGGTATACATACAATTTGATGCCTGATTCTTGAATTATGGTTGGTTGCTTGGGTTTGCTCCAGCCATGCCAGGATAAAGACTGTTGGTGCTGCTCTTAAGACTGAAATGCAGATGCCCTTCATATGCAGCTGCGGTTTTAATACAAGGCATTCCCCGGTGGAACAGAGAGATTGCAAACTTTCCAATGAAACCTGACTTTCCCTTTGGCTTTTAATAGATTCAATTAAAGTACAAGAAGAAGTGGGTCCTTAACCAAATCTCGGTACAGGGAGGGGTTGAAAACTGGATCTCTCAATATTAGACAAAGAAAGATCATGCTTCTGATATGCAGAGTATTGAAGTCAGCTGTCCCAGCTTTAGACTGGGCAAATCACGTAATTAAACTGAGTTGATCGTATGCATTTAATCTCCAACCTCATCTGTGGGTTGCGGCTGCACTTATCAGCTTTTACTTACCATGGTCCTTTTCTGGGTTGGAAATGGGTTGCTGTGATTTGGAGAAACTCGTGCTCTTTGGGAACAGGATCCTGTACATTCTTCGTAGCTCATGTCATGCATCCGCACCCCGTACAGTGGTAAGGCCATAGGTGAATGTTGTAGCTACACAACCCTGCTTCGAAATGTTAAACATCAAGAGATGCCACACAAAAGACTTCCTGTCATTCATCAACTAAAATTGATGGAACGGGGGTACGTGGGATGGGAACCGTCCAAAAGTATGTCAGGGAGACATGACCAAACAGAAGCGTTTCTGGTGCTCTAAAAATGTCCTTTCTCCCACCCCCTTGACATTTTAGTTCAGTCCAAATGAGATTAAAACTGACATTTCTAGGAAACTGGAAGCTACCTGGATCCTGCAGCTCTTGGGTGAATTTGATGCTATTTCCAGTGTCACTGATAAGAGCAGCAAGAGTGTCGGCTTCACTGATCAACTCCGAGTCCCAGCCTTGGTGCGTCTGCTCAAGGGCCAGGTTCACCCACTGCCAGCATTGCCAGCCCTGGGCCGGGTTGACCAGGACTCTAGACAGAGGTTTGTTGCCTGCAGTGTTTTGACTGAAGCATTTTGGGCTCAGTGAACTGCCATTTTTCAAGGGAACTTAGTTATGCCCTGTGATTGTTCACGACCCTTTCATATATTCCTGAGACCTACCTGTGGGTCATGATCCACGGGCTAACCAGCTATATAGCATGCATAAGGGTGCACTTGTATTTTGTTTTTACATGGTGCTGCTTGGCATCTTTTCTTGGCAACCCTCAGAGATGTCAGCATGCCCGAGCAAAGGGAGAAGAGTTAGTTCCAGTGAATTCACCACTGGATAATACCTGTGGTCCTATTAAACAGAAACTTATCTGCTCCATCTAATTGATCCTAACACCTAGGATTTTTGGAAGACACCTAGAACATGCAGGGTTCACGGGCATCTGTGTTTTAATCCATGTGGTGACTTAGAAAGAAACAAGAGAAACAGTCCATTCCCTCAAATGAGTAAATGCAGTTCAATTTACTCTTCATCATTCTTTGGATCCAAGGCTGTAGAAAGCGACTGCAAGGTAATTTTCTTTTTTTTTTTTTTTTTGGCCAAGATTGGGGCAGTCTTAGTGGTTTGCTGTGATTTATCACCATGCCACAGCCAGGCACCTCACGGGAATTAGTAGTAAAATAGCTTTATGATTTACTCCGTCCCTCATTCTTCTGCTTGCCGTGCTCGTTTTTGTGCGTCTTTGCTATTATACAAATGTAGGTCTTGCAGTACTATGAAACATTGGGACATAAACGCTTTTGAAGTGACTCCTGGAGTTTTTTAGTATAAAGCCTCAGTATTCCTTGTTGGTAAATACAGCTTTTGGCACGTATGGTCAAAACCCTGCTCTCAGGTCAGGAGGCAGGATTTAGCCAAAAGGATATAGTCTGTCTGTGGATCTCAACAAGGCTGATGAAGTTAGCAAGATTGGGAAATGGGTTGAAGAAATAGCAGAAACGAGTTGCATGCTTTTTACCTGTAGCTGAATGCAGATAAATTAGGCTACATCTTACATCAGAAATCCATTGTTTTTTTTGTCGATTTGGTTGTTTGGTTGTTTGTTTGTTTTTTTGGGGGGGTTTAAAGCACGATAGCAATCTGACAGCAGTAGGAGTGTTCCTTTCAGCTTGAACAATGAAAAGCAGACTAGTCCCTTTCTAGCCAAGTTCATGTTCAGATTTTTACGTGCTGCTGCAATGCTACACGGTGCCACAATGCCTGAGCTGCGAAGACTACAGAGGGAGAATTGTGCACTAAAGCGTGCGCCTGTGCATCGCCCTATGGTGACACAGCAATGCACTACATCGCCGTACGGTGCACTATGGTGACATCACGTGGGTCTACACGTGATCACCAGCCATGCTGCCTGGTTATAGCGCTCCGCTAAGGCAGCGTAGCGGGTGAATCTGACCGTGCGCCATCCAACAGTCAACTACTGCGCCCCGTATTTTAGTACTTCCCCCAAGCAAGTATGGAGCAGTACTAACGTCACTGTACGGTGGTGTGTAGACACCCCAAAGAAAACCTTTTAACATTGTCGTCACAAATATTACGCTTGGGAAGACTTTTATAGGTCACAGAACTTGTAACGCTGGATTTTGCTAAACTTAACATTTTGACCCAAATTTGAGCAAAAATCAAACCAAGCCACGGAAAATATTAAACATGGAAACTGTGCGTATTAATTAAGCGAGGCTGCACAATCTGAGCCACGTTTGACCTGACAGCATCTTTAAAAATAGAGGAGCAACCTCAGGTGCACAACCGAGGTCAATTATGCTGCTCACATATTCTAATGTGAAAGAGGTTTATCCCAAAGGGGACGTCATGCATAACAGCAGATCAAGGGAACACACATTTCAGGCAGTCTATAGAGTACCTAAGATCCTGCCAAGACTAAAGCAAATTGACTAATGCTTGAATGGAGAGAATGTCATGAATATTGCTGACTCTATGTGAGCCCTCATGCATCTGAAAGACGTGTTGGAGTGCCAGATTTTGAGTGTAATCAGCAGAATAGAGTTATTGTATGTGCCATTGTGGAACATAGAAAGGGGGTGTGTGGGAGGAGATAAGTAGCATGCTGCTTGATTTGAGGACACACTCAGCGTATTTTCTACAGCACTCTCTGATTTCAATTGGAGGCATTTGTCTTTGTGTGCAAGATCTCCTCAACCAAGACTAGCACCTGGGCAGCTAAGCTGTGCATTAGACCAGTGGTTCCCAGCCTTTTTGGCACCAGGACCCATGTGTAAACATCGATGGCTGATCCCGACCCAGTAAATAGTTTAAGTAGAAAACACACAGGTATGTTAGTCCCCAAACACTTATTGCGCACTACAAGTTAAAGTAGTTCCACGGTCTTACTTTTCAAGACAGAAATCAACAGCAACAGGAAAACATTAACAGCAATATCAGCATGTAACCCTCCATTACTCCCAAGTGATATAGTCATCATTGTGCCGTTGGCACAGCGCAAAATGCTGGTGCCCGTCCGTCACTCCTGACTTGCAGCCCCCGGCCCTGCCAGAGCCCGTCAATCCCAACCCACAGCCCCCACCTCCCCAGCAACAACCCCAGAACACCCTCTTGTGCACTGTATGAAGCTGGAGTCATCTGGGGAAAAGAGCATATACCAAAAATGAAAGGCTATTCCATCATGAACATGCATACAAGGAGGCACATTCATACCGTGTGGACAGCCTTAATTCTGACATACTGCATAATAAGTGAGTGGATAACTTTCCAACTTTCATTGTACAGATATATATTTTTGGAAGGCGGGGAGGGGTTGTTTGCTTGGTTTTTGTATGCATAATGTTATGGAATCAGACCCAGGTAAGAGTCATGCTGCAGTGCCCGTATGCTCTACGGGTTTCACATTATATTCCCTGTTAATGCTTACACAAGTGCCCATGACTCTGAACAGATGCCTTTAGATATTAGCACTAGATAAAAAGAAGACCGTTGAAATGTAGTGGATGCAAAAGTAGGACTTTTTGTGGAACAGGCCATTAAGTTAAATGGGGGGGTCAGGGAAATTAGCTTAAAAGGGTTTTTATGGTAGTTTGGGGTTATATTTTAGTGTGTGTGTGTGTACATATATCTCTCTCTACCCCCACCCACTGCACATTCACACATATATATACACACGCTCCCACTATACACACACACACACACACTCACTCTCTCTCTCTCTTTTCAGGGTGAGCTATCCCAGCCAGGTAAAATACAAGGGAACGGCCACTCATCAGTCACTGCGTTGATGAGCCGCCTGCTACCTTGAGGTATATAGGAAAAACATTTAAAGCTGTGTCTATGTTCGAATCTCCGAATCTGTCCAAATCGATTTGGAGGGTTCCAGTTTGATGCAGAAAGATTAAAGGGTCTCCTGATTTGATTCAGATTCAGAGATTTGGCCACCGAATTGGGCCAAATTTCTGTCAAATCAGATCAGGACCGAAGCTTCGCGCAGCCCCACTGCTTACATGGCACATATTCGCTTCCCCTTACTCCTATATGATGCTTCCCCTTTCATACATCCAAGAATTGCATTGGCAATCAGACCAATGGCACCACACTGGGAGCTCATGCTTGGCACATTTCCAGCAGGATCCCCAGTCCTTTCTGCAATCACTGCTTTCCTGGATATATTCCCCCATCTTGTAAATTTGGCCTTTTCATTCTGGATACATGACCTTGCCATAAAACACACAGGGTGTGTCTACACGTCACCCTGTGGTGACGTAGCAATGTGCTACAGCACCATGTGGAGCACTGTGGTGACATGGCAATCACATGGATCTACACGTGATCGGCAGCTATGTCATTGTAGAGGCACGCTCCCCCAGTATAGTTAACGAAGCGCACTGCGCATGGCATAGTATACGCGGTTACTTCACCATGCTTTAGTACTTCCAAAACGAAGTATTCAATCATGGTCCCGTAGTAACGTCACCGTACGGCAGCATGTAGATGCACCCATGGTGTTGAAATGACTTTGGCTTACCCAGGGCAGCAGATCATCCTGTCCAACTGATTTATCTTTCTTGTTACTTTACAATGCCCACCAGTCTTTTGATCACCTGCAATCTTTGCCTGGAGTTATTCTGTTCTTCTCCCTGCCCTCTCCCAGATCGTTGACAAGAAATTGGTTCACTTTGGGGCTAAGTTCACATTATTGTATGATCCCGTTAAATACCCTCACTGGATGCTGATTTCTCATTTGCAATTACTTTTTTGAGGTCTGTCGGGAAACAGCTTTTTCACCAGTTTGAGTCATTGATTTTCTATAATCCTAATATTTTTAAGCATGTAGTATATTGAATCGGATGCCTTACAGAGCTCTGAGTATATTATGGCAACACAGTCACCTTTATCTACACAATTGTAATTACATCACTGTCCAAATTCAGCTTCATTTGACAAGACCTATTTTCCATTAAACAGTATGAATATTTCATTGATTATGTTATTTGTCCCTAATATTTAACTGATTTACTCCCATTTTAGGTTGTCTCTGACTCTGCTCTGAGGTTAACCTATGTATAGTCCCCCAGCTCTTGCCTTTGATCCTTCTGAGAGGAACAGGAGCTTTCACTTAATGTTGAATTCCAAGATTTGTTGAAGAATCTGAGGGCATTTCTTAGCCGGGTCTTCTGAAACATCAGCATTATGTTACTCGGTCTTGCAGATATAAAAATGCAGTTTCTGGGTGCATCTACATGTGCATTTACTCCCCATTCAGGGACCTCCCAGCCCTCCACTGCCTGATCACGATGGCAAAGCAGGGGCTCAGAGATGAGCATCTTCCATCCCTTGCTCTCTGAGCACAATTTGGGAGCAAGGGGATTTGAGCTCCTTGCTGCCAGGGCAGGGGGCCATAGTTCCCACCTGGGCTCTGGTGGAGGCAGCTCCCAGGACGGGATCTATCACACCCCCTGGTAAATGGCTGGCCAGAAGGAAATTGTCCTGGTGTCTACATGAGTGCTGCAGTGCCATTACTAATGCCAAGTAAATTTGCTAGTTGTATTTGCAGGTAGCAAATTTACTCAGCATCAGGGAAGTTTACTGTGAAGTAAGCATGTGCACATGTAGATGCACATGCTTACTTTGCAGCAAACTGTACTAATGTGATGTTAACCATCTCATGCAGACATGCCCTCAGGGTCAGACTGAGTTGTGTCCTTCTTGTACTACGTCCTTAAAAGCTGTGCAATTTTTACCGCTTATTTTCAGAGTATGTTTTCCATCACATCTGTGCAACTCTCTTGTTGTTGAAAGACTTGCACAGGCACACCTGATTGAGATACAGTACAAGTTCTGTATAAGGAGGAAATAAAATAAGAGCTGCTTCCTTGTTGATGTGCTGGTCCTGCATGTTAGGCAGGTGTAAACAGGAGCAAAAACTTACTGCCACCATTTAACTGGAGCAATGGGACTGAAACAGCTTGAGGAGCAGAGCTGGCAAATCAGAAGGGAAAAGTATTTACCCAGTTTCTTTTCAGATTAGGGTTTCACTTTAGGCATTGGGTGCGTCCCTTCAGTCTTTAATGGAAATCCTTTGCCTGCCTTTAGGAAAGTAAGACTTGAAAAAGTAACCTAACCCAGCCCCCTGCCCAAGGCGGGATCTTCCCCGAATAAGCCACCCCCGTCACGGATATGTCCAATCTGCTTTTGATAGTTTTCAGGGATGGAGACTCATCAACTTACCTAGGTAGCCTGTTGCGATGCTTGACCACCCTCTTCACCAGAAACTTCCTCCTGATCTCCAACTTGAATTTCCTCTGCTGCAGCTTGAGTCCCTTGTTCCTAATCACATCCCCTGGGGCCGTCAAGAAAGGTCCATCCCCACCCTCTCCATAACCACCCTTCAGCTACTCGCAGGCTGTTATCAGCTCCCCCCTCAGTCATCTCTTCTCCAAATTAAGTAACCCTAGCTCTTTCAGCTTTTCCTCACAAGTTATGCTTCCCAGGCCTCTTATCATTTTTGACACTCTCAGCTGGACTCCTCCCAATCTGTCCACATTGCTCCTGATGCATGGAGCCCAAAACGAGGCACAGTGCTCCTCTTGCCTCTTTTCAAAGAAAGCAGAGTACTAAAAGGTCTGGGAATAGATTTTTATCCTTTCTGATGTGACATGCACTTTTTACCATCGTCCTCAGGTGAGGTGGTCAAGTACAGTTAGGGGTCCAAGGTGCTTCTAGGACTACTAGCTACATTGCACCCTGGCTTTTACCTATATACCACCATATTCACAGTGAAGGATGGAGTTTTATTGGCAAAAAGCGAGAAGGATTTCAGTCCTGTGATACTACCTTAAAATACAATGCATGAGGCTGGAACTGTAGGTTTTTCATTAATTTATGAGTCGAGCAAAACGCGGATCCGTCGTATTTTTTTTATAGCTAATTGTGGTATGTCAATGGGTGGAATATATTTAGATCCTTGCGAGAGAAACATGAAATGTTTTGTTTGTTACAAAGCCTGAACAGTCACTCCGTGTGATTTTTCTTAGAAATTCTCCGATGATCCCATGAAGCGACAAGTCCTAGATTTGTGAGACGCTTGTTTGACAGCGGTAGGGCTGGCTTGGTTCAGGACGGCGCGTGGGCCCGCAAGCCCTAACTGATGTCACGCAGCATTTATCTTCCCGGGGCAGCACGGTGCATTCTGCCAGCAGGGATCACCGGGGACGTAGCTCATTTGTCTTGCGCATAATTCAGCTAAACACTGCTTGAATGACACATCTGCTGTTCAGAATGGCAGTGGTTAGCAATGACGCTAGTATACAACGTCTTGGAGAGGACTTGCTCAGGGGTGTAAGGCTAAGAGATGGAAAAGTGTGGATGAAATGGGATTGGCTTGGGAAGAGAGAGGAAAGAGACAAAGGGGTGCTCACTACAGTGTTATATGAAGGCTGAAGGGCCCAATAGGGGAAGATAAATTGCTTAAGGCAGAAGTCATCAAACTATGGCCCACGGGTCAGATCTGTCAGCCAGGGGCTTTGCTTGTGCCTCTCTGTGGCTGGTCAGTATAGACAAGCAGCAGCGGTCACCACCAGTGCCGGCCCGTTTTCTACCTGAGCTGGATCATTCTTGCTGGACAATCATGGGAAAAAGTTTCTAACCCCTGACTTAAGGCAAATTATTTATATATGTATGGATGTACATGCATGTGTGAGTGTGTGTATGTAAGGAGACAACTTTGCGTAGATGTGATAGCTTTTATTAGACCAACAAAAGAGTTGGAAAAAATGTTCTTTTCAAACTTTTGGACACAAACATCCTTCTTCAGGCATAGGGAGAATCTGCTGGTGCTGTGTGTGCTCTCCTGGGTGGAAGAGAAACCAACATGCAAAATGAAAGTCTGTGAAAATGCAAATATGTGGCAGTGAGGATCAGAGGCACTAGCAGACAATAGGTGTGAGACAGGTATATGGGGTAGAAGGGGCAATGTTGCATTAATATACAAGTTATTTTTAATTAACTATATTCATATATATATATATATACACACACACACACACACACACACACACACACACATATATATAGGCTGCTGTGGGGACTATAGCTGAAATGTGCTGAAATGAAATGGTGCCTCATGAATGGCAAAAATAAGGGGCCAATAAGTTTAAGACACACCAATTTCATATGCGTATGTGAATATCTTGATATATGTTTTTATTTTGAATATATAGAGATCCAAATATTCACACACACAAATGAAATTGGTGTGTCTTAAAATACAGTCCCTTATTTTTGCCTTCATGGGACACCATTTCATTTCAGCACACCCAGCGTATAGTCCCTACAGCAGCCAGATGAGAGGGAGAGCTAGATACACTGTAGTGTCCTTGGTGGTGCATAGCTCCGGAGAGAAAAAAACAAATCTGGATTGTTGGAGGATTATGTGCAGTTGCTCTAGCGTTTTTAGGGTACCTGTTTTAAAATTTTGTCTTTTTTTTTTTCTGCCACATTTTAGGATTGGTGCCAGCAACATACAGGTGGACTATTTTGCATGAGCCTTTGAAGAGCTGGGTACAAATCAAAGGCTGGATCTACACATGTGCTTTAGTGCGGAGTAGACTAATTAGCTGTGGAGTAAAGTTTCACTGTCTACACATGTGATAGTATTAGGCCACACCACAATAAGATAGTACTGTTGGGAACAATACTATCTTAGGCTGGGGTAATTTACTATGATTAAACACATGTAGATGCTAACCAAGGGTGTAAATTGTGCCCAGCCAGCTTGGGTCCAGACTCCTGCCTGATACCTAGCCACGTAGGTCTGCACTTTCATGCTTCAGCCAGCCACTCTGCTGCCCACCGCTACCTCCTGGCACCCGAGGCTGAGCAGCCCTGGTATAAACTGCTCCACTCCATCTCAAATTCTTGTTGTCCTTGGGTGCACATTTGGATGCTGCACTCAGGAGCTGTTTGCTCCAGCTCAAATTGGTCTGGAGTTTATTGCTCCAAATAAATTGCATGTGTAGACATACCCATAGTTATTACAATATGGCCCTCATTATCTCTCACGTGTGTTTCCTCTTAATCCATCCACTTCTAGAATCTCTCTCGAAGTACTGTAGTTGCCTCTGTGGGGCATTTTTGTCTTTGATAATGAAGTTAGAAAGGCTTAAAAGGAGAAAGGATCAGCCTATTTATAGCAGTTATGTTAGTTGTGTCACATGGGTGTGAGCTGTGAAATACCCCAAAAGAATCTGATGATTTGAAATGAGTGCGGAACAACTTACCAGCCCCCTACCCCCATTGCAATGTGCAAAGATCTAATTAAGGGAAAGATGCAACATTTCAAAAAATGTAAGTTCACAGGAGACCATTAGATGATCTTATTGGACCTCCTGAATATCACAGATCATTGAATTTCACCCAGATGTGCGACAGCTTGAGATAGACTCAAGCAGATCTGTCCTACTGTGACAGGTCCAGGTCCCAAGGGTGGCTGTGATGTCCCCTGGTGTCCACATGATTTCTGCCCTGGACTTAATTCTAGGGGCCTCACCTCCTTTACTCGCCTGCCACACCTTTGATGTAATTGTTTGCGAAGGAGCAGGAAAGAGCGCTGGGGTCAGACGAGCCCAGCCAGGTGCTTGTCCAGTCTCCTTAAAGACCCCCACAGTAGGGAAGAGCACCACCTCCCTTAGAAGCCCATTCAAATCCAACCCAAATCATGGGTCTATAATCATGGCTAGCCGTCAACTTCGTCTCATGCTGTCTCCAAGCCTAGCCCACTCCCAATCTGCTTCTCAGCCACAGGCACTCCCCTGTACAGCATCCACGACCAGACTGCCCAACCCATCTCTGGGACTGCCTTATATCTCTCTGTCCCTGGCCTCTTCCTCCTGGAAGAGAATGACCCTTCTGGCTTGTCTGCAGGTGCCTCCTAATTAATCTAATTACCTAGTTCTCATGGTAACCCAACTGCAGCTGTGCTCTGCCTTGCCTGCAGGGCTGTGACTGGGCTCTTGCTCTTTTCAAGTGACAGAAAGCCCCAGGCTCGCCTCACTGTTACACCTGCAGCCACCAGACTCATATGTGGATCAGCACAGAATGTGCCACTGACATCTGAGACCCTTGCAATCACCACAAGGAGTGTAGTCAGGTGATTACTCTAGCAGCAATCTACAATCAGGCTGCAGACGACATTAAATAAAAAACTCAACAACAACAAGCCCTCGCTTCCCACCAAAAAAAGAAAAAAAAAAAGAAAGAGAAAAACATGTCTCTGATTGTCTGGCTTAGAGGGAAATTCCTTAATCTCAAGTCCAGTGATCACTTTGATCCTGAACATGTGAGCCATGCCAACTTCAGCATCTCTAAAGAGATTTTTCCTGATGTGCTCAGAGCATTGATCCATGCCATCCTATTCCCTGCCTCCAGCTACAACCAAACCACTGGGAAAAAAAAATCATCTGGACATGTGTGCATCAGGGAAATCCCTTCCTCCAGGACGCCGGCAGGTGATGAGCTCAAAGCCTGGAACATGATACTGAATTACACATCCAGTCTCCAGTCAGAGCTGTATATTCGGTATGTATATGAGGCCACATGGAGTTTCTGTATTGTCCCAAAGGGGGACATCGTGAGTCTGGATGAGAACGACCCATTTTGCCCCACTTCCTTAGTGGCTGGGGCTCTTGCCCAGCTAGCAATAGACTTGGTTTTGAAAGTTTCTTGAGGATATGTGAACAAGGCCAGATTAACACATAGGCAAAGTAGGCACATGCCTATGGCCCTAAGTAAAGAATGGGCCCAGACCGGCCCACCCCACTGTCTGGGACATCAACCCACTCTTCCAGACTGAAAACTCCCAACATTTATTCACCTTACCAGTGACAATAAAGCAGTCATACGCATTATTAGTGATGCATTTGTTTTTTGGTCACCCCACGCACCATATGCCAGAATCCCCTCATATGCCATGATGAAACTCCCGCAGATCATTTCCTGCCACCTGTTCCTAAAGGGAAATCCAAAGCCACGTAATTACTTAGGACATGACTCCATATTTACATCATGAGGCAGCTTGCATTAAATAGCTATTGGATACAGCCGTTGGCTCCCTGTTGTGAACTCTACAGGATACAACACGGTTCACCTGTGGAGATGCATGAAGTCTGAATACTGAAAGGATGGGAGAGCTCTGAACTTCCACAGGTGGAACTGGGTGCTCCCCTGAGCCCAACTGTGTTAGCTTGGGGCCAGCAGCAAGCAGAGATGTCTGGGAGAGACAGTAGGATTTGGGCCTTAGATACCTGAAAGTGCTTAAAGTGTCATTTAATTGGCAGAGTAGGATTTAGCTGCAGATTTAAAGGTGAGGAGAAACCACTATCGTCATTCATCCCTAATGTGCACACACATGCCCAGAATCTGGACTGAATTATGTCCTGCAGAAGTCCCATCTTTGTTTTCAAGCAATAACAATTCCTCCATTTGCTCTATCGGCATTGAGACTCTGGTGAGGTCCCAGAAGACTGAAGAAGGTTAAATATAGTGCTTATCTTTAAGAAACGGAAGAAGGACCTATGGGGAACTGTAGACCAGTCATCCTGACTTCCACACCTGGGAAGATCATGAAGTAGGTCCTCAAATAACCCATTGCGAAGCACCTAGAGGAGGACAAGGTGATCAGGAACAGCCAGCATGCGTTCACCAAAAGCAAGCTGTACCTTACCGACCTGATATCCTGTTATGATAAGGTGATAGACTCTATGAATATGATTTATGTTGACTTTAGCAAGGCTATAGTCTCCCATGACATTTTCATTAATAAGCTAAGGAAGAGATGACAGCCCTATTAAAGGAGTAACAGGTGGGGAGGCATAACTGGGGCAGCAGGCCAGGTGATCGCCCTTCGGGGGGTGAGGAGGGGTGTGCAAAAGATTTATGTAGCTTCCCTTATCAGTCATCTGCATTTTTCGACTTGTAACAGTTGGTCTTTGTTGTTTAGTCTCCCTATTTTTTATTCATTATATATTGAGTTGGTCTTAGCTAGCCAGGTATGGGTTTGGTCTAGCATAAGATTGAAATGCTGGCTTTCTGGTCAGCCATCACGATGACATTGACCGATTCTCCGTTTTCATCAACACTATCTACTTTTAAGTTTGTAATCCAAATGGTCTATGCGAATAATTGTTTTAAATGTATGACCATCGGCCCTTTTCATGTTCTAACGCTACATGTTCGTATTCGGTGTCGTATTCTTTTTGCACAAGCTAACCATAACTAGGATCAGGATCACTGGTGTCTAGGCAACCACTGTCTTTTAGGTCAGTGAATAACTCATCTCTGTCTGCCAGAATGAGGTCCGATATCGAGCTACCCTGTGTTGAGTGGCTGACTTAATGTGGTAAGAAAGTACCATCTACTATTTTTAAAGCTTCCAAGTAAGTTTTGTTACTAACCGCAGGAGATATCGAGGAAATGCTCCACAGGCTGAAAGCATCCCTGAAACCATTTTTCTTCTTACATAGGTCAGACTATATGTAGTTTTCTCCAATAAAAGACTAGGTAGCCTGTAATAGAGGCTCACTGACACTCCATCTTTGGTTTTAATGGGTGCTGCTGTAGTCCACAGGCATTCAGTGCTATGACTTTGTGTTGTCTGTAATAGGCTGCATATGTAACGCAAAGCAGCGTGTCCCTTCCCATTCTGTCCTTTTGAGTACGATTTTAATGGGCCAGTCATTTATGCTGGCTCTATTGTCTTTCGTCGCATACACAATTGCTTCCTTCTCCTTATATTTATCATTCAGACTCCTCAAATGAGTGTATGGACAATTAAGAATGTATTCCTTACACACCCCTTTGTGCTTGGGTGTGTCACATGTCTTGACATTGGTTTACGTAACTGGATGCTTGTGCACAACTTCACAATCACCCTCACTGTCAGCTTAAAACCCATCTGATAGTCCTAGGAAGCAGGAAGGGCAGGGTGGCACCGCTAACACTAACCAGTTGAGAGAGGCATGATATTGTGTCAGCAAACAAACAACTTCAGACTGTCATTGCTAACCACATCTCTGATTACCCTGGTTAATCTATTACACTAAAGTTACGCTTATGTGGATGGATTGCAAGGCTGACTAAGAACCTAGGAAAATTAGAGTTGGGAGAGACTTAACATCTAGGCCAACCCCCTGCTCCAAACAGGACCAGCCCCAACTACATCATCCCAGCCAAGGCTTGGTCGAGCCGGGTCTTCAGCACCTCCAGGGATGGAGACTCCACCACCCCTCTCAGTAACCTGTTCCAGTGCTTCACCACCCTCCTTGTGAGAGAGTTTTTTCCTAACATCCAACCTCAACTTCCCTTGCTGCAGTTTGAGCCCATTGCTCCTTGTCCTGTCATCTGCCACCACTGAGACCAGCCCAGCTCCATCCTCTTTGCAGCCCCCCTGCAGGTCCTAGCCCACTCTCATCTCTTCCCAAACATAAAGCATTCCACAAATGTCTGATCATAAGAGAAAAAGGATACCGTCAACTTGAACTGTATTCAACAACGGATTTAAGACAAGTGTCAGGTACCCACACCTATGCCTTTCCCCATTATTTAAAATGATTTTACAATTTCATTTCCCTATTTTTAAAAGCATTATTTCTTTTTCCTCCTGATGTGTTAAAATGTTCACAAGCAATTTTGGGACTTGACTAAGCTTTGATTATACGTGGGATAGGATGAAGCTAAGCACTAAGTGCAGGGTTTGTTTTTTGGGTTTTTTTTGTTTTTTAAGGCTCTTCCCACACTCCCATCTCTTTCACTTCTTCTACTTTTAAGTATTACTTTTAACAGCAGTAGGTAAAGCAATTTTGTGAAAAGTATGTGCTTTTTAAACTGATGGCATCCCTTTAACCTGGAAAAAAAAAAACAACATTAAGATGCCACAATAGGTGTGTTTCTTTTTTGGTAGGTAAAATTACTCTAATTATTGACTATCTTTTATCGTGCCAGTATGGGAAAAGTACTTTTGATGAATAGTAAGAGTTCCTTATAATGTTGGGTTTTTTGCTTTGTGATTCAATTTCTATTACACACACGTCCTATCATAGTAGATTCCAGGATGGATGCTCTGACCTGTTGTCAGGTATGTCGCGCTGCTTATTGGCAGGATTTGAAATCCTGCCTCCTCTGAAACCAGAGGTAAAATTGAATCCTTCTGTGGATCCTGAATTTCATCTCTTGGATCAGCCTCAGGGGTTTTAACTAAAATAGTCAAATTTTCATGTGCTCATGTCTACAACTTTGTTGTTTCATCAGTGATGCTTCACATTGGTTCAAGGATCTATTCTGTTCTGTACAGATGCTTGTACCACACCCATCACTATGGTGTCTGAGATCCTTCTAGTTGTACATTAAAAAGGCTGAGTAATGTCTGTGAGCTGGTTGCTGGGACATGAATCTAAGCTCCATCTTTGTAGTGCTATATCTGTTTGTCTGATTGCCATTTTATCTTCTTGTCTTCACCACAAATCAAAAAAGAGTAGCAAGCCATCGAGTAAAACCCCTGCATGGTTCAATAGTAGAGTTAAAGAGGCCATTCAAGGCAAAAAAGCATCCTTCCAAAAATGGCAACAGGGAAAACAGAAAAGCCAACAAACCTGTACAATGGTCTGCAAAGGTGGAAGGGAGTAGGTTGAAAGTGTTTCTCAGTCTGTAGAGTCTTATCACAGGGTCCTCTTCAAGGGGGTGGAGTGATCCATCACTGAAGATACCTCTTGGAGGCCATCAAGTGCAGAGAGGTATACAGGCGGTCTCCTCTGGGGTGCTGGCGGTCGATCTGGTGGGGTCGGTGTATTGGCGATGGCTCATGATGCGCTTGATGTAGATGTCGTGGGACCCATGAAAGGTGTTGGACACCCTGAGGTAGCACATTGGCTTGGCATAATGGTGGGAGATGCAGCGAGCAAACAGAGTGCCAGGCTCCGAGTGTTCCCACGATGAGCGTGTCGACCATCATGTTGTTGATGCACTACTAATAATTCAGCAGGACAAAATGGCATTCACCCGAGAGCTCTGAAGGCACTCAAAGGTGAATTGCAGAATTCCTGGCAATAATATGTAGCCTATCATTACAAATGACCTCTGTGCCAAAGGAGTTGCAGGTTGCCATCATAGCACCCATCTTTAAAAAAGGGCTTGAGAAGTGATCCCAGGAAGTACACACTTGTGAGTCTCACGTCTATCCCGAGCAAGTCGGTAGACATGATAATAAAGAATAAAACCAGCAGTCAAATGGGCAACTATGGGCTGCTGGGGAAGAGTCAACATGCTTTTTGTAAAGGGAAATTCTGCCTAACCAATCTGCTGGAGTTTTTGAGGGTGTCAGTGTTGACTTGACAATACAAGATCAACTCTTGGGATCTCAATACCGCACTGCTAGGCTGGAAGGCATGACATAAAATTATATGCAAGGCACATACATGCGATGAACACACAAAAATTACTGATTCATACACACATACACACCCACTCAGGATACAGTGTGTTAATGTTTGAAGGTGGTTGGGGTGCTCGGTGACCAGGAGAGAGAAAGAGATTCTGGGAGCAAAGTGGGGAGTGGAGTCAGGAGCGGGGAGAGCAGGGAACAGATTGGGAGCTGGGGGTGAAGCTGAGAGAAGATGGGAGCCAAGAGACAGAAGCAAGATCAAAGAACATCTCTTTGGGGTGTTGGAAGCAGCAGAGAGTGAGTCAGGACAGGGGTTGGAGGCAGCAGAGAGGGATCCAGGATGGGGTTTAGAGGTGGCAGAGACATGGGGGTGTTGGAGGCGGCAAAGAGGAAGCTGGGAGCAAAGTGAGTGGGGAGCAGGTTGGAAGTGGGGGTCAGAGGTGGCAGGGTAGCTGGGGTGAGAGACGACAGAGAGACAGAATGGGGGCTGGAGGTGACAGAGAAAGAGCCAGGACGGGGTTAGAGGCGGGAGAAAGAGAGAGATGGGGGTCAGAGGGGCGAGGAGCAGAGATTGGAGCAGGGCCGCAACCACAGCAAGACAAAACCCAACTCAGGGTTCCAAATAACAGTTTTATTGGACAGAAAAGGGGGTAACACAATACTCAGATTACAAATGATTGGTTCCTGCAAACTTCCTTAGCCTGACGAAGGGTTTTTGAACCCGAAAGCTTGCTTAATAAATATTCTCCAACTGTTTGGGTTGGTCTAATAAAAGATATCAAATTCACCCAGGGAACCTTGTCTGTCTATGTCCTTAGACCAACACAGCTACAACCTAAACCCCTGGTTCCTGCATACACACTTACAGTTACACACTCGCACAATGGTAGCAGGGAAGAAACGGTTTGAAGTCAAGGGGTATAGAAATAGAGCTCGGGTCCCTTGTTTGGAGGGACGATGCAGGTGATAGCTACGTATCCCAGGCTGAGTTGATGCTCACTGGCCAGTCAGGATCTTCTCCAGCAAGGTCTTGTCCAGAAGGGGGTCTCCGGCAGGGCCTCTGTGTGGATAGGTGGTGTGGCATGGTGATGGTGTGGAAGAAGAAGGTGTCCCAAAGCGGTTACACACTAAAACCACTTTTATAGGGATGGACTGCCTGTGACTGATGGGTCCAGTCCTGCTCAGATGAAGATGTGCAGTTCCAGGTGTCCTCAATATTCAGTGCAGTACAATGGTGGAGTTTCTGGTTTCTGTTCTGTCCTTTGTTTCCATGTTGCTGGTTTCTTGGAGGGTCTTCATCTTCCAAATATTGGGTTTTGTCTCTGGTTTTGGGAGTAGATCTGTTGTTTCAGGGAAAGTCAATGCAAAGGGGTGGTACAGTCATTAAGCTGATGGTCCGGTCATTTAGTAGGAGCTATTTTTAGGCCTGCTACCATTATGTCTCAAGCACTCTGATTCTCTCTCATTCATCCAGGCTACTGATTTACGTAAGAGGGGTAGGTATGAGTCACAGTTACAACATGACTACAGTAGGGTCTGCCTAGGCATAGGACACAAGATGGAGACTTGACAATACAAGATGGAGACTTAACATTACTTTAGCTAACTTACAAAAACAGGCTTGAATCATATAATATCAATACAAGACAGTAAACATTGATAATAAAAATAGTAATCACACAATATAAAACAGTAAAAATCAATACCAAAATAACAGAACACTATTTACAATGATACATGGACGATATAAAAGGGGCTTGTTACAATAGTGGAATACAAGTGCTTATCCTATGTCTTACCTTCACTATGTCTTGTCATAAGCACTTATAAGGAATAGAGAGGCAAAGAGATAGTCAGAAATGGTTGGGGAAGGGAGGGGAATGTATTTCTACGTAGAAAAAAAAAGAAAAAATGGGAGTTTTGCTACATCAGCAAACACGTGTGCAAGGGGGATCCAGCTGATGTAATATATTTGCACTTTACAAAAGTATTCAACAAGGTCCCTCACCAAAGACTTAAAAAAACAACCCTTCATCCCCATGGGATTTCAGGAAAGGTTCTTTTGTAGATTGAGAGCTGGTTAAAAGATAGGAAGTAAAGGGAAGGGGTAAATGCTCATTTATTCAGGATGGCGGCCTGTCAAAAGTGGGGTCCTGCATGGATCTGTGCTGGGCCCTATGTTGTTTGAAATTCTCATCGGTGATCTAGAAGTGCATATCTACGTGTGCACAGGACACCAAATGATTTGGGTAGTCAGATTCCCAGATGATTGGAAAGCAACTGAAGATAGATATCACCAGACTAATTGAGTGGGCAAAAAAATGGCAGAAGAACTTCAGTGTTGATAAGAACAATGTAATGCACGGGGGGTGGAGGGAAGCCCCTCAGCGATACATATAAAATGTCGGGGAACTAGCTGTTACAACTCAAGAAAGAGACTTCGGAGTCACTGTATATACTTTTTTAAAAATGTCAATTCAACGTGCAGCAGTGACTGAAGCAGCCAATTAAGTGGTGGGTAACATAAGGAATGGACTTGAAAACAAGATGGAGAACATCATTATGCCATTATACAAATCCATGTTGTGCCCATATCTTGATTACTGTGCGCAGTTCTGGTCCCCACATCTCCAAAGGGATGTAGAATAATTCAAACGGTACAGAGAGGGGCAACTAAACTGATAGGGGCCTAGAGCAGTTGCTATACCAGAAGAGACTGAAAAAGCTAGGACTCTTCAGCATGGAAAGGAGAAAGCTGAGGGGGTATATGACAGATATCTATAAAAGCATGAAGGGTATGGATGAAGTGAACAAAAAACTGTTGTTCACCAAGTCCCAGCATACTAGAACCTGGGGGCGCTCACTGAAATTAGTAGGCAAGAGGTTTAAAACCAATAAGAGAAAGTACTTTTTCACATAACATGTAGTTAACTTATGGAATTCATCGCCACAGGAAGTAGTAGAGGCAGAAAACACAGCCAGATTCAAAAATGAATAGGATAAATCCATGCATAATATATTCACGGGAACGGAACAGAACAGTTGGAGATGTTTCCTCTAGCATCTCTAACGCAATAAATGGTGGCTGCCAGGGGAGAGTATTGAATAGAGGTAGATCACTGTAGAGATACCCAGTTCAGCGCCCTCACTGTATTGCATCCATTTCTACCACTGGGATATGGGCTACTGGGGAAGATGGACCATTGGTTTGACCCAGTCTGGCACTTCTTATGCTCTTATGCCTTGAAGCCAAAGTTCTCTTTTGAAAAGGTGGCTCCAAAGGCCATTATGAGCATTCATTATGATTCTGCAAAGTAGGCCCCTATCAGAGCCCATCACGATGCTTTGTGCATTCAACTCAGCTTTTACTCCATCTGGGGGGTAATTATTGGGTGTTTTGTCCAGTTTAATTCAGCCCGAATCTCAGAACCATCCCAAAGGTTCAGACTAATGAAGAAATGGAAGAACATCCCATTTCAAAGAATATCAGAAACATGCATCTGAAAGATCACTCAAGAATCTCTTTAAAATAGACTATTCACAATTTTTGATGTGTGAAACCCTCGCGTGATTGTGACTGTCCGGTATTCGGGGCTTCTACCAAAGTACTTTATACTTCCAGGAAAAACCTTGTCCTCCATCTGCCTTGTTTCATTTGATTCTTAATCAAATTAAATTGACTCAAATGTTATTGAGAGCCTTAGATTGATTTTTCTCATTTAGTATAATTTCTGGCAAATATTTTTTAGAATGATGTAAATTCGTTTCTTTTATCATTTCACAAAGACGTCTTAAGTTCTCTGTACCCATCTGGTATTTTTCTGAAAATACAGTAGTTCAATATTCACCTTGTGTCAGTATTGCGTATAATCTCATGACTGCATTGTTATGGGTCACATGTCATCAGCTACTGGCATTGGATTGTAGGGAAGTCACCTACTTATTGCTTTCAGATAGTTCATCTACTTTACGATTAGCCATGACATTTTCCTGAACTCATGTAGTTTGGCCCCTGGATCACGCGCTGCGTGCACTCTTATCTGTCAGGCTGTGCTCAGATAGCTGGCTTTAATGGACAATTCTTTGGTAGTTATCCTTTTGAAATCTGCCTCTCTGCAAGGCTGAGTCTAAGGTCTGCTTCCTTTTGCTCTTTATCTTCTTCTCTTGAGTCGTGTTATTGAGAGCCTTAGATTGAATTTTCATCTCCCTGCTGCTGATTCACAGATTTCCAGCTCGAACAGAGATGATATCTCAGTGATTTCTTTTGTTGAAAATTGTTTCCCAGCCATGCAAAAGTAGTAGAGTGTGTTTCTCCCTGTGTTTCAGTGCCACTAAGACCAGACATCTGATTTTCAAAGTTACCCAGCAATTAAAGAAGATCTGTACAATTTGTGAATAGTCCACATTTCTGAAAAAAGCAACCAGCATTGTGTGGTTGGAATATCAGTCACCATGCCTTTGGGCTGGTGATGAATGGGAACCCAGGGAAATTGTTATTTAACGTGATTTCAAGATGCTGTGTTGGTTTTGTGTTCTCATCAGCAGACTCGGTTCAATGACTGGGTGTTATCACACTGGTTCATGGTGCACAGCATGTCATTGCCCAACCATACCAGTGCTTAGACTAAGATCACACTATTTCAAGGTTTCATGATGTACCCTTTGTCAGTATAAAATATAACCGTATATTTACTGCTGTTATGCATGGCATCAGATACCAACTTCCAAATCTAGGAGCCACTGTCCGTTATTATTGCTCAGTGTGCGGATTCCCTCTGCCCCATCTGAGCATTTGTAAAAGATTCAGCTTTCAATTAAGTGCTGTGTTGTTTGCTGGACACTGTATTCACACCAGGGGCTGTCCAAGAGGTTCTTATGAAGTGTTGGTTTGAAGTGCCCGTATCCAGATCTTCGTATGTTCAGCTTGACCCACACTGCTCTGTCAACATCGTGCCCAGTGGAGAACTCATTTGGTGTTACTACAAAATGCTGTAGGAATAGATCTGACCTTTCCCAGTGGTCATCCCACTCCATTGCTGCCCATAGGTTTGGTTCAGTATCCCCAATCTTGGAGTTTGCACACTTCACATACAAATTGTTTATGACTCCTGAGCCTCTTAAGCCTCCACGTGTTTGGGTCTTCAGTTAACAGTTTTTCATAGATTCATAGAAGTTAGGAGCTGAAAGGGACTTCATGAGTTCATCAAGTCCAGCCCCCTTCCTCTTAGGCAGGAAAGAAAAGACTGCTGGGGTCAAATGACCCCAGCAAGGTGTGCATCCAGTTTTCTTTTGAAGACCTCCAGGGTAGGTGAATGTATCACCTCTGAGGGGAGTTGATGGAGTAGGTCATTTTCATCATCTCTTGCCTCTATTGCCAGTAATAATGTTGGGTCCATCTTCATCCAAGGCCCGAGATTCTAGAATACATCTGTGTGTGTGTGCAAGTTGTGTGGCCTGTTATGAGTCTCAGCACACTGTTAAGTACAGTGTCAATCTTCTCAGTGCGACAGCTTCGAGACCAGACAGGAGCACAATATTCTCTTGGACCATTTACCATTGCAAGTGCAGCGGTTCTGAACACTTTGCGTTGGGCCCCTGTGTCGTGCTATTTTGAGGTAGCTACCTGTGCACAGCTTTTACTGCTGCCCTGAATGTGGTTTCTAGGTGCGGGAATGGTGTAAAGTGACTGTAACAGTGAGTCGCTGTTACTTTAAGATAAAGGCAGTAGGGCTGTACGAAACGGCTGTGTTTTGATTCAGCTTCAGCTTCGGCCATTTTGGAGGACAGCAATTTGTTTCAGTGTTTCAGATCACTGTCCTGTTTTGTATTGGTCAAATCTGTTTTGGACATTTGGCTTTGCCAAATCTCCTCTAAATCTGTTTCAAATGGGCTGCAAACTGTGCATGGCCCTACTGCCCAGCCAGGCAGGGTTTGGGGCCAGGAGCTGCAGGGCCTGGCAGGGAGCAGGACAGGGCCGTGGGTGGCTCATCCAGGGGAGGGGGAGAGCCTCTGACCTCTGTGCAGGCAAGGAGATCCCTGCACAGATCTCTGAGCCCCGTCACGCCGGGTCAGAGAGCAAGGAAGCAGTGCAGAGTGGCGAGCAAGCCTGCTGCTCCGTGCCGCATGACTTGGCTCTGCAGGGAGCAGAGATGCACACGGGTGGTCTTCTCACCACTGCTGCCCACCCCACGCTGCCCCAGTGACATGGGGCTGTGCAGGGCAGGTAGCGGCAGCAAGGAAACCCTGCGGAGCCAGGTCACGTGGCAGGGCAGGAGCGTACAGCTGTTTCCCTGCAAGCCCATCTCAGAAACTCTGACATTTTCCAAAACGTTTTGGATGCCTTGTTTCTTTTCGGAGATGTTTCAAAGCCTTCCATTTTGATTCAGATTTGGTGTTTCAGGTGCCAAAATGGCCCCAAAGACTTCCAAAACAAAACGGCTGCCGAAATTTCTCATAGCCCTAAAAGGCAGCACAGCCAGGGAGCACTGCAAGGCAGGCAAAGTGCAGCAGCTGCCAGTTGCCAGGGCAACAGGGCAAATGAGGTAGTTAGCAGATCCCTGCAAGCAGTCAGATGGCAGGATGCAGGTGTGGCCCTGGGAGCATGTAAGCCCAAATCTGGGGCTGGCAGAGGACTCTCTCTCTGGAGCTGCCAGGGGAAAGAGCTCCTGCCCAGGGATGCTTGACTGTCTGGTTGCTGCCTACAGAAGTAGTGAGGCCCTGGGACCTCACAAGGTGCCCTGGCAGGGAGGCAGGCTATACTAGGGGCAAAGTTTTGGCCTTTTAAAGGAGCAGAAGGCTTTTTCCATTGCCATTATTATTTTATACCCCAGGAGCTTATGTTTATGTTGCTGTTTATACTGGAGGTTTGTGCTGGGACTGTAAGGGGTGGTTGTGGAAGTCCCATTAGTGCCTGGAGTCCTTGCCAGGGGTGGGCTCAAGGACTGAGCGATCATTGAGCCCAGTGATGGGTGGTATAAATCTACTGAACAGACAGAGGGGCCATGGGGCCTGCTGCCACAGAGGGGCATGCTGAGGCAGAGGCCAGGAGCCCAGTGCCCACAAGAGGCACAATGAGATAGGGCCAAGAGCCTGGTGCCAGAAGAGCATGGCCCTAGTGGGTCAGAGGCCTGGTGGGCAGAGGACAGGGAGATTGAAGGTTATTAGAGTGAAGCTATTGCCTCCAAGTCTGGCCCAGCATAGTGGGCCTAGGCAAACCAGCCCAGTGAGATCAAAACAGGTGGAGGTTGGGGCAGCCAAGGCCCCAACGGAAAGAACAATGGTGTTGTAACACCTGCAAGGCTTGGGGCATGGTGTAGGGGAGGAAAAGGAGACATACAGTTTGCCCCTAAGGCTACAGGTACCCGACAGGGGCCTAGTCATAGAATTATAGGAGTAGGATCAGAAGGGACCTTGCAGATCTTCAGGTCTGACCCTCTGCCTGGGCAGGAAGAAAACTGGGCTCAGAGGAAGAAAACTTGGCTCAAATCTAGTCAAGCTAAAAGTGACTCATTATGGCGGAGAACTAGGACAAGACCCAGGGGAAAACTAGTAGGATTGAGGCTCACTCAAGGCCTGTTGGTAGCCTCCCCTAAACACTCTTTAATAGTAAAAAGCAGGCATGGCAGGACAGTGAACTCAAGGAAGAGGGCATAGGGTTTGAGCCAGATGGGAGTCGCAGTTTCACTGAGAGGCGTCACGGCCGCACCAGGGATTGTAACCTGTTACAGTGCATCTAGGTTTGGGCACGTTCATGGGGAAAGATGTAGTGGCCTACTCTGATATTCAGCATGCTCTTGGCTTGACAGTTGTCCAGGTGGAAGAGTGATGATACTGATTTAGTGATGCTCAACTTTAAGCACCAGTCGGAGCTCATTGCTGACTATCTCCACATGCCAATACTCGGAGTCTTTTCCAGTTCTCTCATGTCTATTCCTTGGCCTGCTATGGTGACGTTGTCAGCATTCATGTGTTGTTTAGATGCTGTATTTGGGAAGTCCAAGGTATATACATTGAAGAATATTGGTGGTAGTGCTGACCCTTGGGGGACTCCACTCTTCAGAGTCAGTACTCTGCTTTTCTTCTCTTTGACTGGTAGTGAGTTTGAATGATCTGCTGAAGATCACATTCATGATGAAAATGCATAGCCCACAGTTTATATTTGAGATCTTGATGCCATACAATGTATTTGACTTACTGCTAATTGTGTACCATACCTAGACCTCTGGCGGCCCCAGGCAAACTTAGATTGCATAGATTTCATAAACATTCGGGCTGGAAGAGACCTTGTGAGATCATCAGGGCCAGTCTCCCTGCCCCAGGGACAGGAACTCAGATGAGGTCAGAGCACCCCAGCAAGGTGAGCATCCAAGCATTTCTTAAAGGTATCCAGAGGAGAAGCTTGCACCACTTTTGGGGGGAGTCTATTCCATATGCTGGGAACTCAGAAGTTAAAGAAGTTTTTCCATATTGGACCTTCTTTTGCCAGAGAGACTGATAATAATAAAAAAAATTGCCATTTTTGGGCCACCTGATTTGCCCAAGCCCTGGTTAATTGTGGCCTAATGACGGCAAAGGGACCACATCCTTCCAGCTCCTTTATAGCAAGTGGGAGCTCTCCATAAAGTGCAGCTGTGTTGTCTTAGATGGCATCTATGCTGTAGCTAGGAAGTTGTAATTACAGGACATGTAAGTTCATCCAAACCTGCTTTAATGCAGCTGGCTCAGGTAATAATCACAGGGAAGATGCAATGTCTTGAACCCCAGCATGGCCCAGCTGCCCAGTGACTTCCTGGGGCAAGCCTATGAAATTGCACCTTCACTGGTACTAAAGCAATGTGGGTTTGACCACACACACCTCCGGATTCAGTAAAAACCAGGAGAGGGGAGAATAGTCATGATCAGGTGTGCATCCTCGGGCTGCTGAGAAACAAATTCCATGAGGCCTCTTCTGCACCGCTTTTAAAGGAGGGTCATGACCTCTCCTCGGGGTTCCTGTACAGGGTCAGTATCACGACAGAAAAGTATACATTTATTTTGTTGTTAGACATGAGCGAGGCCCTGTATCCCAAACCTCCCTCTGTTGCTTTTCTTCCGTAGGTTCATTTCCCCACCAAAGCGAACGTGTTCTCTTTGCTGGGAACGCTCAGTGCTCTTTCCAGCACCAAACAGTGATTCTGGGTCTGCTGATGGAAACCTGACATCTCCATGATCTCATCCTGTTGCAAAAGGGGACTGTTGAGAACAGCGTAGTATGTGAAGCGTGCAAGAGTCCAGCTGTGGCTGGATTTGGAAACTTTTTTTCTGTTTTAAAGAGTTTTGGGGGTGGATTTTCAAGTGCTTACAGAAAAATATGGGGCAGATTTGCAAACCTGGTCAATACCCAGCATTAGGGGTGTGTGAAGCGGACCCTGTTGCAGTCTGAATCAGGCAGTAATTTGATTTCTCAATTCAGATCGCTGCCCCGATTCAATTCAGCCAAATCCAAATCTGAAAATGTGATGATTTGGACATGGGCACGGCTTTAAATGTTTTTTTCTACATACCTAGAGGTACCAGGTGAGGCTCACGAATGCTGTGATGCTGGGGCGCATGGAGCATCCTACAGGAGCATGGGGGGGGGGAGGCACATGCACAGCAGTGAACCTGGAAGTGGAAGTTGGCCATGGGGGGACCCCAGGTGCCCCTCCAGACTCAGGAGGCACCAGTCACCAGGCTGGGGGGGCGGACAGGGGCGCACTCTCCCGGCAGACTCGGAAGTGGACCAGAAGTGCTTCTAGTCCACTTCCAGGTCTGCTGCCAAGCATGCTGGGGAGCCCCCAGTGCTTCTGTGGGACTCTCCATGGGCCCCAGCTTCGCAGCATGCACAAGCCACCTGCTACCTCGAAATATGTAGAAATAATTTTAAAGCTGTGTCTATGTCTGGATCACCGAATCTTTCCAAATCTCTCCAATTTGATTCAGAGAGATTAAAGGGTCCTTTAATTCGATTCAGATTTGGAGATTTGGCCACTGAATCAGGCCGAATCTCTACTGAATCGCATCAGGGAGCGAAGCTT
>JAGPOW010000304.1:3848450-3933110 GCA_030014935.1 Caiman crocodilus
GTTCATAATTCCCTTTGTTGTATTGTTGGCTATTCTCAAATTCAGATGCTTTGTCTTTTACCAAGGTAAATGCTTGTCCGTGGAGGAATCCATTATTGGAGCATAGCTCTGTGCAGCTTAGATGAGTGGTTTGTGGGCCACGTGGTGCCCACAAAACTGGTGCTTGTTGTCACAGGACACCGTGCCTTACAAAATGCTTGTTTCTTCACCTTGACAGCCCAAGGAAAGCGTGATGTTGCTGGCAGCACATTACCTGCTCAGTATTGCTGCTCATGGGCTGGCAAAGGCTGGGCCTGCTGGTCAAGCCGAACGAACAAGCACAATTCGGTGATTTATTTGGACTTTTTCCTGAAATCCTAGCAGTGTTATCAATAGACAAAATAGCACCTTTCTCTCTCTGCACAGCTTGGAAAGTGGACCCCAACTCTTTACTGCCCTGTTGCTTGACCCGTGGATTTACTAAAGTCATATCTGTTGTGTGCCTTTTGTATGGGATTCATTTTCAGTCTGCAGAGATGCATTAGTCCTCCGTGACTCTTGCAGTTATATTGATGTGTTATTTGTGGCACTACAAACCCAGGAGTGAAATGATGGAAAGACATACCCTACAGGCCTCAAATGAATAGTCCCACTGAAAGCTTTCCAGTTAGCATGTATGCAAGATAATACTCAAAGACGAAGTGATCGGAGTCTGACCTTTCTTCTAGCGGTGCTCCATTTCTTTTAATTCCCTTCAGATGATTCCTGAAGTGTAACTCCCAGTTCTGGCTCAAAGCATCATGGGATGGTTAAGTTGCATTGCCTAGAGCAAGTTTTATCGTCACAGCCTTTCGAAAAGCCTGAGGAGCTGCGTGGCTGTGTCTGGCACATCAGCTCATCACATTTTTACTATGGTGCTACTTTCATTCCAGCCTGAGAAACATCGGTGAGGAAATGTCAAGTGTTTAACATTCCTAATGCTACACGTAATACATTCAGTCTGTTAAATTACCTTCCCCTGTCAGGACAAATATTACATGTTGGGAATAATCACTCTCCCCAGGTCACTTATAGAATAGTTAATACGTCTGGAAGAGTTAATATTAGGGACTGGAATTATTGTAGCTACGAGCAAAAGCTAATTCACTGGATGCCAATAAAACACATGAAGAACGAAGGTTAATTCTAAATCACGGCCCATGTACCCTACAGCCTAGTTTATAAAAGGTCTGAACCCTTTGCGGGCAAGCCGGGCTCTGAGAGACCTGCTGCGGCTCTGTATGGAGCTAGGGTCCATTAAGCATTGAGAGAATGGTAAATTTAAAGTACAGAGTGAGATCGTGGAGTGGGTGATTTGAATTATCATTGAAATTAATTTATTTCCTTATGAAGACATGCATACAAACTACCTGTAAATCTTTGCTGCCTGTGCCAGAGTTTCCCTAAAGAAGATTTGATTATGAGCTTGACTATAAGTTATTAGCTTTCGTGTAAGTCTAAATGAACGTTGCAGGCTATAAACTGACGGTATAAGTTACAAGCTCTCGTGTAAGTTTTAATGAGTCTTGCCGTAATGTTTATACCGTTCCCAAGGACAAGGGAAAAACTTCTTACCATGTCATCAACTGTGACAGCCTCACGTCCCACCTACACGTTTGAAAATAAGACAGCGGCATCTTTTTACACTTGATGTCTTCACTTTGATGCTGAAAAGCTTGAAAATTAGTCTGTGTCCCTGTTACCTGTGTTGTCTTTTCACTTGCATGCAGAAGTGCGGCACTGGCCTTTACTCCGGCGGAGCCCGCGCCACCGTTCCAGGGTCCCTGCCCAGCAGTGGAGAAGAAGAGACTCGTAGTCTTAGGGGTACTGCACACCCTCCTACCCTGTCCCTTCTGCTTCTCAACCTTTTTAAGCTCAATATCCCCTTGTTAGACGCAAGGCACCACTCAGCTCCTTGCTTTCACTTGTTATTTAACTACGGAAATATATTAGAGTACTTCTTGTGCTGTGAGGGATTCAGAAAGACCACCACAGGCCCAAGTCTTCTGAACACTATCAATTTGAAATCTTTGGGTTCATTGTAATTGCAGTTGCATACCTAACAGTGCCAACACTACATGTTACCCCTTTAATGCATGTGCAGCACCCTGGTTGGGAATCACAACAGACTCCACGCAGGAGACCTACAGGGCCCAAATGCATGATCTCTCCTATTTTACATCTTATTCCACAAGATTGTTTCCTCTGAGCTCATCCATATGAGATGCAAAATGCACAGTAGACTAATTCTACTGTGAATTAGTACAGCATGGCAAAAGCCATGCTATTGCGCTATGGTGCAGTAGAATTAGTCTACTGAACATTAGCGTCACTAAGAAGATGTGCGCTAATGCTAATGCACACTCGCATCACCTAGTGCACATTTAGTTAGTATCTGTTGCTACAGTGCTAAATTTAATGCACAGTAACTATGACACTTTGAAGCACATGTAGACATGCCCGCTGAGGGTTAAATAGAAGTCCCTCATTGGATCTGCGTTGCCTGAGAGCTGGTATACAAAGTACAGAGAACAGTAGCATAGTTGAGCCAAGAGGATGACAATGATCAGGGCACCAGCCCCTGGTATTGAGTCAGGGAGGGTGCCAGAAGGGAACTGCACCGTGTTGGGGGAGCTTGCTTGCTTCCCCCCGCCCCGTGCACTCCAGGTGCACTCAAGAGTGCTGAGGGAATTGGCTGAGGGAATTGGCCAGAGGACTGGAAATGGGCCAATGTGGTCCCCATTTTCAAAAAAGGAAGGAAAGAGGACCCAAGAAACTATAGGCCCATTAGTCTTACCTCAGTCCTGAGGAAGCTCTTTGAGAAAATTGTCCAGAAGCACATCTGCCAGGGACCTGCAGGGGAGATTATGCTTAGAGGCAATCAACATGGGTTCATTAGACGCCGGCCCTGCCAGATCAACTTCGTGGCCTCGTGGCCAGGTCACAAAAGCCCTGGACTCAGGTGTTGTGGAGGATGTAGTCTTTCTGGACTTTAGGAAAGCCTTTGACACTGTCTCTCACCCCATTCTCGTTAAACAAATTAGGAGATTGTGGCGTCAACGCCTACACAGTCAGATGGGTGGCAAATTGGCTGGAGGGCTGCACCCAGAGGGTGGTGGTGGATGGGTCTTTTTTGACCTGGAGAGATGTGGGCAGTGGGGTCCCCCCAAGGCTCGGTCCTTGGGTCCGCGCTGTTCAACATCTTCATTGGTGATTTGGACGAGGGGGTGGAAAGCACCTTGTTCAAATTCACAGATGACACTAAGATGTGGGGAGAAGTGAGCGTGCTAGAAGGGAGGGACAGGCTGCAACTGGACCTGGACAGGTTACAGGGGTGGGCGGGTGAGAACAGGATGGGTTTCAACACTGACAAGTGCAAGGTGCTGCACTTGGGGAGGAAGAACCAGCAGCACACCTACAGGCTAGGGAACTCCCTTCTCGTCAGTGCAAAGGCAGAAAAGGATCTTAGAGTCATTATTGACGCCAAATGAACATGGGCTGCCAGTGTGGGGACGCAGTCAGGAAGGCCAACTGTACCTTGTTGTGCATCCACAGATGCATCTCAAGTAGGGCCAAGGAGGTGATCCTCCCCTCTGTGTGACACTGGTCAGGCCGCAGTTGGAGTACTGCATCCAGTTCTGGGCGCCGCACATCAGGAGGGATGTGGCCAGCATGGAGGGGGACCAGAGGAGGTCACACACGTGATCTGGGGACAGCAGGGCAGGCCCTACGAGGGGAGGCTACGGGACCTGAACTTGTTCAGCCTCCACAAGAGAAGGCTGAGAGGGGATCTGGTGGTTGTCTATAAACTGGCCAAGGGCGATCAGCAGGGAATGGGAGAGTCCCAGTTTCCCCAAGCAGTACCAGGGATAACAAGGAATAACGGCCATAAGTTGACTGAGGGTAGATTCAGGCTAGACATCAGGAGGCGATACTTCACAGTCAGGGCAGCTAGGATCTGGAACCAACTTCCAAGAGAAGTGGTGCTGGCTCCTACCCCGGGGGTCTTTAAGAGGAGGTTGGATAATCACCTAGCCAGGACTGTATGACCCCAGCATCCTTTCCTGCCCATGGCAGGGGTCAGACTTGCTGATCTGCTCAGGTCCCTTCTGACCCGACCAACTATGAAACTATGCCAAAGTGTCAAGTTTTGCCCTGGCTGACAGCAGAGCTAGGCTGGAAACCTAAAGCTGCCAGCAGATCCTCTGGGACCTGCCTGAAATTTCCCATCCAGCACCCTTCCCATGCAGTACTGCAGAGGTCAGGATCCAGCTGCATCACCAGCTTGCCTCTCTGCTTTGGGAAGTTCAGGGTCAGCTGCTATTCCTTATAATCTTCATTGTCTGCCCCATTTTCTTAGAAGGTTTCCCATCACTGGGCTTGCTCCTGGGAGGTGCTGAGGACTCGACTCCCCCCAGCCAAACAAGCATGCTTATGTTGAACTGTAACAGGCCAGGTCAAGCAGGCATGCTGAACAGACCGTCTCTGCCATGCATGCCATCTTCTTGCCATCCAGATGTGAATCCAGACTCCTCACCCACCAGGGTCTGAGCATGTCGGACTCAGAGCTACTATTTTAAAACACAGGCTCACAGTTAGGCTTGGATGTCAGACCCTCCCTTTAAGGTTCATGGAGCTTCACTCAGGACTCTTTTTTTAAGTGAGCCTCTTCAGAGGGGCTCAGTAAGCAAAGATGCTTTCCATATCCTGGAGGCATTTGTGCTCCCAGATGCCTTTCCTTCTGCAAGAGGCCTGAGACCAGATAGGCCAAGGGAAGAGAGGCTGTTGTGAGCGCTGAGAGGCAGCTCTGAAATTCGAGGGGCATCAGTGCAGGCATAGCTGGCTGTTGCTCAATTTTAAGGGGGGCTGAGACTGAGGTTTAAATTAGAAATGCTCCTTTTGAAGGTCTGGAGATGAGTTTTTAGCACCATTGAAGCCAGCAGAGCTGCCTCTCCTAGGGCTAAATTTAGTTCTGTGTTTAATACGTAGGACGTTTTGGATCAACGCGACGTAAGAATTTCGGCCCAGGTCCTACAATGCACTTAAAGCACGTGAATAGACCCATTGGAGTCCGGGCCCCTCTATTCCTCACGCTAGTTTTAAATACTTTTTCTCCACTGATTTCTCCAACATTGAGATACTGGAGTGCATTTCGTGGAGCATCAGAAGGTATAAAATAACCAACGACCATACATCTCCATTATGAATACCTGCTAAGCCTTAAAATCACTGCTAAATTAGCACTCCTGTTTTAAAGTTAGCTCACAGTTGTCTGCTAATCACAGCTGGTGCTTGATTTTAATTACATGACACCGTGACCAGAGGTGTTATAACAGAATACTACTGAAACCAGGGTCTTGCTCTAAAATGCAAGAGGAGAGGACTGTACTAGAGAGCATTTCCTGTCATGCAAACTATTGGTTTGGCCTGGTTTCCCAGGGGTCTCACCCTGCATTGTGCAGAGAGGGGAGTGGAAATGATTAAGCATTGCCTTGCTTACCCCACTCAGAGTCAGGCCACTGGAGCACTTTTGATGCTTGATCCTTGCTTCCTACCATCCAAAAACTTTGCCTGATATAACAGGTCCAGAGCTGCTTGAGGTCAATGGAGAGAGTCCAAACCTTTGCAATCAAGGCCAGAGTGACTGACAGACGATGTCCATCACATCCGCTGAGTTTGCTTATGAAATGCTGCCTATTCATTTACAATGGGCTGCTGAGTATAGAAAAAAATGCCAGGCGTAACCTTTGCATCAAAGGTCACAAGTCATTTTTATTGGATTGCAACCATTCATTTCTTCTTCTATATTCCTTCCTATTAAGCGCGGCGTGTGGTGATGCTACCAACACGTGTCAACTTCCTACTCTTGAATACCAACCTTGTTCAACATCTGTGGTTGTTTGCTATTGTCTGCACAAGACAAGGAGTGATAGCCTTTTATAATAACAATAGTATAGCCTCTTATTAAAACGATTATTACTTATTATAATAATAAGTAATATAATTAATTATAATTGATTATTATTAAAAATATTATTATGGTTCTTGTTTTTACAGTGTTGTTGTTATTGTTACTGTGATTAATTATCTCCATGTTGGGGATGAGGTCTATAGTTTGGGTGGGAGGATGGTTATGAGGTACGAGCAGAGTTTTTGTTGTGTGTTTAATCCCATTGTAGCTAAGAGAATTTCCATATTGTCAAAAGATCATGTATTCGGTATGACAGGGGACAAGGTAAGATATGACTTGTCTGAGTACAGTCCTGGTCCACTCTAGGATGTGTTGGCTGGTGCACTAATACTGGAAAGCTAAAGTAAAAATGCAGGGGGGGCAGGTAATGATACCCCCGCCGTGAATACCATTTTATTGTGTGAGAGGCCTTTTATCTCGCCCCTGGGTGAGAGGTAACAAGGATAACATCTTCTCTACTGTGTCTTTCTAACTTCCCCACCTCTTTCAGCATTTTGCAGCGTATTGAAATAGCTTCCTTCCAGTTTTACTGTATATCAGGGGGGTAACAATTTGCATTGTTATTAGAAGCGTCTGGAAATCTGCATATTTATGAATACGAGATTGATGATTAAGAAGAAAGCATCCTTTTTATTGACCACAGGCTGCTCTGTGCAATTAGAATAATAACAGTAAATAATGGTGTAAGATTTGCAAAGACAGAACTTGCTGGAAATGAATAAGTAAGGTTCAGGAGTTGATACCAACAGCCATATCTGGTTAAAGGGCAATTTTTTTGTCAGCTACTACTAGATGATTTGCAAACTATTACTGTATGTGACACCTACAAGACTTCACCATTACACATCATTTCGACACGGTCTTTCTGTACAGGGAGTGTTGACTGTGGGCAGAACAAAGAGGAACAATCCATCGGTTGAATGCAAGATTTATTGGGGTCTCCAATTATGCTCTGGTATTCACAGACCTGAAAGATTTACTTTCAAGGAGCATAAATGGGTAAAAATTATAAACACTCTCATTCTCAGCTGATTAAAAGGGGGGGGGGAAACCCCTGCCTTCTCTGGTTTCTAAAACTATTCTCAGAAGTGTTTTAATCCAATAAAGCATGAAGAATTCACGCTAAAGAGCATTTACTATAGAGCCCAAGAGCATTGCCAGTGGAGTACTGGATATAGGCATGCTAAGGGCTAAGTAAAACATTTCATTTAAATATTGATGGTGGGAAAGAGCACGGGGTTTTGTGCTACTTGGTGATGCACTTTTTGTTTTTCTTCCTCCACAGGTTTTGTTTGCAGGTCCGAGGTGGGTTTATTACCTTTGGGTGGTTGTGATATTCATGAAAAAAACCATGAAGCTGGGGTTTTGGATGGAAGCAAAAGGGTATCAATGATCCTATAAGAGCGGGGTGAGGAGGAGTGTGTTTCTCCCTGGGAGAAAATCCTGCAGGAAGTAGGAAGCAGCTGAGGGCCCCGGAAAATAAGCAGCAAATTTTAGCAATTGCATTTGCTAATGTGAACTCTCTTTGCTGGTTGTCTGGATTTGGTGCTATACGAGGAACCAGAATGAGGTTCAGCCTAGCGAGGGAAAGCTCCTCTGATATCAGGCAAACAGTGCGGGAATGAGAGCCTTGCCAGAGAGGTGAGCAGTGGTCTCAGGTTGCAGCAAGGGAGGTTGAGGTTAGATAGTAGGAAATACTTTCTCATGAGAATGGTACTAAAACACTGGAGAGAGAGGTGGTGGAGTCTCCGTCCTCGGAGGTTTTTAAGACCCAGGTAGACAAAGCCTTGTCTGGGATGATGTAGTTGGGGCTGGTCCTGCTTGGAGCAGGGGCTGGACTAGATGTGACCCCCGAGGTCCTTTCAACCCTCATTTTCTCTGATTCTAAGTCTGGGTCACTGAGTTTTCATCCCTACCTAGAAGACCAAACGTTCACTGAGGATAGGTCAGATAACCAGGAATACATTTATTTTGAGTAGCCTACTGTACCGTGCTGACCATCTGTTGAGCTGCTGCATCATGGTCCCAGAAGAGCATTGTTGCACATGAGCCGTAAGCAATGCTAGCCACATAGTAAGCTCATTTGGCAACGACGGAGCGGCCCCGTGACCGAACAGCTTCACCCTCCCCTCCCCGTTAAGTGCAAGAGCTCTCCGGTTTAGCGCTGCATCCCAAAGGCTGCACTGTGTTGGCCGCCAGTAAACACTTGCAAATGTTTCTTGGGTGGCTCAGTATTAAATCACAAGATGCTTCTTTCCAACTTGTCAAAGGCTTCCATTTACATCTCCTCGTAGGTACTTGCATTTTCCTTCATCTGCATGTGCTGACAAGATACCGTTTAACCATCTCTTGATAGCATTCAGTTCTGCTCAGTGTATGGCATCTACTTCATTCCTAAACTGATCATTGGCTTATTAGATCTTTAGCACTTGTTGGCAGGCAACATTTGTTTCCCTAAATGTGTGTGTTTAAATCCCATTGGATTTCATTAATGAATGCAGCTCAACTGCAAATAAGCTATTACTTCTGTTTCTTTATTTCCCCCCTTGCTGGTTTTTGAAACATGCCAGTAGCTAGCAAACAGCCAAGTATATTTGCATGCCTGTACACACACACACACACACACACACACACACACACGTACAAGTGCACAGACTCATATAAATATATCATATAAATAGGAAGTATATACACATTTTAATGATATATGCATAAAATAATGGACCTTACACATATCAGAAAGGCCTAAGATGAGAAGAATGAATTTCAGTGAATACATTGCAAACCAGATGGCAATGTATTTACCCTCCCGACTACCTTAAGCCATCATTCACACCACATATTATGTTGGCCAGTTTGAAAAATGAATAAATAAAAAGAAAGAAAATGTACGGAGATGTTTCCATCTCCCATAAGTAACTATGAATTATCTCGAAGCCTTTGTCAACAATCAAATAAGTTCTGAGAACCATAAAACTTAATTTTACAGCTTGTTGCAGCAGAGGGTGGTTGTCTTGCATTCTCAGCATTGCTTATTTTAGGAGGAAAAAAGGAGAAATGCTTTTTTACAGCCAATGCTACAGGGAAGGGAGGTAAATGCTGGGAAAATCATGTGAGCTCTTCCAGTCTTCAGCCAGTAGATGTCACAATTGGGTGTCGCTGGCAATGCATTTCGTAACAGCAGCACCGGCCAGCTGCTCTCGGGCCCCGCTATCGCCTGATTTGTAAGGGGTGAAAGGAAGGGACGGAAACAACAGAAGGGAAGGCAGAGGAGGAGGTGATTCCCCGGGGTGAATTGTGGGGCAGCTTTTTAAGGAGTGCTCACTCCTGTATCAAAGTGTTGCCTGAGATGCCATCATATTCGTTTGGAACAAAAGCCTCCCATATTTGGCACAGGTCAGTGTTAGCCCATCTGAACAGCCAAAAAAAACCCTTTATGGCATTATACCTGTGCTCAAGTGAAGTCCGTCGTCTCTTAGGAACTCAGGTATCTTCCCCACATAATAAATAATATTATTGAACATCTGCCTGGGTATATCTGCCCCTATGGGCATCTTCTCCACGAAATAAATAGTAATGATTTAATCCATTATTTGCATTCCAGTGACGCCCAAGCACCCTGCTGTGACAGCAGCACATCAGCGGAGGGGTCCTGCTGTGGGCTCCAAAGGTTTGCATGTGAATGCTGCTACAAAATCAGGGCAAAGAGCTTTTAAGTAGAAACAGATGTTAATGAGCCCAGGGTCATGCAAGCTGGGGAGTGGTTCATGGTGCCTGCACTGGATAATAGTTGTGTTCCTCCCTGTTGTATAATTGGTTATAGAGACTAGCAGGCATTCCCCATGCCCCATCGACTCCTCTGTTGGGGAGGGCCTTCAGAGAGTCCCCGTCCTGGAGCAGGACCTTATTGTGCCAGCAGCTATACAGGCCCGAGGCAAAAATGGCAGTTCCACTTTCATAGGACTTACCACCTTTCTGCAAGACAAGATCAGGTGGATGCAAGCACCAGGGCACACAGTGAGAAAGTATAGGTCAGCACAGAGGCTGCCTTAATGGGGATGATTTCTTTTCTTTTCTTTTCTTTTCTTTTCTTTTCTTTTCTTTTTATTTGAGCCATCAGGGCCAAAAAAAAGTTCTAAGAGTTTGCAGGCACCATCCCTGGGCATAACTTTATCACACACCAAGGCCTTGAAGACCCACCGCCTTCAGCTCCTTCCGACTTCTCCTACTCTTGTTCTCAGTGGGGGCAGATGACAGAACAAGAAGCAATGGGCTCACGTTGCAACGAGGGAAGTTTAGATTGGATATTAGGGGGAAATAAAAACTTCTTTCCAGGAGGGTGGTGAAGCATTGGAGCAGGTTACCCAGAGAGATGGTGGACTCTGCATCCTTGGAGGTTTTTAAGACCCAGGTAGACAGAGCCTTGGCTGGGATGATGTAGTTGGGGCTGGTCCTGCTTGGAGCAAGGGGTTGGACTGGATGTGACCTCCTGAGGTTCCTTCAACCCTCATTTTCTTCAGTTCTATGACTTCCTGCGATAGCTTACTCAACATCAGATCACCCTCCTTTGGAGGGGCCTTTTTTCTGCAGAAAACCAGCCTTGTTCTTCTTACAGTATCCATATACCAAGTCCCGAAGGTTTCTTAGCTTTCCCAAGTCCAACCCTTCTTCTGTGAGCTGATTCAGACAAGTGTCGTCGTCTTGGGAGGCATCTCACGCATGAGGCAAGGAAAGGCAGCATCTGGTGGAGGAGCTGAAGGCAGAGAAGGTGATTTCAGGGTGAAAAGTGTCTTTCTGGTACTAAGGGGAAGGTAGACAGCCGGCGTGGATTGTGTTGGGGTGGTGGACTGGCAATATCCTAGGGTACCCGAGGCAATTCCATCTTTGCAAAACACGTTTTAGTTCAGATTCTGTCATTTTGTGTGTGCAAGGCTGGTGTGTAGATAGCCCTGTATACATTGCATTTCTTTTCCTTGTTCATCCTCTTTCCACTAAGGCTTCAAACAGGCTTCTGATTCTTCTTGCTCTGCATCCCTTGCTTCTGAGCTGCTGTGGGTCGCTGGCAGGAGCCAAGACTATTTCTTTTCTTTTTTCCATTGAATACCTGACTTGCTTCTGAAGGATTTTATTCTGCCTTCCTCTGAAGTATTGGATACGTCCCACACATCCAAGTGGAAGACTGGCCAGGGTCTGCTGGGGATCCTGGGGAAGCTGAGGAGTCTCTCAGGATCCTGGCTGGTGCGTCTTGCCCACAAGATCGCTGTTAAACCAGTCACCAGATTTGGAGAGAGGAAGGAGTTTTCTCCCTAAGTCAGCCTGGCAAAAACCACTGGGTTTGAGTTTTTTTGCCGTCTGTAACAGTCCATAGGACCAGGAGGACATCTTCCACCTGCCACTTCAATGGTCCACAGTATTGATGGAGTCCCGTGCATCTCTTGCTCTCATTTTGTGAAACACCCTCATTTACAAGGCTCTGGGCTTTCCTGTACTAAAGATACCAAATGTGTCCTCAAGTATTAAAGCTGCTCTGTGGCCACGATGTGTGAGAGGTGGGGGGGGGGATGCTCTTATAAACCCATTGCACAAGGGTTTAGTATGTGGTTGCCTGAGATGGCAGTAGGCTGGGCTGGCTGACCCATGCCATCCCTTCCAGTTTTGTGGTCCTCGGTGCAGCGTCTCAGGATCCTCACCCAAGATGACTTTCCTTGAAGTCAGAGGTGCCACTGTCCTCCTGGGATGGCTGACTGCACTAGGCAAGCTGGCCCCTTTCTCAGAGCATAGCTGGGACAGCTCAGCAGACCCCGGTCCCTCTCCTGCTAGCATCCTGTTAGGAAGGAGAGGATGGGAAATAGTTTACTCTCCTTTCCAGGACTTGTTCTGAGCATCGTTCCACCTTACACACACAGGCATGCATCGGTCCCCTTTCTAAGTAAGGCGTGCTATCCCAGAGACCACTTCCCCTAACCCTAACCTCCTCTTGTTCCCTGCATCCTTGAGTGTCTGCGCTCCTAAAAATGTAAAGTACCATGTAACAAAAAATGGAGGTGGCTGACCATTATCCCCTGTCCTCCTTAAAGGGACCGACTACCCGGTTCTTGAGGGACTTCCAGGAGAAATAGGCAGGTGACTTTGTGGCTGCTTTTGGATAAGCTCTGCTCAAGCAAGAAGGGCAGAACAAGAGACTGCTCAAATATGCTTGTAGCATCAAGGGGGACCTCTCGAGAGGGGACTTCAGGGATCATCGAGTCCAACCCCTTGCACAAATCCAGGATGCACAGCTCCTAAACCATCCCAGACAACTCCAGACTTCCTTGGGCAGCTTGTCCTGTTTCTCTGTGCAATTGTTCTTACTTCTAGTAAGCTCTCCACCAGGTCTAATCTAGATCTGCTTCATGCAGTTTAAGTTCATTGTCTCTTGTCCTGACATCTTTGGTCAGGAGAATCAGTTTTTCTCCCTCTTTTTTAGGGCATTGTTTTCTTTTTTAGGGCATATGTTTGAAAACTTGTTCTCCTGGTCTCCAAACCAAACATATGTGGCTCTTTCTCTTTCCCTAGAGGGTTTGCATCCCAACGTTTCTATCCTTTCCATTTGCTTTTGGGTCCCCTTCCATTTCTCTTCAGCTTTCTTAAAATGTGGTGCCTCAAACTGGGCACAGTATTTCAATAGAGAGCTAGCCGCTGCTTAGTAGACTGATACTGTCCCCCTTAGGTCTTGCATTCAGTGGTACTGCCAGCCAAGTTGTCTCTCACTCTGTATGTGCACATTTGGTTTTCTTTTCAGCATGCAGATTCTTATTATTTTTGTGTGTGTTTTAGATGTTACTGTATCCCTCTATAACCAGGTCTCCACTTCATCAAGATCCATTTGAATTTTAATCCTAGATTCATAGATTTCGTAGACATTAGGGCAGCAAGGGATCTTGGAAAGTCATTGAGTCCAGCCCCCTACCCCAGGGGCAGGAAGTCAGCTGGGGTCACAGGATCCCAGCAAGATAAGTATCCAAACACCTCCTGCTCCAAGAGTCTCTCAACCTCCTCCCATTTTGTTTTATATCAGTGATGTCTCTACACTTGCTTCAATGAAGTCAGTTCGTTGATAAACATGTTAAGACAGCAATGGACCCAGTTTTGAAAACCTGACAGATGGTCAAAGGCCAGCCTTATTAGATCTCTGGTGACGTGACATTTAAAAAGGTAACCTGAAGATGCGGAATCAAGGATCTTGAAAATACAGTAGAGAAAGGGAGCCCTTCCATCTCAAATGGGATGTGACATAGTCAAAACATTGCACTAGAAAAAAATATTTTTCTAGCTGAAATCTCAATAAATATGAACAAGGTTACAATTGTTAGTCGCAGAGAATGGGG
The DNA here is from genome assembly GCA_030014935.1 of Caiman crocodilus. Taxonomy (NCBI): domain Eukaryota; kingdom Metazoa; phylum Chordata; order Crocodylia; family Alligatoridae; genus Caiman; species Caiman crocodilus. The sequence continues at coordinate 3,861,807 of JAGPOW010000304.1, forward strand.
ATGGAAAGTTTCCTGAGAGCCTAAATGTAGTTTTGGTGTTGTGGGAGGACAAGAAAGAGTGTATCATAGAGATGTTATGATGAACGAACCAGCTGTATTTAGACAGCATCTGAAGAGAGATCTTGAATGGAAGTCAATGAGTCCAAGGCAAGGAACTGTGTGACAGGGAGGACTGTGGTTTGTACAGGTGCAGTTCACAAGGATTCATAGATTCAAAGATGCTAGGGTCAGAATGGACCTCAATAGATCATCGAGTCCGACCCCCTGCATAGGCAGAAAAGAGTGCTGGGTTTAGATGACCCCAGCCAGATGCCTATCTAACCTCCTCTGGAAGAGCCCCAGGGTAGGGGAGAGCACCACCTCCCTTGGGAGCCTGTTCCAGACCTTGGCCACTCCAACTGGGAAGAAGTTCTTCCTAGGGAAGTTGTTCTTGCTTCTACCTTGGGTGTCTTCAAAAGTAGACTAGATAGGTACTTGGCTGGGGTCCTGTGACCCCAGCACTTGTTTCCTGCCATTGGCAGGGGGTCAGACTAGATCTAGGCCCCTTCTGACTCTAGTAACTATGAAACTATGAAACTAATGTCCAGTCTCAATCTGCTCTCTGCTAGCTTGTGGCCATTATTTCTTGTGACCCCCGGGGGCACCTTGGTGAGTAAAGCCTCACCAGTTCCCTTCTGTGCCCCCGTGATGAACTTATAGGCAGCCACAACGTCACCTCTCAACCGTCTCTTGTGGAGGCTGAAAAGGTCCAGGCTCTCTAGTCTCTCCTCATAGGGCTTGGTCTGCAAGCCCTTAACCATGTGAGTGGCCCTTCTCTGGACCCTCTCCAGGTTATCCACATCCCTCTTGAAGTGCGGTGCCCAGAATTGCACGCAGTACTCCGACTGCGGTCTGACCAGCGCCCAATAGAGGGGAAGTATCACCTCCTTGGATCTATTCGTCATGCATCTGCTGGTGCACGATAAAGTGCCATTGGCTTTTCTGATGGCTTTGTCACACTGCCGACTCACGTTCATCTTGGAGTCCACTAGGACGGGGAAGAGGTCTGGGAATAAAGATCAGGAGTTGGTTTTGACAACACTGAGCTTGACTGGTAGTGGACTGTATCAAAGAGAGGAGTGGTAATTAAAGGCAGATTCTTCTTACAGAAGGAGATAGGGTTGTGGTAGAATGATAGATGGTAGTAGCTGTTGACGTGGAGACCATAATTAATTATTTTTTGTGCATGAAATTAGCCAGACATGAGGTGCAAGGCAAGAGAAGAGGATGAAGGACATATCTTTTTTTTGGAGCCCAACACCCCTCCAAGATGGAGGAGGATGAGGAAGATGCTCCAAAGAACACATGGAACAATTGGTAGGAAGCTATAAAAGGACTGAATCGTGGGAGCCAAGTCAGCTGTGTCACATGTGGAGGGTAAGGATGGGGCTTTGGCTAAGAGGAGGTAATTAGAGACTGGTTTCAGGGACATGCAACTGAGGGTGTGTTCCTAGGTCTGGAAGAGATTCAAACATTTCTGTGATACAAGAGGAGAGGCAGAGGTTAAGAGGAAGGGTAAGGAAGTGACTGCGGGAGATGCAATGTGATGGGCTCACTGAGGCACGTGGAGGGGTTAGTTTTGCAGCAGAGAGAAGAAGGTAAGTAGAGGGAGAGTCAGACGAGAGTGAGAAGCAGAGCACAGAGGAAGTTCAGAGGAAGGAAGAGTTTGAGGAGATCCTCCAAGGTGGTCAAAAGCTTGGGCTGGCACAGGAGTCCTTTGAGGTGGAAGAGCAGAACTGATAGCTAGGAAGAGTCCAGCACTGGGCACGGAGGACACAGTCTATCAGGGAGGAATCAGTCCAGTCAGAGGTGCTTCCCAGGACAAGAGGAGGAGCAAAGGACATAGATGTTGCAAGGGAGCCAGGGTAGGGAGCTAGCAGGATGGACTTGACCATGGGAAAGAATGGCCAAAGAGCCTGGGGTAGAGCAGAGGAAAGCTTGAAAGCACGGAGCTCTGGCTAAGAGAAAGTCAGTAGAAAGTTTGCATAGAGACAAGTTAGGAGGTTTCAGACTGGATATAAGGATGAGAGCCAGAGGTTAATGAGAAGTTTAAGCTTAAGAGAATGGTTGAGGAGGGAGAAGAGGAGATGCAGCCAGATCAATGGGAGTAAAGATCAATGGAAGAGGGTCAAGAGTTGAGAAGTAGTCATTTGATGACCAAGTAACTAAATCTTTGGCTGATGGTGTTGTTGTTCAACATCTTCATCAGCAACTTGGCCGAGGGGGTGGAAAGCACACTGTCCAAGTTTGCTGATGACACTAAGATGTGGGGCGAGGTGGACACTTGAAGGGAGAGAGAGGCTGCAACTAGATTTACACAGGCTACAAAAGTGGGCAGATGAGAATAGGATGGGGCTCAACGTAGACAAACGCAGGGTGCTGCACATTGGGAGAAGGAATCCACAGCGCACATACAGGCTGAGGAGTTCCCTTCTTGAAAGCACAGAGGTGGAAAGGGATCTTGGAGTCATTATTGACTCCAAGATGAATATGAGCTACTGATGCCAGTCCGCAGCCAGCAAGACCAGTCATACCTTGTCATGCATCCAAAGGTGCATCTCAAGCTGGTCCAAAGAGGTGATCCTCCCCCTCTATGAGACTTTGGTCAGGCCACAGTTGGCGTACTGCATCCAGTTCTGGGCGCCACACTTCAAAAGGGATGTGGCCAGCCTGGAGAGGGTTCAGAGGAGGCCACCCACTTGGTGAGAGGACAGCAAGACAGGCCAGAGGAGGCTGGGGGGGGACCTGGTGGCTGCCTACAAGCTCATCAGGGGAGATCAACAGCAAATAGGCAGAGCCCTTTTCTCCCCAGCATCACCTGGGGTGACGAGGAACAATGGTCATAAGCTGATGGGGCCACAGCATCCATTCCTGCCTGTGGCAGGGGGTCAGGCTAGATGATCTGTTCTGGTCCCTCCTGACCCTAGCTTCTATGAAACTATGAATGTAAGCTAGGAAGAGGCTCAGTGACAGATGGCATGTCTGCACCATGGTGAAAGTGTGCGCTGGCTGGGGTGCCCCTCAGCATGCCCTGCCCACCCGCCATCCTCTTTCTAAAGGGAAAGTTGTCCTGGTGGTGGTGAAGGTGCTCCAGGGCATTTCTCCATTGTCCTTCAGGGTCTGAAGCACAAGATACAAGTAATGTCAGTCAGAGCATGCTATTGCTGTCATTATAGACCTATCCAGAGGTCATGGTGGTTGGTGGGCAGCTTAGAAGAGGAGCCAAGTGAAAATCAGAGAGTGGGGGGACTCAATTCTGCACTGAGTAGAGAGAGGAAGCAGTGCTTGGTGAGGCTGGTATCAAGTGCAGGATCCGTTGATGAGCGAGAGGGTCACTCAGGTCCGGGTGCAAGATCAAGGACACAGGGATAAGTGACCAAGGAGCTGTGAGGCAGCAGAGAGGGCGATGTTACTGTGAGGAGAGGAAGAGAAGGGTCGGCAGCTGAAATCAGAGAGGACATTGGGTGGGGTCAAGTTGGTGGATATTTGAAGACAGCGGTGTGGAAGGAGAGGAGAAAGGATGGCCACAAGCCTGCTGGAAGAAGAAATAAGGAAGGCTTGGAAATAAGAGGAATGGAAAAAGAAGAGTACAGACCCCAGCGAGGCTGGGGAGATGGCAGCTGCAAAGCCAGAGTCATCGAGAGGAACCCAGGTCTCTGGGAACTGGAGGGGGCAAGATGGGGAGAGACAGTGGCCATGAGCTCTCTGCAAGGAGAGGTGGGCATTTTGCAGAAAGCAGCAGGAAGGAAGGATGGAGGGAGGGTGTAAAGAGAGGAACAATGGCATGAGAAGGGCAAATGTGGTGGAAGATGTATGCAAGGGGGAAGAGCCAACTGGGGGGCAGATGTCCCCTGAAGGGAGGAGGATGTGGGCCTGGATATGTGATGCTGGGAGGACTAGATGAATGTGAGGCTCCTATATATTTCCTTTCACATATGCAGCTACAGAATGATGCAAACCTTATTTTTTTTTATCACCCAATCTTCATAAATTATATGTCATGCAATAAAACACAACTCAATAATGGGTAGCATCTTCTGTGCACGCTGTAGTTCCTGGTATTTTTACTGTTAAATATATTGTTTTGTTTAGGATTTATACTCCTTGTGCTTGGTAAAGATGGAAAGGTCTGGAGTTGGATTTGCCGAGGGGAAGCATTTGTAAATCTCTTTCCTGCTCCCTCCCCTAAATCTTTATCGCTTCTTTTATAAAGTGCAAAACATCCCGATCATCTCTTGTACTGAGTTCCCTGTCATGTCAAGTTAAAGCTGTGTATACGAGATGGAGCAGATAGTAAAGATGCCGCATTCTCCAGCTATCTAATCCCAAGCAAATTACCAGAAATAGATATAAAACTGGTGGGGGGAATATAAATAGACAAAGCAGCGAAACAACTCCTTCGGTGCTCGGTCTGCCTGTCTTCCAGGACCATCACTGTCATCGGTACCTTGACTGCGATGCTGCCACTGTTTGTCTCCGCATGACAAGCTAGCATAAACACTACACCAGGACTTTGCAACTCCATCTGTGCAGTCAGCTAGTCTAATTAGGGAGATAGTACAATTCAGATCATTGCCACAGCTTGAATTCAAAGGGGTGGTTGCACCCATGGTAACGTCAGTCTGCGCGGCATGCTACGGGGTAAGGTGAGTTTGCCACGCAACTCAGTTCTTTGTTATTTTGAAACTGTTCTGAGCAACGGAGGCAAATGATAGTTCTTTGCTAAGCTTATTTTATTTTCTGAAGCTGAAAGGGGGAATGTCAGTGTTGTTTGTGACCTAAGCAAACAACCAAAAGCATTGGACAATTTGCTCAATATCTAAGTATGGGCTTTGGGCCGTTCCTTTTTCAGGACAGCAGACATGAGTGAAGTGCGACCACATGCAGGAGTTAAGTGATGCCGTCAAATATAGATTCACAGCATCACAGACACTGAGGGTTGAAGGGAGCTCAGGAGGTCACGTCCAGCCCAACCCCCTGCCCCAAGCAGGACCAGCCCCATCTACATCATCCTAGCCAAGGTTTGTGTATTAGGGTCTTAAAAACTTCCAACAATGGAGGTTTTTTGTAATAGGGTCTTAAAAACCTCCAAGAATGGAGATGCCACCACCTCTCTAGGTGACCTGCTCCAGTGCTTCACCACCCTCCTCGTGAGAAAACTTTTCCTTACATCCAACCTCAGCTCGCCTTGCTGCAATTGGAGCCCATTGCTCCTTGTCCTGTCATCTGCCCCCACTGAGACCAGCCCAGCTCCAGTAGCCCAAGAGGTGCTAATGATTTTGGAAACTGCACTGAATGAGCAAGGACTGCTACTACCAGTGAATAGCGTAGCCTGGGCAGTTGTTCAGCAGTGTTTTGGAAGTGGAAGCTATAACGGGTGTCTAAGGAAGTGGACTGGGGGCCCTGGAGATTAGGCTGAAATGAGTTCACCTCTATGGAACAGCTGCCCTGGACAGAAGGTTAAAACGAAGAAATGAAGCAATGTTCCCAGCTTTCAGCAATGCTGGGTGCCTTCTGGCCTCTGGAAAAGCTCAGTTTCTTCACTGTAGGAATTGTTTCTTCACTGCTTGGGATCCCGTGAGCTCCCTGGTTGGATTGTGGGAATACAGTTTGGCATGAACTGTGGGTTTTGAGGTAGCTTTTTCAGTAGTCAGCTGAAAGTGGTCATTAGGAATCAAGCTCAGATGGAAATTAATACATGCAGATGGGAGCTGGAGAGTGGGGGAACGCTGACCAGATAACACAATGGGGGGGAGGAAAATACCCCGGCTACAATTTACTTTCCTTTTTTATTATCAGTTCTTTGTTCTATGAAGTTTTTCTCTTGTCTACCATAGCATGAATTATTTCTTGGTCGTGTAAGAAATTGTTGTACAATTAACTCCCCTACTCCCAAAAGACTCTTCCTGCCTGAAAATGTGCCATGTAAAATCACGGAGCTGTTCAAGGATGGCCGAGGTGCATATTCGGTCCGGGGTGCTCGGGATGGATATGAAAGCCGGCTGGAGCCAGTATGAAGACTCTCATCGGGAATGGTGGGCTGATCTGAGGCAGGGGTCAAGGAAAGATGAGAGGTTTCTGACAGAGAGGGACAACCCCGAGGTCTTCCAAAGTGATTGGCAGTCCTTCCAGTTTGGGGTGGCTGCAAGATGTCTCAGCACTGTCTCCTAAAGGGGACTGAGCAACAGGAAATGTTTGTGCCACCATCCTGTGAAATTCAGGTGCCATCTAAGTCAGCTCAAGTTGGTCCCCACGCACCAAGACACCCACAAATGCTAGTCTCTTTTGCAAACCTTGGCCTTGGTGGCCTTTGACAAGACTGGCATTCACACTTAGCTAGAACACCTCTATGAATGATACAGTTTTAAGTGAACAACCCCTCTGGACTTACTCTGTGTGTGTGTGTGTGTGTGTGTGTGTGTTGCACCCTTACGTAATCTATAGGGCTCCCAATCCACTTCCTTAAAATGCCAGTATAGCTTCCACTCCCTAAATGCTGCTGAACAACCACCCAAGCTATGCTATTCACTGGTAGTAGCAGTCCTTGCTCATTCAGTGCAGTTTCCAAAATCATTAACACCTCTTGGGCTACTGGAGCTGGGCTGGTCTCAGTGGGAGCAGATGACATAACAAGGAGCAATGGGCTCAGGCTGCAGCAAGAGAAGTTGAGGTTAGATATGGGGGGAGGGGGGGGAACTTGCTCATTAGGAGGATCTTAAGGCACTGGAAAAGGTTACCTAGAAAGGTGGTGGAGTCTCCATCCTTGGAGGTGTTTAAGACCCAGCTAGACAAAGCCTTGGCTGGGATGATGTAGATGGGGCTGGTCCTGCTTGGCGCAGGGGGTTGGACTAGATGTGACCTCTTGAGATCCCTTCAACCCTTGTTTTCTATGATTCTGTGATTCTGTACTTGAAGGCATCACTTACACACACAGACACACACACACTTACATGTATGTATGTGAGTATTTTTATATGTGTATATACATGGGTATGTATATTTTGTATGATTTTGAACTTTTTAAGATTCATTACTAGTCACTCAGGCAAATTTAATGCAGAGCACCTCAAACCAGCAGTGTGTGTGTGCCTGTGTGTGTACACACATTATATACTATATATGCCTTATATATAGTGTACATATGTGTATATTAGGGCTGTGCAAAACAGCACCACTTCGTTTTGACTTCAATTTCTCATTTTGACAGAACAGTGTTTTGTTTCAAGTTTCATTTAATTTTGAAGCACCGTTCCGTTTCGTTTCATCACAACTGTTTCACTGTTTCGACGCTGTTTTGATGCGTCACCCATAGGCTATCATGGGGAAGCTCAAACCTGCCTATAACTTTGTCATTTCCTGGCAGATATGAATGAAAACTGCAGGGATGGTAGCCTCTTCAGAGCACATGAATTCTACCAAGTTTCAAGGAGATAGGGTGCTGGGATTTCTGGGAAAGTACACCTCAAATTCCTGAATGCAAAACTCAGGTCACCTGTAAGTGTGAAGGTACCGGGGGTCAAACCTGCAGGCGTGCAGCCCCTGCTTAGGCCACAAAGTCTGCCAAGATTCAAGGAGATAGGTGCAGGGGTTTCTGGGAAACTGCACCTCAAGGTGCTAACCAGCAAAACTCATGACATGTATGACTGCGTGTGGGCATTAAGGCACAACTGTTTTTCTATCCACCCCCAGAGCACTGGGATTGGCAGGGACCTCCGGGAAGGAGCATGGTCACTGGCCATCTGCACAGTCAATAGGAGAGCAGTCCTTCCCCCCTCCTCCTCTTCCCTCTCCTTACTTCCTGCTTCCCTGCAAGCAAGCCCAATTTCAAAACTCAAAACATTTCAAAAGTTTCAACTGCCCTTGTTTCGTTCTGAGGGTGCTTTCAAGCCTTTCGTTTTGTTTTAGTTTCGCTGTTTTGAGCTCAGAACAAGTCAAAACAGTGTCAAAATGAAACACTCAGTGAAATTCTGCACAGCCCGTGTGTGTGTGTGTATGAATGTATGTATATAAGTAAGTATGTATGTGTGTGTATATATGTTTATGTATATATATGTATGTGTGTATATATGTATATGTATGTATGTAGGTGTATGTATGTATGTATTAGTGCATGTGTTTATATATTAGTGTGTGTATGTATATATTCATTAGTGTGTGTATGTATATACACATGCAGACAGCTAGTTTGAGTTGCTTCTCATTAAATTTTCCTTATTAAAGTTGACTAATAATGCATTTTTAAAGTCCCAAATCACCCTTTTACTACAACAACAAATGGATCACAAACAATCAGTGAAAACCCTACAAAGAAACTGTTAAGTATCACAGTAGATATACATTGCATTGCTCCTTAGTGGTGAATAAACTACGAACCAGCTTCACCATTCCTGAGAAATCCTTGTTTTCTCAGTCTGTAAAAGGGAAACAACAACAGCAAAAGCAACCAGGGGCTCCCGGATACTTTGAGTTGGTTTCAGGTGTTAATGCTCAATCCGTGACCTTCACACCTGAAACTCAAGCATATGCATCCACCATCACCCTCTCTGGGTCTACTCAGACCTCTGAGTGGTGCTGTCAGCGCAGATTGAATCCACCTCCTCTGGAGCTTCTCTGGATCCAACTCGCTTGGTTTTGGTTTTTTTCCCAGCAGGTGCTCAGAGCAGGATGCATGCCTCTGGCTAAGAGAAGAGTTAATAAAATTGTCCTCAACTCCTTTCTATTCCTGGGGCACTGGACAGATGTGTTACCCTTGTAACAGAGGAGGCCGAGCTTTTACAGCCCTGCTCAGTCGGTGTTTTCAATACAACAGTCCATTTCAGTCAGCCCAAGTCCTCACAAGACGCTCCCCTCTGGGCCCCACTGCTACACGCTCCCTAACCTGGCTGCTGCATTGGGAATACTCCCCTTGCCTTCAGTCGTACACCCGACACAGCCACCCAATGGTGCACCCAGTGATGCACCCGACACGGCCACCCAATGGTGCGCCCAGTGATGCACCCGACACAGCCACCCAATGGTGCACCCAGTGATGCACCCAACACGGCCACCCAATGGTGCACCCAGTGATGCACCCGACACAACCACCCAATGGTGCACCCAGTGATGCACCCGACACAGCCACCCAATGGTGCACCCAGTGATGCACCCAACACAGCCACCCAATGGTGCACCCGGTGATGCACCCGACACAGCCACCCAATGGTGCACCCAGTGATGCACCCGACACAGCCACCCAATGGTGCGCCCAGTGATACACCCAACACGGCCACCCAGTGGTGCACCCAGTGATGCACCCAACACAGCCACCCAATGGTGCGCCCAGTGATACACCCAACACAGCCCCACTATTTCCCTCCCAAGTATGCTCAAAAGGGTCTCACTGCCCTTCCTGAAATGGATGCATTTTGGAAAAGTTCCTTCTACAGGACAAGGGGGTTACACACCTTCTTGGGGTGCATGGAAAACTCCCCTTCTTACAAAGGGAACTGAGAAACCCACACATCCTGAAACCACGGTCTGTGTGTTCCTTTAAATTCCCACTCTTGCTCTGCTGGGAGATGGATATGTAGCAGATTCAGACTGCAGGAGTCCTGCATTGCGTGGAAGAGAGTGGACACGTTCTTTAAACCTCTGCCAGCATCAATACTTATTTCCCCGGGGAGAGATTCTGTTTTTTCGTGTAGAAGCCATTACACCTGCTGCTGAACTGGTTGCTAACAACCAGAGTTGCAGAAAATATGTCAGAAGGACCCTGTGGAAAAAAACATTTGACTTGAAATTCAGGACATGGAATGGGCAAAAGACTTTATTCACCAATTGCAATCTCCAGCTGCTTACACAGGGGACAGCTCTTGCACGGGGAATTGACATGCTGGCTAATCAGTGGAGAAAGATTAGCCAGCATATCAAAAAGTGCAGTTGTTTTGACCATGTCAGGTGTCAAAAAGTGCTTTAAAATGTGTGTGTGTGTGTGTGTGTGTATTTATTTGGGGGGGGGTTAGGTTTTTTTGCTGTGTTGCTTGGGGTAGCCTTGCCAAACCAAATGCAACCCCTTCCTGTCCATCTGCCTGTCACTGCATGCTGCTCATGTTAAAGGAGCACAGTCCAATTCTAGATATGTCCCTGCACCATCCTGGATTTTGCCTGTCTGGGAGGAGAAGCGTTTTAGAAATGTTGTGTGGAGGTAAAACAAAATTTTGGCATTTTTTGTATCTTATGCATAATGAAGCCCCAGGTGTCAGTGCTAATAAGAACACAACAATACAAGACAGAGAGGGAGAGAAGAATTAAATCCTTTAAAATCACCTTTAAAGTCGACTTAAAACTCACTTTAATAGACACCAAAATACCATGGCATTAAAATGCACTCCCTCAGGATCTACTAGCAGTAGCTTCTCCTAGGGGAGCATGGGATCTGCCATTTTCATTGTTATAAAGTTCTCTTTTCTTTTTCTTTGGGGTTGCTGTAATCAGCAGAAAGAGACTGAACACACTGATGATGACATACCCAAGCACAAGCACGCACACTGTGGAAATGCTGTGAGAAATCCCAGCTAGGTTCAAGCCCTGTCCTAGGGAAGCTGCAGGAAGTTAGGAGGGTGGTGAAGCACTGGAACAGGATGCACAGAGCTGGTGCAGTCTCCATCCTTGGAGGTTTTTAAGACCTGGGTAGACAAAGCCTTGGCTGGGATGATGTGGTTGGGGCTGGTCTTGCCTGGAGCAGGGGTTGGACTAGGTGTGACCTCCTGAGCTCCCTTCCACCCTCATTTTCTATGAGCCTATGATTCTAGAAGACATCTCAGCATGCGCCTCCTTGTTTTACTGGTCACAGCCTGGGTCCAGTCAGCACAGGAGGATAGCATCCACTGGCAGGGCAGATTTCATGCCCACAGTTGTAAGTACAGAGCTTGTCCTTGAGCCTCACAGCACATATAAGAGCATGTCTGCGAGACAGACTCTGTGCCTTTTACTGGCCAGCTGGGCAATGGCAGAAGAAATGAATCTGCTCCCCCAGTCGCCTCCCCACGCAGTTTCATAGACTCACAGACTTTGAGGGCTGGAAGGGACCTCAGGAGGTCACATCTAGTCCAACCCCTGCTCCAAGCAGGACCAGCCCCAACTACATCATCCCAGCCAAGGCTTTGTCAAGCCAGGCCTTAAAAGTCTCCAAGGGTGGCACTTCCAAAACCTCTCTGGGTAACCTGTTCCAGTGCTTTACTACCTTCCTTGAGAGAAGAATTTTCCTAATAACTAACCTCAACTGCAAATTTGTTGAGGGTTCACTCTATGCCATCTTCCAGGTCATTAATGAAGACATTGAGCAAAACCTGCCCCAGGGCTGACCCCTGAGACCCTCCACTTGATACCGGCTGCCAACTAGACGTCGAGCCATTGATTAGTACTCCTTGAGCCCAATGCTCCAGCAAGATTTGTGTCCACCTTACTGTCCATTCATCCAGCCCATACTTCCTTAGCTTGCCTGTGACAATGCTGTGGGAGACTGTATCAAAAGCCTTGCTGAAATCAAGGTACACCACATCCACCCATGTCCCCACACCCACAGTCAGTCGTCTCACCGTAGAAGCCAATCAAGTAGGTCCGGCATGACTTGCTCTAGGTGAATCCATGTTGACTGTTTCTAATCACCACCTTCTCCTCTCTTCTACAAGATCGATTCCTTGAGGACCTGTGCCATAATTTTTCCAGAGACTGAAGTGAAGCTGAAGTGACAGCTGTAGCTGTCTGTAGTTCCCTGAATTCTCCTTTTTTCCTTTCTTAAATATGGGCAGTCTTCACCCTCTTCCAATCATTGGGGACTTTTCTTGATCACCACGAATTTTCAAAGATGATGGACAATGGCTCTGCAATCACATCAGCCAACTCCCTCAGCACTCTTGAGTGCATCCCATCCAGCCCCATGGACATGTACACGTCCAACTTCTCTAAACAGCCCCTCCCCAGTTCTTTCACCGCTGTTGGCTTCTTACCTGCTCCCTACACTGTGCTGCCCAGTGCAGGAGTCTGGGAGCTGACCTTGCCTGTGAAAACTGAAGGAAAAAAGGCATTGAGCCTTTCAGCCTTACCTGCATCATCTGTCACAAGGTTGTCTCCCCCATTCAGGAAGGGACCCACACATTGCCTGATCATCCAACATATTTGTAGAAACCCTTCTTGTTGTCTTTCACACCCCTTGCTAGCTGCAACTCCAATTGCACTTTGGTGGTTTAGTTTACTGAAGAGTTCCCTGCTAAGCCAAGCTGGTCTTCTGCCATACACATACTCTCAATAAGACTTCTTTAAAGTACAGCCAGCTATCCTGGACTCCTTGCCCCCTCTGCCTGGCTTCCCAGGGGATCCTGCCAATGAGTTCCCTGAGCAAGTCGAAGTCTGCTTTTTAAAAGATCAGGGTCCTTACTCTACTTCTTTCCATCCTTCCCTTCCTCAGGATCCTCAGCTCAATCATCTCATGGTCACTGCTGCCCAAGTTCCCATCCACTACTACATACCCCACCAATTCTTCCCTGTTTGTGAGCAGTGGACTGCACTAGACCCTTTCCAGCCCAAGTCCAGGCTCCATGCTTGATTGCAGTTGCCCTTCTTCCCAACCCCTCTGTAAGGCATGGAGAATACCAAGCAGGATCTCTATTTTAAGGACTAATTGGCCGCTCCAGCAGTCGCACCTGGTAGTTGTCCCCAACACTCTCCAAAAACTTCCCAGATTGCCTACACACTGCTGTATTGCCCTCCCAGCAGATGTCAGGGGGACCGAAGTCCCCCACGAGAACCAGGGCCTGTGATTGGGAAACTTCTGCTAGTTGTCTGAAGAAACTCTCATTCACCAAGTTCTCCTTTTCTGGTGGTCTATAACAGACCTCCACCACAACGTCACCCTCTCACCCTAACCCAGAGACTCTCAACAGACCTATCTCCAGTTCCATACTGGAGCTCTGAGCAGTCATATGGCTCAGTTTCCAAAAGGCCATCTTGCCATCATCCCTCCTTTGCGTTCTCCACCTCCCTGTAGTTGAGGTTCGCTGAGCTCTGTTTCCAAGATGTGATGGGTCTGCCCAATAGCACATTTTAAAATCGAATAGAATTTCTTTTCCTCATTGACCCAAATTGGTAAAGGTGTAGAAGGCTTTTGCTTTCCTCACAACATTTACATGCAAGGCCAGCTTAGATTAAGAAGTAATTATATGAATTCTAATGAGAGGAGCAATACAGGAATGATTGGCTTGTATAACCTGTAGCCAACCAACATTAAAGTGGCCTGTTTTGAGAGGTAAATGGGGCCTGAGATATGGCCTAGGGGGAGCTTTTTCCTGTAAGAAGTGGGAGAGAATGGAAATTTTCCCATCATCTAGAAACATTAGAGTAGTTTTAGCAGTCTGGATGAAGCCTACTGTTGTACCAGCATTTGGAAAGTGAAAAGGAGATGTCACAGGGAATTAAGAGATCCGTCTGTCTGAAATTAATCCTCCACAGAGTTATAATTCATCTAGGACTCAATTAGTAAAAAAATTAAAGAATAAGAAAATTAATATGACTCAACAGATTTGGGGGAAATGGATCTTGACAAACTAACCTGATGTATTTTTGATAACGTGACAAGTTTGGTTGACAGTAGTCATAGTTCTGATGTAGTAGATTTCTGTAAGGGATCTGACTTGGTATTGCAGAATACTTTGACAAGAAAACCAGAGGAACACAAAGTCAATATAGTGTATCAAGGGGATTAAAAACTAGCTAATTTATTGATCTCAAAACCAGTATTGTAAGCAGGCAATCATCATCAAGTGGATGCATTTCCCTGGGATTGGTTCTTAGTTCTAAGCCAGAAAATGTTTTTTCATTAATAAACTGGGGGAAAAACACCAAATAATCACTGGTGAAGATTGCAGGGAATGGGCATTATTGATCAAGACAGGTCACTCTGTAACGTGGACAATTCGCGAATGTGTGTACAGGGGAATATTGGGTAGGAGTAGAGAGGTTCTGTTGCCTTTGCGCAATTGTGCCTTGGTGCAAGCAACACTGGAATAATGCGTGCAGGCCTGGTGTCCACAATTCAAGAAGATGCTGAAGAACTTGGAAAAGGTTCAGAGAAGCACCCTGGAAGGGGCTGAAGGATTGCAAAAGCACTGCAAAGACAGACAGAAGAAGGTGAATCTAGCTGATAAAAGAAGGTGAATGAGTGACAGGACACCCATCTATAAGTACCTGCACAGGAAACCCAAATTTAGGAGACTCCTCCATATAGGCAGCAGAGGTGTAACAAGTCCCAATGGCTAGAAGATGAAACTAGGCAATTAAAAATGGAAATATGGCTCTGATTTCACAGTAAAGATAATTAATTACTGGAGCAAACTAATGAGGGTCATGGCTGGCTGTGCATTACTGGAAAGCTTTAAATAAGATTGAATGTTCAGGGGGTTTTTTTTCTAAAAGATATGCTCTAGTTGACACAGGAGTTAATTCAAGGAAGTCTCACTGCCTGTATTTTACCGGAGATTAGACTAGATTATTACATGATCACAGAAGTTCCTTCTGGCTTTATAATCTATGGAGTCCTTGAACCGGAGGTCCTGCTTGATATGCTCCATCCCTTACAGAGAGGTAGGAAAGAAGGGCGACTGTAATCAGGAGGGAAGACCTGGGCTTGGGCTGGAGAGAGTCTAGTGCAATCCTGTGGCCAAAAGGGAGCCAAGCAATCCTGCACTGAACTCTATTAAATGCGAGTAGAAGACATCTCACCCCATTGGGGAAGGTAAATCCATTCATCCAATCCTGTCACTTAAATCCATTTCTGTCTGTCCACTCATCTGCATCCCCATCTGCATTATAAAGGAGGCCTCAAATAATGTTTCAGCACTATCCTACCAAAATAAATAGGGAACATGGAGCCAGTTGCATTCATGAACTTTAAATCTCTCCAGAAAAAGAATGTATCTTGCTTTCCTGTTGTTATCGATGGGCATGTAAGCTATGCTGTTGATCTTGGGGTAGGTAGCATCACTAACAACAGCAACAAATCCAGGTAAAGTTCAGGTCTAGCTGGTATTGTAGAGTAGCCGTGTTACTGTTGACAGCAGTTCTCAACCTTTGCAGATTGAAGACACCCCTCGTTAGACACAAGACATCCTTCAGGAAATGCAATATCTTAGCTTTCACGCATTTACTGACTATAGAAAAGAAATAATAGGGCAATTCTTCTGTGGTATACAACTCAAAAAGAGAGCACAAAAGGTCATATCCTGTGAATTCCTGTTTGAAATCTCTGGTTTTACCTAGTGGATCATGTGCAGACGTTTGCACTCTATGTATTGCCAATATTTAATGGCAACCAGAAGCACTCTTTAGGACCTCACAGCACCTCCATGTTGTGTGGCAACCTAGGAGGAAAGAATTGGCTTACATGTAAGGACTTTACAAGATCCCCGTGTTCCAGCCCTTCATGACAAAGTGGGACTTCTCTGTGAAGCACCAGGGCCCTACATGTTTTCAGTGCCATGGCTAGCCTGCTGCTAGGTAGATGGAGGGGTTGAAATGTAAGCAATCAGCTAGACCTTTCACCCTAGATTTTTTTATTCTCTGTTATTCTGAATATGGCTCAGAGATGCATGCTTTCATGTCAGGCACTGGAACAGGCCACCTCAAGAAGCTGTGGAGTCTCTATCCTTGGAAACTTTCAAAACCAAGTTGGACAGACATTTGGCTGCAAGGCAGGGATGACCCTGCCTTGATCCTGGGTTGGACTAGATGACCTTGTGAGGTCCCTTCCAGCCCTGCTTTCCTGTGATCCTCCCACATATGGGAAAGGGAAACATTCATTTCAGGTTTCTGTGCATGTCACAGATTCGTATAAATCGTAAGGCAGGGAGAGGCCTCAAAGAAATCATCCAACCCAGGCTGTCGCTGGGGCAAACTCATCCCCAAGAGATGCTTGTCAAATCCATTCTTCTTGAAACACTGTTTAATTGTGCTCCGGTCTCAGAAATGCCAGCGACTGTGCTGTTGTGCGATGACAGTGGGTTTAAACAAACACGGCCTTGCTCCTGTTGTTAGGAAACTAGTCTCAACTGTGCATGCATTGCATGCGGGTGAGGTCCCCTGGCCAAGCACTTGCAATACATCTGCTCAAGAAATGTTATGGAAACAGATCTCAAACATCAAAATGGTGCGGTAGGTTTAGGCCACCTGAGATTGTTAGGGGACAAGCAGGGGAGGGTTTACGTTAAACCAGAATGATCACCAAACATCACCCCTGGATAAAATTCCCTCCCCAGTCCAACCTAAGCCTCCTCAAAACAATCACCGTATGCAACTTCTCCTTCTCTGCCCAAGTCGCTCGTACCACCCAAACCCTTTATGCACTCTCTTCTTAGAGTGAGAAGTCATTCCCAATAAGCTGCACCAGCCCCGCAGTCCCACTCACATATTTATACTGCAGGGGGATTGCTGTGTTTGCGCTGAGCAACGAACTAGGTAGCCACATTATAATTTCTTACTGAAGATCAGTTATTCTCTACTGGGCACGACTTTCCCTCACCCTCTGAAACATAAAACATGTGTTCAGAGGTATCTCCTGTGTGAAACGAATCCAGGAATGCAACACTGCGGGGTTTTGCAAGCTAGAGGAGAACCTAAACCTCATTAGTCCTGTCGTTACTCTTCATTTGTGTTATCACAGCATTGAGAATCCCTCATGAAGAGCCAATATTATGCTGTACATAGGTGAAGACTGTCCATCCCACAGAGCGTTCATGCCTTTCATCTACACCACTGCACTGGCCAGTCGTGACAAGGCTGGGGCCAAGTAAGCTGCATCCAACCATATCTACTTATGCTGGTTCATTAGTGAGGTTGCTCCGTGCTCGTCCCCAACAGATGCTCTCAGGCCTGCCAAAGATCACTGCCTGGGGTTTGCCTACAGAGTCATGCGTGCAAGGTTAGCTCAGTCCTGTCCTGCAACAGTGAGCCATGGCAAGTGGTACAGACAACATCTAACTGTAAGACAAGAGAAGAGACTACTGCTAAAACATAATCACAAAGGCAGGCAGCATCACTGTTCCCATCCCAACCCAACAAGCAGCTAAGTGATAAACTCTTAGGCCAGATAGATTCATAATTTTAGGGAATGACTAGGGGAAAGTTGCACTAGAGTTTAAAGCATGCAGTGCTGATGTTTATCCCTGGATAATCTTTGAGTACCATCATAGCAGTAAAGGGGCTCCATAGTCTGGCACTGTAACTCGCATTCAACCTTTTTGAGTTGTCAGAAAGTCTGGCATTAAAATGCATCCCTGCTGTTGGGGTCCAGTAGGCGATTTTTTCTTTAAGGATGCCCAGATAATGTTTTTAAAGTTTGGATAACAATGCATGGCCTCCACACCAGGTCAGATCCTCAGCAGCAGGATACTTTACGGAGCTTGGGTTGAGTCCCAGGATTGATGGTCTGCTGTTTTAATTGGTGGAGCCCGCCCACAAGGGAAGCAATGCCCCGCCCTTCTCTGAAGGGAGGGAGCAAGAAGCAGCTGGACCTGAGTTGGAACTGCACCGGCCAGGTCTGGAGAACTTCGGGGGTGGAGCCCTTGAAGAGTATAAAAGGGAAGCATGCTCAGCAGGCTGGAGAGATGATGATGTAGGCAAGGAGAGAGGAGCTCCAGAGACAGCCATCCTCGGGACCTTGCTTGAGCTTCAGTGGTGCACAAATTGGTGTATGAGGATCAGGCTCTAGGAACTGCTCGAGACGGCTTGAGCCTGCAATCCCAGCAAGCAACTAGGCAGTCAGTGTGTAGCTCAGGACATGGAGATCTGGCCCTGGGAGCAGCCCGTGGCTGCTCAGGTCTCGCCTAGTGCACAGGTCGGTGCACAGAGAACCGCCTTAGAAGCAGCTCATGGCTGCTCATGTTAGCTGCAGCCCTAGGCTGAGTGACTGGAGCCCCGCAGTGCGGCTCCACTTTTAACCAGAAGAGCCCCGATGCCCAGAGCGAGGCCTGGGGAAGGGGAGACCCCGTGGTGTGAGACCGGGGAGTCTGATCCTGCAAGGGCTTGGCTCCTGCGAGAGAGAGAGAGCCCTGGGTGCCCAGTGCGGGGTGCCCGGCCATCGAGGAGAGCTGAAGGCGCCGCTGGGAAGAGGTTCTTGTAGGATTGGCCACCAAGAGATGAGCCTTGACTTCTCCAGAGAGGAAGTGTGAGTTGCTGGGGAAGCGGGTCCCACGGGGCAGGTTGACACGTGATGAGTGTCTGTCACCTCCACCCTCTGTTGCAGGAGAGGCGTGTCCACATCCCAGGGCCCTAAATGGGAGGGGCTTCAGGCAACCCCCTCGGGGAGGTGCTGCGTGCACTGCCTATTTCGAGGTTGTCGTGTTAAGGGTTATATAGCTAGGGGTATTCTTTAAGGGGGGTTATAGGGTTTATGTGTTTTAATATCTCAGTGTGTATATTGGTATCATCATTTGTGAAGGTTGAAAGAAATATTATGGTTAAGTTACTTGGATTATATAGGTTAATATTCCTGTATGTTAATTGTCTTGTATAGGTTGTAAGTTATTTGGTTCATATTTGGTATTGCATGTGAATTGTGGAATATTATGTATAGTATTATATGTTAAGTCTTGTAAATATCCTGTTTTATATTAAGTATCTGTATTTATTCTTGTAATAAAGTGCATAGAGTGAATTATTTGGTTTTGGCCCAGCTCTGTACAGAGGGGAGGAAGCCACTGTAGTAGCTGACCCTTTCCTCAGCACCCTGCCTGATCACCACCACTGTCACTGGAGGACAGGCACCCCCCCCGGGTGTACCTGGGCTACACTGGTGTAGCAGATCCAGACCAATGCAACTCAGCTGAGCAGTGAACTGATCCAAATCCTAATGCAATCAATTGAAAGACTCCCAGAGTAGTCTACGGGGTAGGGATCTGGCTGGTTGTGTCAGGTCCATGTGGTTATCCACACATCCCTTGAGAGCTTGAGACACTCGCAGGTCTTGGATCAGGGCAGTGCACAAATTGCATGTGGCCTGTAGCTATGCACCCCAGGGGCGGATTAACCCTTTAGTAGTCCCTAGGCAAGCAAACTCGTGGGCCCTCAGCAGAAGATGAAATTTTTATATCACTTTTTTTTCTTTCCACTCAATAATAATAATATGTAAAATAAGCACAACTGGGCCCCGTCTTCACGTAGGACCCTAGGCATGTGCCTAGTTTGCCTATGCATCAATCCAGCCCTGATGCAGCCCTGGATAGTTGTTGTAGGAAATAGTGAGTACAATGAAATAGCTTTGGGATAAAGCAGAAGTGAGATTACTTGAACGGCGAAGAGGCTGGTGAAGGAAGAGAGCTAACAGCTAGGAGGCAAATACAGAGAGTCAGGACTTGTTCATCCCAGAAGTCCTCAAGTGAGCCTTGCATATTAGCAGAGAGTCATCTTGTCTACATGGCCCATGTATGTACAGAATGGGCAAGAGAGTGGCTGGTTGTGAGTGTTTATAACCACTTAAACCCAGTCAGTAACCGGAATATTAATAACGTGCACTATTTGTCTTCTCTCTAATGGATGCCTCCTGGACTTTATTCCTTATCCAGACAAAACCCACAACTGTCACCAGGAAATCGTGTATTGTCACTCTGTCTTTATAGGTCCAGGGGAGAGCCCTTACTGAATAGCATCTCCTGCTGGAAGCAGCACAATCGCACTGCTACAGATAGGCACTCGGTGCATTGGCCTTGGATCAAAATCAGTGCTTTTAATGAGATCAGCAAGGCTTAATGATCTCTCTGTGTGCTCAGTAGCTTTTGTTCTTTCAAAGGAGACTTCCATTTTTGGTTATCTCCAAAACAGTGTCAAGCTTTTTGAGTACTGCTGAATTCTGTGAGTCAAGAGTTTAATGTTGCGTTAAATTTTCAACATCCTGTTAACAACCAAAGGCTCATGCGTTAGGATGGAGCTAGAATAATTCAGCTCGTCATGAGTCCTCATTATACCACAAAAGGGGGCTATGCTCCAAAAGTGCCCATATTGTGACTAGACTCTAATTACATAGCCATTTTATGTGCCCCCAGAGATGCCATTATGGTCATCTTTAGTAGAGCGGAAAAGATTATTGTTTGCATTCAGCATGCTACTCCCTGCATTATCTTCCACTGCACATAAATACAAAGGGGAAACTATATATAATTTATTTTAATTTTACATTTTAAAATAGTCCCCGTCCTCAGTCCCCTTTTTTTTGCTCCAACTGCAAAATAGCTACTCTAATGTGGTCTAATTAAATTTACACCCTAATTTTCCAAACTAGTAAAATTGCATTCAGTAAAAGTACACATGTGGAAAGAGCTTATACTCTCATGTGATTACTTCACATAAATATATATATATAAGCATCTCAGGAAAGTAAACAAAGGGCAGGGTAAAACAGAAATATAAGCTTAGCCAGTAACTATAGTGTAAAGTTGGACTTCTGGTTTGGTGCAAGCCGGGATGACCAAAGCCAGGTATTTTTCATTCCTATGAAATATCATTGTTTAGGGCTTGGGAACCATTAAAAAAAAAAAAAAGTATAAAGTTCCATTCATCTTCTCTCCAAACCTCAAATTTCAATACAAGAAGCTGAATGAATGGAAAAAACATGTATTTCATCAATAGACAGAGGATTTTCTTTTGTACGTGACTTGAGTCAACAGAGTTGATGGAACTGAGACAGGCTCCTAAGATGGGCAGATAAAACCTGATAACGTTCAACATGGAGAGATGCAAGGTGCTCCACCTTGGGAGCAAGAACCCACATCATACATAGAGGCACGGCAGTGCCACACTCACTAGCACCACGACCAAAAGAGACTTGGGATTAGGACTGATCACAGGATGAACGTGAGCCACCAAAGCAATCCTGCAGCCAGCGAAGCAAATAAAACTCTGGCTTGCATCTACCGATCCATCTTAAGCAAGACCCAAGAAGTCATCCTTCTGTGGTACTTGGCCTTGGGGAGATCACAGCTGGAGTACTGCATCCAATTCTGGGCTGCACACTTTAGAAAGGCTGTGGGGAAGCTTGTGAGAGTCCAGAGGAGAGCCCCATGCATGATCAGAGGACAAGAGAGCTGCCCTTATGAGGAGAGGCTGAGAGCATTGGCGATGTATAGGGGGTGCATGCAGGTGCACGTGCACCCCCTGAGGTCAGCCGTGCACCCCATGGAAGCGTCAGCTGTGAAACTGGAAGTGCACTTGTGGTTTTGCTGCTGGCTTAGTGATCAGCCCCTGGGGACGTCCCCCCACAGTTGGCAATGATTGGCTGCTAGGGGACTCCTCCCCCGTTCGGTGATATGGTGCCCCCTGAATCGGGAGGCACCGGTCACTCATGGCTGAGAGCCACGAGACTCTTCAGCCTACAGAAGCAAAGGCTCAGGGGTGACTTGGTGGCAGCCTGTAAGTACATCAGGGGTGTGCATCAGGAACTGGGGGAACATTTGCTCCCCAGGGCACCCCAACGGAAGACAAGGTCTAACGGTCCCAAGCTGCTGGAAGACTGTTTTAGACTGGACATAAGGAAAAACAACCGTATTGTCCGAGTCTCCAGAGTCCAAACCAGACTTCCCCAGAAGTGGTGCAAGCACCTATTCTAGGTACATTCAAGAAATGCCTGGATGCTCACCTGGTTGGGGTCATCTGACCCCAGCTGCTCTTTGGGCAGGGGGCTGGACTCAACGGTCTCGCAAGATCTCTTCCAGCCCTAATGTCTATGAAAGCTATGAGAGTAGTGCAAGTTCTGAAACGCGGGTGTTGATTGGCTGCTTATTTTATAAAGCCCCCAGCCAAGGTTGCTATTCTAGGTTAACTCCAGGTGTGAGGAATTTAAACAAAAGCTCCTGGTTTTGATCCAATAAAATGTTCTGCTCCTTGACATATGAGTAGTCAAACATCTAGTTAAGTGGATAAAACTATTAAGAAGTCATTTGACCTGCAATACTAATAGTTTCCCTGTCCATGAAAAAATATGAAAATAACAGTATGGGACATGAGATATTTTCCTACGTTTAGCTCTTAGCTTTTCTGTAGGAGCTGCCTTGACAGTGATGATAACTGCAGACTGGGACATTTCGCTAGGAATCGATGACTGACTGAAGTTAATGGCTCTCAGCCTATGAGGTCATTAATCTTCAGGGAGAGCCTTGAGCTTTAGTCGTTGTTGTTGAAA
Source organism: Caiman crocodilus (assembly GCA_030014935.1). Taxonomy (NCBI): domain Eukaryota; kingdom Metazoa; phylum Chordata; order Crocodylia; family Alligatoridae; genus Caiman; species Caiman crocodilus. The sequence goes on from JAGPOW010000304.1 coordinate 3,884,044, forward strand.
TAAACTCCAGGAATTGTGTTCTGACTAGTGTAGTTCAGGTTCTTCCTTTTCCTCATGTTTTCCATCTTTTCTGTTTCTCCTCTTTCCCCCACTTTACCACCGGCTAAAATGCTTCAGGCCGTTTCGACACATACCTAAAGAAAGTTGTGTCTTAAAATAGACTTTCCCCTACTGTCAAATACCTGCTAACTAACTTTAGCAAACTCATCATCGGAAGAAAACTCTCCACCGATGGACACACACGTGACATTGAAACAGACCTTGTTAAAACACAACTGCAGACTCGTCCAACACATTTCCACCCCAGCCCGGGTCAACACCTCACACTGAAAGCATCAGAAGACCAGTTCTACATCTGCCTATCCGACACGTGGTACGTCTCCTTCAATGCACGGAAAATGACGTAGATGAAACCCCCATTCTCAAACGCATGGTACAGAATGAATTTGCAGAGAAAAATAATAAAGAAACAAAGGAGGATTTTCTTTTGGGTTTTTTTGGTGAACTGTTACTCCACCTGTAACCTCACAGCCCTCCTCCTCACAGGAAGCCTGAACACAGCCTTCAGAATACAGTCCTGAGACTGGAAATTCCCCAAATCATGACCTTGAAAAAAGGCTCATTATAATTTACCTCTCACCCTTCCCTGTCTCCTAACTCCTTTTCACCCTACAACTTCCTTTTCAAGCAAGCCAAATAATTAACAGCATTATATTAAAACGAGGGGTAGTGTTTTTAGCTTGAACTATGACTTTCTTGGTTGTTTTTTTTTTTCTCCCGGACCCCAAAAGCTTGTCCCTCACTCCTCCCAGATATGCAAGTTGGTCTGATAAAAGATATGACCTCTCCTCAAAAAACATCAGTCATACCTCTGGACTGTCATTTGGACAAGAATATTGCTTAATATATCTTGCCTGTCCAATGTTTCTTCTGATAATACCACCGTTTTGTTTGCAGGTTTGTAAGTGTAACTCCAGCACACCCACGTTTTGTCTGATGATAATGCTGCTGCCATTGTAGGGGAGCATCAAGCAGATCGTCGAGTCCGACCCCCTGCCATTGAAGGGGAGCTCTGTCCCACCACGGGGCTTGAGATGTGGACATTCGGCTGTGTTCTGTATTGAAATGACAGCTGAACGTTTCCAAATTACAAGGGAACACTATGTCCAACATAAATGTAGTTGCTGGTTTTTCAAAAGTGGCGTTTTGACCAAAAATGAAGATTTTTTTTCCCCCCTTATTTTGACACTCTGCGGTGCAATGCGTAATAATTGAACCAAAAATGCCATTTCAAAGTTATAAATCAAAATCTTGCATTATGAAAATTTTGGAATATTCTTTTCAGCAGAGTTGAAACGTCTACCTGGTTTTCCTCGGAAATGGAGTTTGCCCAAAGGATTTTGATGGATAATGCTGAGTTCTAATAAAATGCAGCTCCTGCAGTGTTTCCTGGGCCAGTTTTCATTTTAGACAAAGTGTCTGCTTTATCCAGGGCATGGATGTAGTAGATGCTCTCTTTTGTTTTTGATATTCTCCATAAAACACTTCGGATGTGAAATCCTAGTGACAGAAAACATAATTTGTATGTAGTAGTGTCAGTGGCATTTATGCATGAGAGTCAAGAAATATCCCAAGGCAACTGCTCTCATTCAAAGAGCTCAAGTATCGTTTGATCATATGTTCAGGAAACCACGTTGGGCTTTTCCTAATTTTAAGGAACAAAACACCACCCGCTATGGTGAAGTCTTTGTATACCCTAATGCATTTCAAAATGCCACTTCCAACGCTCTGCACGTCATACAGTGTGCCTATCTGACAAAGGTGTATTTGGATGCATAATTGTATACAGTTAAATTGTTTGGAAAGGAGTTTGGGTTTGGATTTGGGCCCGGAGGCAGATGTGGGGAAGGAAACAGCTGAAATACCTCCACTGATGTAACGTATGTCATGGTGAATTTTCGGTGTTAGAGACCACAGCTCTGACAAAATCCATTTAAGGTGCCTAGGAATCAGGGGGTGCAGCAATGTGAATAGCCACCTTTTAGTCACTGGAGCCCACAACAGTATTTCAGAGGAAGGCTCAATCACCCACGGGTGACTACTTGGCTTTGCTAATGGACCATCTGAGTCAATATATTAATTTGGGTGGGCAGGGGTGACAAACTTAAGGCAGGGTCCTAAATGAAGGCAGGTTGTAAACGGGACCCTTCGCAGGAGGCGCCCCAGGAGGGGGAGATAGCTGCAGCTGAAAAGTTGCCGTTTCGTTTCGAGAAGTGTTGCTTTATCATCCCTGGTTCTTCTCTTTGTGTTTTCTCCAGGCAAAGCCTACGCGCCCGAGTTTTACTACGACACCTACAACCCCCTGTGGCAGAACCGGCCCCGGGTTTACTCCTACAGCCTGCAGTGGACGCAGATGAACCCCGACGCTGTGGACCGCATCCTTGCGTACCGCCTAGGCATTAAGCAGGTGAGGCAATCCGTGCTGCCCCCGGTGCTTTTCGCGGGCTGCCCCCCGTGAGGGCTGCGCTGCCGGTTGTTTTCTTCCCATCTCCTGAGTCTCTCAGCCTTTGCGCTGCTCCGCTTGTGAAGATTTGCTGCGAAAGGCAGTCCTGTCCTGCTTACAAATCCTTGAAACTAATTTGCACAGTTCCAGTGCAACAGCCCAGAGATTAAAGATATATTCCTCGGAGGGTTTATGGCAGGCTTCTGCTCAAAATGTACCGGGAAAAGATTACATGAAAGAAACTTGCAATGAAATTAAACTTTTTATATCTCCCCATATATCCAGATAGCTCCTGTTATATCTCCTTGTACAGCGAGATAAATATAGAGATAGATATATCTGTCATAGGTGGGCCCGTTGTGTGATCTTTGAAAATCGTAAACTTAAAATATTTGCTTTGCATGCAGTCCCTGTGTCTTTCTAGGCTTCATTTTGACAAACCAGGTGTACTTAAAGATGAGGGGCACAGACCCATTTCCAGAAAGGCTAGCAAACTAATATTCTTATGTTTGTCAGTCAGTCTTAACGCATCGTTTAATTTTTTTAAAAGGAATATAAATATCTTCCAACCTGGTGGAGGCTCTGCAGCACGAACTGTTTATTCAGCTAGCAGAATAGTATGTGCCGTAAGCTGGAATGGATAACGCCTCCCTTCCTGCCAGAGAAACAGTCTTCTATTTCTAACTTCCTGTCCACAGGGGTGACCCCCAAACCTGCAAGTACATATTCTAAATCAGAAGATGTTCACAATATAGTAACACTGTTCTGGGGCTTATTTGTTGTTGCTATTGGGGTTTTTGTGGGGGTGGGGGCGGACGTCTAATGGTTCTCTCTGGGCTCTTTGCTCTTTGTGTGTGCTAAACCCTACAGATACATAGTAGATTCATCGTTATGGAAGATGGTTGAGGGTACTTTGGTCATCAGTATTTCCATGTATTGGAAAGGGAAAAATGAATGGCTCGAAATAGGTCCCTTTGATATGAAGTCTTCCTCAGCTATAGCCTTCTTGGATACGTCCAGCTGAGCGAGCACGTGCCTGTGGCGGCACCTCAGAGCAGTCTGCGATTCCTCCAGAGGCACATTGAGAACAAAGAAAATGTTCCCCGTGCTGCTATTTGCAGCGCCGGCTCTAAGTCTGATACCAGGAAATCTCGGTGTCAAAAAAATGAAACCCCACGCTGGAAAAAAGCAGCTCAGAGCATACTCCTGGAGCATGCCCAGAGGCAACCAGAGGCTGGGTCCTCCAAGGAGATGCTCTGGCACCCAGCCAGTGTCTCTATTGTTCCCCATGTCCCTGCTGCCCAGCATGCTGGGGCAAATAGGACGGGGCAAGGCTACAGCAGCAGCTCGGACCCAGGCTCTGTCCCAGGTAAGAAGGGATATATGTGTGTGTGTGTGTGTGTGTGTGTGTGTGTGTGTGTGTGTGTGTGTGTGTGTGTGTGTGTGTGTGTGGTGGGGGGGACTGGTGTGAAGGGATGGGTCCCCCACCTGCCCAGCCCCACCTTGCATGGTGCACAACCCACCCAGCAGCATCAGCTTTCGGGGCGCTCATGATGCAGGGGCAATTGCCGTGCTGCAGCCCAGCCCCATGCCCACACCAGTGCTGGCATATGCAGCCTCAGCCTGGGGGGGCTCTGGTCCCAGGAACCACATGTGGGTGTGATGGGATGTGGGGAGTGATGGAGGTGGCAGCAGGAGTGTACATGTGAGTTGGGGGTGGGGGATTGCTCTGGGGAGGAGAGTCCGTCAGAGCTGGACTTAGAGCCCCCCTTACCCCCCTAAAGCAACCTGTGCAGGGGGAGGCTGGCCTGCAAGGGAAAGGGCTTGTCCAGCCTGGAGCTGTGTGCAGGAGGGCATTAGTTGGGGCCGGGAGGTGCTGCGGGTCAGGAGTGAGGGGCACTGGCAGGGCCGTGGGTTGGCAGTGAGGGGCAAGGGTTGGGGCAGGGAGCCAATGTGTCAGTGCTGCTCAGTGCCCCGCGTCCTGGTGAGCGAAGGGAGTGGGGGCAGCTCGGGTTTTTCTATGACAAAAAACCCCAAAACAACTGACACAGTGTATCGGTATTTATAATGTATTTTATTATGATAGAAGCAGCGGTAGGCTTCCAAATGGCTTTAAAATTGTAACTATATCAATAAACCATTGCCCAGGGGCCACTGCAGGTCAGGGTTGCTTCAGCAGGCCAGTGGGCACAAAGCAGTATCCCCAGATACCATTTGGCCAGTCCTCACAGACTTGCTCTTGAGAGCAAGTAGCCCTCAGCTGCTCGCCAGGGCATACTGCTGGAGCCAGAACCGGTGTTGCCCCAGCCTCTAGCTGCCCCAGCTGAAGATCCGGGAGGAGCTGGGCACGGTCGCTTTGCCCCAAGTGGCATCATTTTCAAAGTGAATGTTGAGGCACGTGTGCTAAAGCACAAATGTGTGCCACTGCTATTTGAGCTGCTGCAAGTACACGTGCCTGCATGTGTGGATGCGCCCCTCGAGTCATATTTTCTCGGTCATGTTTAGCTCGCTTGTGTCTGAGAAAAGATGAGAAAGGGATAAGGCAGACTGGCTCTATCTTTCTGGCAGAATTTATAGTATGGCAGTGTGTGTAGACCTTACCATCTTTGGTGCCCAAGTGCATTCTGGGAGAAGACTGTGCAAGCCAAAGGAATGCATAATTAAAGGGGAGCTCCAGAAAGGCTTTTGTTCCTTAAGACGCTCAATTCTTCTGCAGCATCCTCAGAGTGATGTGGGTCTGTCCTTCTGCCACAGGACCAGTGACTTAGGGCCATGCTCTGACTTATAGGGAATAAGCTACCTACGGATATAGGGAGGTTCACAATGCACAAAAAATGACAAAGAGCTAAGAAAATATTCAAGGAAATGAGTAGTGGCAAGAAAAACCTATTCTGCAAAGTCTCTTTCTTGCCTCTGCTACTAATAAAACATTGGAAACTATGCACTTTTTACAAACGGGACCTGGTTTAGGGTCTCCCACACAAAACAGACTTACTTTTTCCCCTCCAACATTTTCTTTTTATTCTCACACAATGGGGGAGGCTGGTCCTTTTTACCTGCGTCTCTAGTCTGTTTTCTAGTTAGTGTTTGTGCTGCTTCACGTTGTAGCCTTCGCTACTGAAACCAACTTCCAAACGTATACAGTATAGGCACCTTCATATACAGAGGTGCACCTGGTCTGGGTTGCTAGAGGGCCCAAGCCAGTTAGACATCTGTATCCTATTGAAAATTAGTTAAGTGCCCAACTCATTAAGCGTTTTTGCAAACCCAAGCAGGCATCTGCATCATTAGGCAACTAAATACCTTCATAAATTGGTCCTGCTGTCCAAAGGACTCAGATAAATCAATCAACTTCAGAAATGGGTTTTGCTGGATTACAAAAACATATAATGAATGTGTTTTTGTCTATATGAGGACTTTTAGTTTTCCCTTCCCATCTTGGTTTTTATTGTATTGCTATTGCCTGGATTGGCTGGGGGGAGGGGTGTTAAAACAGTAGATTCTTTCATTTCATTGACAATAATTTCTATCACGATAAGCAAAAATAAATCCTTTCATCTGGCTGGGGCTACATTTAAGTCTTTTATGTATTTGAAATCTACTGAGCCATCCAGACATGTTCTTTCATTATTGCTGATTTCCCCTGGACCCTGGGTGATAATTAAAGTTCTGGTTCCCTTTAACACCTGCTGGTATTTGTTAACAGCAGTTTGCCCTCTAAAATGTTTGTGCTTGGATATTTTATTCTACTTTGCAATATTTTGGGAGGAGTTTTTTTTGAAGTCTAATTGAGGAAGAAAGATGTGAAAGCAGCTTTCAGATTCTAGTTGGAAATGCATGCTATCGTTCTTATACCAGCAAAGCGTTCTTTCTCCATAGGGAACGCATTTTGTGCGGTGCCCGTAGAGTGTTCAAATTCATGCTTATAAATAATCCAAAAAAAATTGCACACATGGGTTTTTCCCCATTTTCTACAGAAATGCTTGCTTTGTGTGCAAGTGAACAGCACCTTTCTATCCTGACTGTCACCAGCTTGGCCTTTACGGGATTGAAAAATGTGTCAATTCCTCTGGGCTGCGTCTTGCATCCTGCCAGTTGTTTCAGACCTTGTCCCTCCAAGTGAGATGACTAGATGTGTGGAGATGGTCCAGGCATGACAACGATGAGCCTTCACGAGCATCATCACAAGGGGATTTTAGTGTTTTATGGGTCTAGAGCACCTGATTCTCACCACTCCAAGCCTAGGGTATGCTACATCCACGGTGCAGAGGATGTTGTCACAGAGAGGGGTAGGGAAATGCCATGCAGAAGCACCAAGGCCAAAATAATGGAGCCCATGCTGCTCACCATGGATAAAAGCTCTAAATGACCTGTTTCCATGAGTACGACGAAATGAAACTCACCTCTGAAGTGGCGAGGAATCAGGCAGGTACCCCATGGTTCCAGCGCAACCCGGCTTCTCAGACCTAGTGACAGCCTGAGTTTCTGAAGCAAGGTATGCTGAGGGACAGAGGAGGGAAGAGAAAAAAGTTCTGCCTCTTTCCCACCTACAGAGAGTCATCTAAGAAAAGCAGTGCCTCTGGTCTTTCCTGGAAAGCACAGGGCTGGGGAGCTTGTTTGCTGTTGCTTCCAGACTAGGGACAGACATTACACATAAACCAGTGGAAGTGATTAGAAACTGGTTTAAACCTGTAACAGAACAGATGTTCAGTAGGGCTGTGCAGAGCTTTGGTCCCTGGTTCAGTTTGGCAGAGATTCGGCTCGATTCAGTGGCTGAATCTCCCAATCAAATCAGGAAACCCTTTCAATCTCTCCGAATCAAATCAGAGCGATTCGCAAAGATTTGGTGATTCAGACGTAGACACAGTTTTAAATATTTTTTTTCTACATATCTCAAGATAGCAGGTGGGACATGAATGCTGTGATAGTGGGGCAGATGGAGTGTCCCACAAGAGTGCAAGGGTCTCGCCAGTAGGGTTGTGCAAAATTTCACTCGGTGTTTTGTTTCAAAGCTGTTTTGATGCATTTCGAGCTCGAAACGAAACAAAAGCCTTCAAAACAGCTTTGAAGTGAAATAAGGGCATTCCAAATGTTCTTAAAGTTTTGGAACATTTTGAGTTTCGAGGCCAAGCTTACTTGGCTTCAGCGCTGGTCCCAGCCTCCAGCAGCAGCAGCCTCCTGTCATCCAGCAGAGATCCGGGGGCCGTGCCCCTTGGGAGGATTGTGGCACAGCCTCCAGTGCTCCCAGGGGTGTGGGTGGGCCCCTGGATCTGCACACACCGCATGATAGGATGCTTCTAGCTGGGGCCAGTGCCAACACCAATCTTCCCGGTGCTCAGCATGGGCTGCACCCAGCACTAGTCCCAGATGGCAGCATCAGCCTCTTGTCATCTGGCAGGCAGATCAGGGGACCACTTGCACCCCCGGGAGAGCTGCGGGGGTTGTGCCAGACTCCTTCTGGGAGTGTAGGCCCCCAATTTTCATGCCGGATCACAGGAAGCTGCTGCTGTCGCCTGAGACCAGTGCTGGGTTCAGCATGCACCCAGTGTGGGAAGGTTGGCGCTGCCACTGGCATAGGTCACAGAACCAGCCTCCTGTCATCTGGGGGCCTGCACCCCTGGGAGGAGTGAGTCCAGCACAACCCCGCAACGCTTCCAGAGGTGCGGGCCCCCGGATCTGCCGGCCAGGTGATAGGAGGCTGCAGACAAGTGACAGGAGTTTTGCTTGTCAACACCTTGAGCTGTGGTTTCCCATCTACCGCCTTGAAACATGGCGGGCTTCATGCCTTCAGGAGGGGCTACCATCCCTGAAAGCTTCATCTGAATCAGGCAAGAAATGACAATGTTTTAGGCATTTTCATGATCCCCCATTATAGCCTATGGGCAAAACAGTACTTGCAGTACTAGAAAATGTTCCAGTTTGCCTCGAGCAGCACAGGAAGTTCGTCGCAGACAGGAAGAAAACTCAGCTGCCCTGAGTTGCGGTACATGGCCAGAATACTCCTCAGTCGGCGCATTTACATGTGACTAATTGACTCATTAACTGCACAGTCAATGTCTCAGCATCTACATGTGTTATCTCTGTTAGGGCACACCAAACGAATAAACTTTGCAGCAGGGTAGTACTTATACCTTGCTGCTGTGGAGCTTTTTTGTGCGCAGTATTGCATGTGTAGATGCCAACCCGGGCAGCTGGCACACAAGGGTGCTTCCTGCCTGGTAGGAAGGGAGACTTCCTGCTAGGTAGCCCCAGGCTACCGCATCCTCGTGCCCCAGCCAGCTCCTCCGCAGCACATTGAGCCCAGTCACTGACATGCAAACAGCATGCCCGTGAGCTTCCCAGGAGCAATAAGCTCCATCGTTTATTGCTACCAATTTAGTGGCACACGTAGACATGCCCAGTCTGTATTCCACGTATTGCTTCACACGTAAAGAATAAAACAGAACGCGAGAAAAAAAAAATAAAAGCCTTCTGTTTCTTTGTATTTAGCGGCAAGGGTTTTCTTTAGCTTCCTAAAACAGTGCAAAGCAGCAAGGATAGATTATCTTGTGGTTAAGTAAGTTAGGGTCTGTGATAATGAGAGCGCTGTGTTCATTTAATTAGTAAACTCCTTATTACATTAGGATTGGTTAAAAAAATAAAAGGGGTGGGAGTGCGGCTCTTTTTCTTCTTTTCTTTAGAAGAGCTGTTCGGTGCTGTTTTATTTAAGGACGCATCCAGGTAGCATTTTGTGAATATTGCATGTTTGGGCCTGTTGAGTTTTCCATTTAAATTAAGAGGATGTAGCAACAGGACATATGATTGTGGTGTTTTAATGCGGTGTTTTTATAAGGTGTTTCTCATCATCATTTCATGCCCCTGGCAGACAGTTGTGGAAGGCTGTACAAAATATGTATTTAATAAGGGAACTGTTGCATCTAGAGGAAATGTGATAAAAGCTTCCAGATGAGCTTTTTCTTCATTAAAAAGGAATTGGCCAGCTATAAAGTTACTCCTCAATCATACTGCTTCATAATGAAATTGAATTGACTCAGCCAGATAATATATATAGCAGTGCTATGAAGGCCTGTATACGTGTAGCCTTCTCTTCCTTATGCAAACCTGAGGGTGATTAGCTCAGGATTCGGGTCTTTGTAAAAATGCGCTGATAAGAAAGTCACTCATTCATCTTCTCAAGAAGTTGATGACTCTGAACTTCAGATGAATGGATGCAGAGGGGAATGAGCTGCTGACTCAAAGGGAGTTGAGTCCAAGTGCTCCGCGGGGGACTGTGTAACGGGAAACAAAAGGGATATGATGTGCAAAGCCTTTGCTGGGAGGAGCGGGTCGTAACTCAGACCAGAGAGAGGAGAAATGAGGTTTCTTTAAGCTCTCCTCGTCCCTGTATCCTTTGGCCTCACGCTGACAACCCTGGGGGCCTTTTTAAATGAGAGCATTAGTAAGCCATCAGACATTTGTGGTTGATTTGTTGTTGTGGTTTTTTTAATTGTCCCATTTCAACAGTTAAACCTTTTGTCGTCCCCCCCCGCTCATTACAATCCTGGCGATGTCCAGGTGTTTCTTTCTAACGGCGCAGGAAGAGGGCAAATCAGTCTCTCAGCCTTGGGGCAGAGTTTTTGGTGCCAGGAGACAGCAGCCTTGTTAGCAGGAAGCGCCTCCAGGTGATTTTTGAGAGCCAAGTGCACTGAAGTGCAGCATGTCACTTTTAATGAAGAAGAGCTGGGCTAGCTGTGTTCCCGCGGAGCTGAGACAGCCCCGACTTCGGAGACGCTGCGGAAGGATGGCTTCAGACCCACCCGGCTGCTCCCATCTTCCCGCTGTGAGTAGTACCCACGAGTGAGATGGCACTCCTAGGAGCATGAGGCGAGGGGACCGGGCCGTATATTTGCTTCCATAAATCCAGCCCAGTGATTTGCCACCTTTTAAAACGGCAGCCGGTGGCTGGATCCTGAGGGAAACCAGCATGCTCCATCCACCGCGGCCTGGGGGGAATAGGGTGCAACATGCAAAGCAAAGGCAAACTTGCATTTTAAAAGATTAAAGGCATTTAAGAAGGCAGTGGGGAATCTACAAGATCAGACGCATTAAAAAGACAGATATCTCCTTGTCTTTCATCAAGGACGGCAGCTTTATAGAGAGTTTTTTGGGGTTTTTTTTTTTTTTTCCTTTTCAAGCTGCAAGCCTTCAGTGTCAAAAATGGATCATTAGCAGAAGTTTCTCCAGGAGAGCTTGTCCTGATTTAGGCCCCGGTGTGAGGATGTTTCTTTCTCAGGGGCTCAGGGAAGGATCAGCATTTCCAAGCTCTCTTCATTTTTGTCTGGGTGTACGTGATTGATTTTTTTTGCTGTGAGCACTTGAGTATCTCGCTGTCTGAATTTAACATTAATTTTTAACAGGCAGTGAATCTCCCAGCTTTCCCGGTTACATTGAGGACACTGGAGAGTGACTGCGGTTGTGAATGGAGTTGATTTTTAAATGGCATGGAAGGCTATAAGCTGTGGTATTAGAGAAATCATGCTGTAAAATCCTCAGCAGCTTGTATTGTTTTATTATTGTTTAATTTTTTTTTTTAAACCCTCTAACGTCTTTTTATGAGACTGTCTTAAGAGTCGGAGCGGCTCTCTTCTTGCTGTGATAGCACCTCCTCTCCTTGAACAAGTGTGCATCCTCCAGGCACGGCGTACAGTGAAGGGCAGCTCTGATCCCGCAGGGATGATGCTCTGAAAGGGTCCATGGGGACTTGGTGGTGTCCCCAAATAAAAATTGCATTTGCCATAGGAAGTAATTCCTTTCACTGGTGAGGACTATAGACACCGAAACATGTGGTCTGAGTCTTACTTATGCTCACATAACCCCAAGCTCAGGAAAACCAGGTGCAGGGAGCTGGGGTTTCACTCCGACCCTTTGACGTCCCTCCCATAAGGTAAAGAGACCTGGACATGGTTGGGACTGGTTTCCTGGAAATGCTGCCGATTTAGGGAATATAGAGTTCATATCAGCTCTGTACGACTGCCTTGCTCCCAATCCCTGGCTCAGATCAGGAGACGGCTGGAACCTACTACCTTATGCCTGACCTTTGCTTTTCCCCAAGGTCATAGGAAAGGAAGCTTGATTTAAAACATCTCAGGGGTGGTCCTGATTTACATCAAGGGTGAGGAAGACCTACATTTCTTTTTGAAGCATCGAGGTGTTTTCAAGCCACTTCAGCGTCACATGCATGTACAGACACACACACACATCCAATGCATGTGCAGACATACACACACACCCATCTGTCCTGCAGAAGAAAATCATTGAGGATCACCTGTCGCGCCTCTTTGATGATAATTGGCACATGTTTAATAACTATTTGAACAGGAAAACTTCCATGGAGTCTAGTGAGGGTGGGAAGATGACCGGATACATTTCAGACAGGCTAGCGTGACGGGGCAAGTTCAGACTTGGGAACAGTGGAGTTAGCAGGAGAAGAAGATGATGGTGGAAAACCCTTGCCAGTAATATCAGTGTGGGGAGCGTTTAACTCTTGGAAACCCGGAAAGCAAAAGGAAGTTCAACCTTTGAGAGTGCTCACAAAGTCAGTCAACACAGGGAAAGGCTAGGAAGGTGGCAGAGTCAAAATGTCCCTAGTAATTATTAGGAAGAACTTGGGTAGCCCAGGCTTGAAACTGGTTATGTTAGAGATGGGAGTTAACGCAAGGTAAAGGAAAATGCTGTAATCCTTGTGTATTTGAGGATCATCTGCAAATAAATTAGACATGCTTCACACTGGCAATGAGGTAGCCTGGGGAGGTTGCGTGAAAAGATGGAAGGATTTGAGGGCCTTTGCCCACTACCAACATCCAGCCGTAGTCATGTCACCCACCCGGGGCAAAGCGATGTTCCAAATTCTTCCCTTTTACCAGAAATGTGCCTAGAGTTGTAACATAAAGTAAAGCAGAGCATTAACTCGATCTAAGTTATGGTTTCTGACCACATTGTGTATCTTTAAGGTTCTTCCAGCAGACCCTGTGTCCATCTTTTGAAGTGATGTCACAAACCTTTTAACACTTCTGAGCTAGTGATCACTGATTTATCAAGGTGGCTTGCTGGAAAGAGCGGCCTATCTATCTGCCAAGTCTGGCATATTAAACACTCAATCACTGGGGTAAGATCCCAAAGTCTTCCATACACAAGAAAGCAAAGACAAATGTAAGGTGTCCCACACCCAGAGCAGCCCAGCGTGCGCACAGGCGATGGGCTGCAGCAACACTGTCAAGGACGAGAGGGCTATAGTGGCTCACAAACTCACTGCACATCAGCAAAGTGATGCTTTCACAAAGAAAGCAAATGCTATTTTTCATTGCATTTGCAAAAGTATTTCATGCATGTCCTAGAGGTGATAGTACCACATGGTTTGCCACTGGCTGAGCTGCAGCTGGAGTACCGTGTCCAGTTTCGGGTCTGGCTTTTAAACAAGAAGGTGATGAAGGTCCGGAGAATAAGTCAGGTGAGGGATGGTTGAGGGCCTGAAGTGTGTTTCTTTTGGAAAAATGAGATCAAGGTGGGGATGTGGTAGCAATGTTTCCAAATATTTAAATGCCCATCACAGACAAAAGGAAAAACTTAAAGTTCCCTTTTCACAGAGAGTAGGGCAGGTGGTACCAGCTTTAAAGTATAGCAAATCAATTTAGATCTGAAGCGGGGGATCCTGATTAAAAGAACTGTAGGACAATGGACCACGCTACTTAGGAGAGGTTGTGAAAACCCCTTCACTGGAGGTTTTCAAAAGAGAGTGGACAGGCAGCGTTCAGGACAGGTCAGATGCAATGAGTCCTGATGTGCAAAAGGTTCAATGAGATGATCCTCGAGGTTCCTTCCAACCCCTATAGTCTATGATTCAGAAGAGGTAGGATCACCAGTCTTGTCAAAGGTTAGTCAAGGAGCAGTCAGGTAAGGAAAGTGCCTTAAACCCTGCAACCATCAATTACTAGGTAAGAAAAAGGCTGGATTTGGTTTCTGTATGTAGCAGTGAAAGCAAGAGAGCACAAAGCGGGGGGTGAAAGGAGGTAAAGGAATAGTGGCAGGAAGGTGTGCCACTTCGGCATGCAAAACAGAAGGTGAGATTTAGCAGCATCCTACCTTAAATCAGTGGTTCCCAACTTAATAGACCATGGAACAGCAAACTGGGGACCAGCACACGGCAGACCAGAAGTGAGGGACCTCAGGAGGTCACGTCTAGTCCAACCCCCTGCTCCAAGCAGGACCAGCCCCAACTGCATCATCCCAGACAAGGCTTTGTCTAGCTGGGTCTTCAAAACCTCCAAGGACGGAGTTTCTACCACTTCTCTGAGTAACCTGTTCCAGTGCTTTGCCATCCTCCTAGTGAGAAAATCCTTCCTAATATCTAATTTCAGCTTCCCTTGCTGCAGCTGGAGCCCATTGCTCCTTGTCCTGCCATCTGCCCCCACTGAGACCAGCCCAGCTCCATCTCTTTGCAGCCCCCCTGCAGGGCGGTGAAGGCTGCTGTTCAATCCCACCTCGGTCTTCTCTTCTCCACACTAAATAAACCCATTTCCCTCAGCCTCTCCTCACCAGTCCTGTCCCCCAGCCCCTGAACCATTGTTGTTGCTCTCTGCTGGACTCTGTCTTCTGGACTGTCTCTGCTCATCTAAAGCTCTCCAAACTTGCACCAAGGTCAAGTGGATAGATGTTAGATAGCTTTTTGGTCAGGCTCTATGCACAAGGGCCATCCTGGCGTCTCCACGCTACTCAAGCTAATGCAGAGAAAATGCCCGTTATAAGCCAGGTCTTCCCATTTGCTCTGCCACAGAGAACAGGTGATAGCTACAGCTCAAAACCAAAAATAGTGCTTTTTCACAGTCACTCAGAAGCAAGCACTCCTGCTTGTAGCAGAAAAGGAGAAGGCATTGAGGAGACTAATTACAATACATGTTGAATGTCTTTGGTCATGTTGCTTTTATGAAAAATTTCAAAGACCCTTCAGCAGAGGGAAACGTGCCATTCAGAAAGTTTCTTCGGGGCCTGCACTGGCTTTTGAGACGCGAGATAAGGCTTGCTTTATTATCTTGTTGCATCTGTCTTTGTGGAATAACAGAGACGTATCGTTTGGCAAATAAAGTGAATACAGCATGCAAAGGCACGCTTCTTATTGATTTTGTGGGTTTTGGTAAATTGAGTTGGAGGAGCAATGGTGCTGTTTTACAGTTTTCATTTTGTAATATTGATAACCGTTAGGCCCATGCCTCTTGAGACGGGGGCTTGCATTTCGAGCATGGCAAGTTGAGTCCTGTCATTTTAGATGCTGTTTACAAAGGCCACTTTGATTTTGAATGATTCTTTCTTTTTATTTTTTAATTGTGCACACTCGAATCCTCCAGGCACTTCAGGTAGACGACTGTGTTTGTGCAAAGCATGTTTAAGTGACAGCCTCTTGTATCTGGTGTAGAGAAAAGCGCTGTGCAGTTAATCACTCGGCGGTCAAGACATGCCGAAGTTAAGGGTTATATGCACGACCTTAACTCGCTACCCCGGGCGGTTGATAACTTACTACACCGGTTTCTCCCTTTCGCTGCGAGATAACTTCTGAAGGAGAAGGCGTGCTAGCTGTTGGCACTCTCATTAGTCTGTCCACATGGACAGGTCACTCGATGCAAAGACAACAGGCTAAATTCCTATTCGGTGGCAATGGGCAAAACTCCTTTAAAGTCCACTTGCATCAGCAGGGATTGCAGGCCATTGACCTCAGTTCTGTCCCTTTAGAAAAACTTGACATTGTCACTATGAGGAACTGCTGCCTGTTTGGCGTGCTGTAGTTTTACACGATGCAAGACAAGATGCCAGGCATAGTGCCGCAGAGCGTATAGTACTCTATTGACGCTTCTAGCATCCAGAGCTTAATGGTTTATCCTCCAAGACTGCTAGAAAGACGCTGGCTGTGTGCAGCGGGGTATGGGCAGCCACCAAATTGTGTCACTTACCGCAACTGGACTACTTGGACTAGACGTGACCTCCTGGGATCCCTTCCAGCCCTAATTTTCTGTGATTCTCGCTGAATGCATCAGAGGTGTAGGTTGTAGCCGTGTTGGTCTAAGGACGTAGGCAGACAAGGTTCTTCGGGTAAATCTGATACAGACCAACTCAAATGCATGAATCGACTTGAAACAGGGAGGCTTTTTGTTTCTGTGTTGTACTCCTAAGTTACTCTTCCATAGGAAGTTGAGAGCTGACGTACGCCAACTGTGTGGTGGCAGAGCAGCCAATGTGTGACGCGCCGTGACATCCCTCGGGATGCGGTACATGAATAACTCCAATTCCCTGTGCTCCCACAAAAGCAGAAGCTCTTTGGCAATAGCATTTTAAAGCAGGTGTTTTCAGCGTGCATGGGGAAATGATCCTCTGAGAAATGAGGAATGCTTCTTCACGTTTGTATCCGTCGCTTGCTCATTTGCTTCCAGTTTCAAATAGCCTCATTTGAAAGGAACGTGGGCTTAGAGCGGCTTCAGGCTTACAGTCCAGGGGCATGGGTTTGAAAGAGTTCAGCTCTCATGTAGGCTCTTGGACAAGTGCTCCTATTTTCAGGTGCTTTGGGTGCATGCTCAGTGCTTTTGGAAAACCAGGCTCCAATTTGGAAATTCTGACCTTGAGCTTTTTTTTGGAAACCATGTCTGCTTGCTGTTATCCCAGGGGGTTCGTATCAGGGGAACAGCGGATCCAGGTGCAGATGCTCTCAGGTATGTTCTTTCCATTTCTTTGCATTATATTCAAGACTTCCTAACAGTTACGTCTCTCTTCTGCCCAGTGTCACCTGGGTATCCTCTGTGGAGGGGAAGGAGCGCCGTCACAGCCTCCTGCGCAGAACGGTGACAACAGCACAACGTGCACACGGTGACGAATATGAAGTTGCACGTGTTTTAGAGTTTACGCTCTCATCTGTCATTACCAAAATTAATTCCCACATCAAAAATTCAGCCTGTGCATAGCATTATGACTTAATTTTCATTTCTTGCGCCTCAGCAGAAAACTCCATACCATGAATTGATTACTTCTGATAAATGTTGTGTATCAGTCGAACTGTTTAGAGAAGGCAGCAGTGGAAAATGGAGTGAACCGAAGAGCAATTTGGGAAGGAGAGCACAAAAGCCACAGTAATTGTGCGTCCTAAACAACAGCTGTTTGTACCTGGTTTCATCCTGACATGCTTGTTTTCAGGTTTTCAGGCTCTGTGGCAAGGAGACACAAGTTGTGATACCCATTTTTGTTCTGGGCTGCAGGATGTAAGCCTTTATAACTGTACAGACAAATCCTTTAGTGAGGAATTTGAGTATTAAAGGTACATATCAAAAGTCATGTCAGGACATCCTTCTTTGGCTCGCTGGGTTATGTGCAGGAGTTTGTGCAGAGCAGCTTAGATACAAAGGGGATATACAAAACTATTAGAGGCCAAGTAACCCAGCATGTCTGAATACATGACTCTTCCTCACCACTGCTCTGCAGTTTTCCATAAATGCAGGCTACAAGGCTGTAGGCATTTTAAGGCCAGGCATAAGCTGTTTGATGCCATAGAATCACAGACCATGAGGGGTTGAAGGGACTGAAGGAGGTCACATCTATCCAACCCTGCTCCAAGCAGGACCAGCCCCAACTACATCATCTAAGCCAGGGCTTTGTCTAGTTGGGTTTTGAAAACCGCCAAGGATGGAGTTTGCACCACCTCTCTGGGTGACCTGTTCCAGTGCTTTACTACCCTCGGAGTGAGAAAATTCTTCTTAATTTCTAATTTCAACTTCCTTTGCTGCAACGTGAGCCCATTGCTCCTTGTCCTGCCATCTGCCCCCATAGAGACCAGTCCAGCTCCATCCTCTTTGCAACCCCCCGGCAGGGAGTTGAAGGCACCTATTCAATCCCCCTCAGTCTTCCCTTCTGCAGACTAAATAAGCCCATTTCCCTCAGCCTCCCCTCATAAGTCATGTCCCCCAGCCTCCAAGTCATTTTTGTTGCCCTCCACTGGACTCTCTCCAACTTGTCCACATCCTTTCTGTAGTCAGGGCCCCAAAACTGAACACAGGACTCCAGATGTGGCTTCACCAGTGCAGAACAGAGGGGAGGAATCACTTCCCTTGATCTGTGAGCAACGCTCCTACCAATGCAGCCCAGGCTGCCAGTAGCCTTCTTGGCAGCAAGAGCACACTGCTGGCTCCTGTTCATCTCCTTGTCCACTGTAACCCTCCATCACTGTCTAAGAGCATTATTCAGTTCTGTGCATCAGCTTTGGATATAGTTTCATATAATCCAGAATTTACACATTTTCTCTGCGGGTAACAACGGTTTATTCTTACCATTGCTTTCATACAATTGCACTGATTTCATGCAACTTTTCACAAAATGCCCCTGAACATTCATAAGTGGATACTGACAGAGAAATAGATCAATGGATCTGTTAAAATTCAAGATACGCATAAAAGATGTGGCTGTAGCTCCCAATATATTTTATGAGAGAAATGCATGAAAAGCAAGTGTTGTGTGTCTAGCGGGCAGCATGCTCTGCAACTTAATAAATGTTGGTGGGGGCGGAGAAATAAACTGCGGCTATAATTCAAGAATAGGAAGAGACCAGCAAACCTTCATTGAGAAAGCATCCTTTTTTGTGCGGCCAGCATTTATAAAGAGGTCTGTAACTCATGCAAAGCAGGACTGGTGCCTAAAGAATATAAAATATGATGTTAGGCATGATCCCATAAAATACATTAACAAACGCATGCACACATAAAGATATTCATAAAAATAAAATAAAATGAATATAAAAACACATGCGGGGTTGTTAAAAGAACCTTATTAAAGCTGTAAAGTCACTCAAAAGATGGCTGTAATTCAGACCCTTGTTGCCTGTGCATTATGGAAGAATTTTTAGTTACAGGGCTGCGATATCTCCCCCCAAAACTCCCGCCTTATTGAATGCACAGAAAGGATGGTGTTTAGGGAATGAGCTGTTTCCAGTCCAAATTTCAGCCAAGCAATGAAACTCCATCAGATCGAGACGCAAATGAAAACATGGCCATGTACCGGGAAGTCTCAGGCAGCCTTAATAATAGGGGTTCCCACCAATTCCAAATCCAGACCTGAATGATGTAGACTCAAGCCACGTGGACATGCATGGTGGACCAGCTGCTATCCATAGCAGAAAACTCCAGATGACTATGAAACAGGCTGAAGGGAAGGGAGGCATGTCCTTAGCACTCTTCCCAAGGCTGCCAGTATTGGAGGGTTACCAGCTTCTCCCAAAATGTGACAGTCAATGCCCTGCCCATCTCTCTAGTGGCTTGTGGTGGTGAGGAGAAGTGGGGCTAAGCAGAGGAATAGAGAAGAGTAGTGAGAGACATGGAAGAAAAATAGTGCCACCATTCAGACCTCATCTAGAATATGCCATACGATTCAGTCACCCACGTTCAAGAAAGATGAGCTGGTACTGGAAGAGAGAAGGGGCACAGAATAGAAAATCTCATTTTAATAAAGAAGAAACTGAACAAACTTGGCCTAGTTTGCCAGCAGAACAAAGGCTGAGAGGGCTAGAGCCACGTCTTATAAAAATACATAAACAACAATAATTTAGCAATATAGGTCCTAGAGGTCCCTGGCTGCTTCCACTCTCTTTATCCATTCCTGTCCTTTGAGTGCCTTCATCCTACAGTTATCCACCTTAATTTCTGTGGGTCTGATACTGCATCATCTAGCCATCTTTGTCTTGGTTTGTCCAGGCAAGCTTCTCCTCTCCAGTAACCCAAGAAGCACTTCTTTTGGGGTCCAGATTACTTTATCCCCGAAAAAAATAGCTTCTTACAAAATGTACACTTACAAAAATACACTGGGGGGGAATTAAAACACCAATAATATGTCAAGGGACAATATTGGCGCTTGATCCAATAGACATAAAACTAGCCACAACCGATGATGCTAGCGTGTGTGTGTAAGGAAAATAAAGGCTTGGTTTGGAAATAACTAGGCTCAACAAAGACCTGGTTGGTATAATCTAGTTCGGGCCGGTCCTGCTTTGAGCAGGGGGATTGGACTAGATGCGACTTCATGAGGTCCCTTCCAACCCTCATTCTCTATGATGCTATAACCTAAATCTATGGGTCAAGTGAAAGAAGTGAATCAAAAATGACGCAAAAGCCAGAACGAGTGTGAGGATGACATGGAAGGCTGCGAAAAGGGGATGGAGAGGGCGAGAATTAGAAGGCAAGATCAAGAGCTCAGTTTGGATCATGCTGAGTGAATCTGATGTCTGGACAGCCACAAAAATATTCCAGGAAGCCAGGCTGAGGCAGCAGATAGAATGAAAGGAGACAGCTCATCAGCTGACTAGCACGTCATGAGATTTTGAATGTAGTTTAGATTGGCTTCTTGGTCTGTGCTCGGTTCCCGTGCTGTTTTAGTGTGCAGAAAGTGATGTCCCCTAATGTGCTTTCAGACTACATGGGGCTATTCCAACAGTCCATTGAAATGAACTGAAAGAGTCCTATAGACTTCCATGACTTTTGGGTCTGGTCTCCTATTGGTGCAACCCAAACAGGCAGTTCTGTGGCAGTCAATCTCACCCCATGAAACTGTCAACATAATGCATTATTTCAAGTTGTGCATGTGGTTTGACTCAAAACAATCATACAGACCAATGATGCTATACTTACCTCTGCAGTTATTCAGAACTAATGAGAGGAGCAGTCATGACATCTCAAAAGCAGATGATTTTTTAATTTTTTTAATTTTTTTTTTTTTTCTGAAGTAGAAATGACAGCGACTTGAGAAGGAGCGGGCACATGCAGAGAGGTAGAGAGGAGAATGCTTCTGTCCTATTTGTACCCTGCCATCCCCAGATCCGGTTCTTTGACAGCTCAATCTTTTCACCTTGCCAGGATCTTGCTGAGCGACGCTGCTCTCAGGCAATGTAAGAGGAGGCTGCCTGTCGGAAGTTAAAGACAGCTTTTCACCTTCCAAAAATTGCTACCCATCAAAAAATGTTTGATGGGTGCATCGCACTTGTGCTTTTCCCCACCGCTGCTACAGCAGCATAGGAGAAAATTAACAGCGGAGGCTGGGCAAGAATCCCACGTGAGCTTGAAACAATTCATCTCCAGTTAAATCGAGTGCAATTTGACTCCCACCGAGGTACTGGAGAACACTTGTCTCCGGAGTAAGGGAAGTTCTGCCTTAGTCACAGCTCAGAGATGCTTTGTTAACCTCAAGGCCATGTTCTCCAGCTGCCAGTAAAATTGCTCAGTCTTCCATAAGCCGACAAGGTTCTTTGGGTAAATGTGATATCTTTTATTAGACCAACTAAATAGTTGGAAAAATTGTTCTTTCCCAGCTCTTGGGCACAAATACCCTTATTCAGGCATAGGGAGAGTTTGCTGGTGTTTTGCGTCCTCTCCTGGGTGGAAGAGAAGCCCATCTGCAAAATGAAGGCTTTTTAAAAAGCAGATGTGCAGCAGGGAAGATCAGAAGGGATGGGAGTTAATAGATGTGAGATATGTTGGTGGAGGGGATGTTGACCTGGTGACAGCATCCCCCTGGTCTGTGGCTTTCATGACACCTGACCACTAGGAACCGTGTCCCTAGATGTGCGGAGATCTGCAAATGGGGTTTTACTTGTTTCTTCTTGTTCTGATATGGAGGTGTTTGCTGCTGCTTTTCCACAGCAGTTTGCACATTCATTGTTATTCTGATGAAGAGGGAGGCTTAATTTGAGTTAAACCCAGGGGATGCATCAAGGCAGTGGTTCCCAACCTTTGTAGACCGCAGCGCGGAAGTG
This sequence comes from Caiman crocodilus, assembly GCA_030014935.1. Lineage (NCBI taxonomy): Eukaryota > Metazoa > Chordata > Crocodylia > Alligatoridae > Caiman > Caiman crocodilus. Next base: position 3,905,349 of record JAGPOW010000304.1, read on the forward strand.
ACCACGGACCGGCAAACTGCAGTCTGGAAGGGACTGGCATACTGCAGACGGGCAGCCAACCTGTTTTTTATACTTAGTATTAAAAAGCATTGCCGGTCCACAGTACGCCAGTCACTTCCAGATCCCCGGTCCAGCCAGCCCTTTTGCAGATCGGCAGCCAACCCTTCACCGCCCACTACCGAGTCATAGCCCGGGGACTGGGAACTGCTGCACCAGTGATGGGCAAAGAACCGAGACAAAATCAAAACCAATGAAACATGCATGACCCCCTCAAACAGACTATGGCCTTTCATTGGTGGTGGAAACAATGCGGTTAACGTTTTGTTCTTGACCAGGCTTGGAATATTTTTTGCATTTACTAGTTTCGCCCAAAATAGAAATACTTACAGGATCATGGGAAAGGTGTTGGTTTTGGAGGTCTCCACCTCACTCAATATCTCCACATCTGCTAAGAGCCAGGAAGTTCTGATGATCTCTGAAGTGAGCCTGCTCTCCGAGAGCATCTCACCTGGATTGTCAGCCCAGAGAAGTTTGGGTAAAAAAGGAAGAAGAACTTGGCAGCTAACAACAATTATGTTCCCACTGATCGATACTGTTAGTAACAAGCTTGAAGCGTCCAGAAACTTTCTGCCAGGTATGACATCTTCCACCGAAACGGCCCCAGCGACTTCCCAAAGGGAGGTTTCTGTGAAATGGTAAGCTGTAATGGTAAGCTTTTCACATCACGGTGGACTCTCTCTTAATGTGTGTTTGCAGGTCGCCTTGCACAATGGACCCCCAGTCTCTGCTGGGGTCTCTAGGCACTTCTCGCAGAAATAGTCATATTTAGTCGTAACTTTGAATGGCTGTTCAATAATAAGAGTGCTTTTTCCTTTCTTCAAATGCAAGTTTTCTGATTCAGTATCAAAAGAAGACAAAGACCTTCTGAAGCAAGGAGGGACCCGCAAGTGGTCCCAAAATAAGCCATACCCCTCTGCTTAGAAGGCTCACCCCAGGTACTAGGAAGCAAAACTCCTGCATTCTCCTTTTTCCCATCCAGGGACTTGAGCCGCTGCCTCCTGCTTTCTAGGATGTGCTCCAAAAACCAGGCTAGTCTGTGTTCTGGATTGGGTTGGAGTCGTTCCACGGTATTTAAATAGTCCTTGGAGTAGCAATGTCAAACTGGGTCTCCATTGTCCCAGGTGAATGTCTGAACTATTGCCCAGTCTGAGTGGGGATAAGAGCCCCTCTCTCCTCATCCCCCCCCGCCCTTGCGATTTCCAAAATTGTGGAACCTGGTACAGACATTCCCATGAAAGGCTTTAATTAGCATTAAAAAAAAAGGGGAGAATATTCCTGACTAGTCCAGGAACTAAAAAAACCCTAAATCATTGTTCAGAAGCTACTGTTCACATTCAGGCAGCTGTCTTTGTCATAACGGAGGCCAAGAAGGCTTACAGTATTTTTTAAAGGTCCACGTAGCTTTTCAGTTGTGGCACAAAAATTCAGATGGTCAACACGATCGGCGGGGCCTTTTAAAGCTTAGTGGTATCCGTGTTCCTTTCATTGTGCACGTTCCTAGTATTGTAGGTGTGACTACTCTGGATCAAGTATTACAGTTCATTCGCTACTCTTAATGGATACACACTTATCTCAAATAATGTATTAGTATAATGATCAGATGCTGGATTGACAGTGAATTTCCCCCTCATGAACAGCATAGCTTCTTTGCCATGGACTGGAGAATTTTAGCTGTTTCTTTGTTTTCAGAAAGCACTTCAACCTCCGATTTAAATATATCTGTGTTTTAAATGAATAAAAATCATATTCTCATTCATTGGTAAACAAACCAGTAATGTTATGCAGCTGTGTTTCCAGACTGATTGAAAATAAAACATTCACACTTTGAGAACTTAATTAAAAATCTAGTGGCTGTTTCTTCTGTGCAGTAATTTTGTGCAATATTTAAGCAATGTCATAGAGAAAATATTAATATTTGAGAGGTGACCTATTTAAAAATGATGTGTTGTCTTACTTGCATGAAAATACACATCAACATCATCCAATTGCCTTACTGCATTATTAGTCCCTGATAGATTTATGCAAGAGACTCATGAAGTTTGCTTATAATGCAGTCTTGTTTTTCCAGTTCATTTACTAAGACAACCTTAGTTGTTTACAGTATTGACTGAGTATTGAAGCTTGCATCTGCTATCCTTAAAAGGGCTTTATTTTGTCTTTTTGATTTCCACTATGTTCATTAATTTGTCACCATGTAATTATTCAGTGTGGTAGAGCAATTGTTCATAAACAGCTTTAAGAAATCATAAAAAATCAATTAATTTAATAGTGACGAGAACGTACTACCTGCCACTCTACAGATTAATTCAGAGAAAATGGTGCCATGGCAGGCTACTTGCTAAAGTCATCTTCACCAGATTGTAGTGTTGAACGCTTGGGATGGATCCTGAATTGTGGAAATGTTGCTGCTTGTGTTTAGATACAAATGTATTTTCTTTTAGACATAGAGAAGTGAATTTCAGCGCCATTTTTAATTACCCAATACTTTCAATTCTGTTGCTCCATCGAAGCTCATTCTACTATTTTGGGGAGCTATGGATCTTTCTGATGGACTTTTGCTATCAGATAATGTTATTATTCGTTTTGTTTTGATGCACGCAGAGCTAACAAAAATAAGGTTTGGGGTTTTTTTCATATAGCGTGTAATTCAAGTGTGGAACTCCTTGCCACAAGATGTGGGAGCTGACAGTTTCACCGGATTCAAAAAAAGGGATTGGACATGTTCTTGGAGGAAAGGGGCATCGGTAGCTGTTGAGTCGCAGGAGTGAGGGGCACGCGCTCTGAATCAGAACTTCCTGGACCTTAAATGTTGGAGGTTGCAATTGAGAGAGGAGCAGTGGCATGAGTGATCGGTGCCTCCTGAGCCTGGGGGAGCACCCGCAGAAGCCACTGACCCTGTCGGGAAGGCACCAGCCCTACCAACAGCATCAGTGCCAGCTGTCAGGGGGGCACTGCCCCGTTGGGGCGGGGCACATGCACCCCCTACCAGTCCCCTATGAACAGTGGGGAAAAAAAACTGGTCATATCCTGGTCACTCTCCCTTGCAACATCCACTCTCTGCCACTGTGTGACACAGGATACTGGGGAAGATGGACCTATGGTCTGACCCAGTAATCTTCATTAGGGCGACAGTATTTGAATCTTGGGGAACATTGGATTTGCAGCTGGATAAAAGGCCTCGCAAAGCTTCTAACCACAAGGCAAAATAGTATGTTCAAAGTAACATTGCAAGATGCTTAGGCAAGCCTTTTCCTAACAGTATAGTTTTGCTGTGAGATATATAGCTCATTGTGGAAGAAAAACAGGATGCAGACCACCAGCTATCGTTAGGAGATAAAGCAGAAGTAAGGATTTGGAGACAGAGAGGAAATCGGCAAGAAACCACAAATGGCTGGGAGAAGCAGGGGTCAGGGTTTTAGACTGTTAATAAGCATGAACCAAGGTGTATAAATATTGAAGGAACTAATGTTCGTGGTAGGTCCCGGGTTTGTTGGAGCTGGCCCGAAGCTGCGTCCATTTTGAATAAAACAGTTGAAGACCAATATGTGTATCGATCCGTGGTCTCCCCAGTTGTTAGGCATCGCATGGAGGTGGGGCCTGACATCTTGAAGGCCTTAAACAGGAATCTCAGAATAATTTTTCTATTATACAAATGTTAAGTTTTGTGTTGCAGTCAGGAGAGAGATGACTTCTTCTAAAAAAAAAAAAAATCCTTCATAGGTAAAAAAATTACAGGACTATCTTATGGAGGTGTGGCAATAGCAAAAGAACAATATCAACTCCCCCATGGGACTAAGGATAGTTAATGGTCTTTTTTATCCTTTAAATTTGAATAAAACTGATTTGGGAAAAAGCCAAGTTTGCGGTCTTGAAATGGATTCTGAAGCTTGGCAAAGATTGCAGCATAATGTTGGTGTCATTTCCAAAATGAAGAGAAAAATCACTTAGTTGCAGTGTCACTATGAAAGCTGTGACGGTGGTGGGCGTGTGCATCTCCAATTGCACCGCACCAGCTGTGCTGGCTGCAAAATAATATGGCTGAAGTTCAGTCTGCTTGGGTTTCCACTGCGTTCCTGCTGCTTTATTTGAAAGATTTACAACAATGCAGCACTTTCTCACTGGACGAAACGGGCAGTAGTTTATTGACTATGGGACCAGGATGGATTGCTTCATCCACCATCAGAAGGCAGATAGGCAGATGCATTCAATACCATACTGCAAGATGTAAAGAACTTTTTACATCATTTGGATTACTTCATGGAAGCAGAATGTGTTTGATTAACCATTGAATCTGGTCAGAGCAGCAGAGTTAACACTCACTGGGTGCATCTACATGTTCATTAATGTGCCTTAGTTACTGCAGTCAGCTTAGTACTTCTAATAACAGGTGCTAACTGAATGCACAGTAACTAGAGTTACTATGCAGTAGCACCAGTGTGTGGTTTTTTTAGTGATGCGTACTGTGCATTAGCCTAATAACACTGCACAGTAGGCTATTGGCACCGCTACACTAATGTGCAGTGTTATTAGGCTAATGCACAGTACGTATCTTGTGTAGACGTGCCCAATACCTAGTAAAAAGGGCTCTGATATTTGCTGAGCTATAGTGATCCCAGTCTTGTCCTTACTTTTCATCTAAAAGATTTTATCTTTAGCAATACTGTGTGCTCTGCACCTTGCTGGGATATGGTTCCTAAACTGCCTCAGAGCAAAGAGCTTCTCCTACTGAGCCTGATCTGAAGAGTCTGGATTTTCCTATCCAACTGCTTGTGGCATCAGGCTTCCTTGATTATGCAAGTCCTGATAAAACAGCTCTGACTGCACATGTTAAAGGGACATCCTATTGGGTACGGTAAAGAAACGTTCAGTTTCCCTGACTCTGTTCCACCCGTTATTGGAGAGTGAAGGGAACAGTGTCTTATGTACTGTTTGGTTTGGAGATTGAGTCCTGCAGCTGTCATCAATGCATGGGTTAAACCAATTATCCAGTCTAAGCAGAAATGGATAACAAAATGATCAATGTAATACGCAGTCAGGACCATCCCCATGGGCTGACTGTTCTGTGTTTGTAAAGCACCAAAAACGTAGGGGTCCTGGGCCTGACTCGAGGTTCCTAGGTGCACTGTGAAATACAAATACCGTATCATTGTTGTTGTGCTGGGTTTTCTACAAGCATGGGAAGATCGGTTCATGCCCCTAAACAGCTAACGAGACAGACAAGCTGTGCTCATTAGGTATATGTTATCTAATTTCCTGGTTTCTTTGTGGCCTTTCTCTGCAGAAGTATAATTGCTTTTTCTGTGCAGTTGTAAGAAGCTGAGCTCTAAGGGTGCACACAGAAGTGACAGTTTCCACCCAATCCAGCCACAGAGAGCAGTTTCTAGCTGTGACCAAACACAAGTGCACAGCTGCAAACAGCTTCAAAAATGGCCAGTCAGGTGAAAAGCTGACCCCTTGTTGCATGAGGTATCAGATAAAGGCATTTCAGAATGGAGCGTCTTCTGTAACTTGTGTCTGCAGAGCTCCCAGCCTGTCACTGTTTTCAGAATGGGAGGGGGGAAAGGGCGTGGAGGGAGTTCAGTCTGGGGCTTTTTCAGCCACTTCCTCTCCTCCTGTGCCCCAAAGGTGGGGCAGGTGTATTGAAACCCCACCCCTAAAAGGTGGGGGGGGCCTCCAATTCACTCACCCACCCCCCTGCGACCTGAACCAAAATTCCCTTCCCCGCCCCTCCCCTCCCTTTCACCCCAGAACCAGCAGTGAACTTCTGTTTGGTCTGGGGTAACATTGTAACTTGGAACACTTTGCAGAAATTGTTCTGAATTATAGCTGGGAGCTGCATTTTGTTCAACACCCTAAGTGCCTGAAACAGTGCCTAGTACAGACTTTACACTTTTACCCAGTAGAAGTGATCAAAAACTGGTCTATACCCGTAATAGAGCAGAAGTTTGGCACACATAGACTGGTTTAAAAATGGTGGAACCTGGGGTAAATTTTGCTCCCACCCCCATCAAAGGGCAAATGTGTGTTGTTTTTGCTACTGATCTAAACTGTACCACTTACAGCAAACCACACAACTTAGATTGATTCCTCCGGCTTTTTGAATGTCTGTACCTCGCCTAAATGCCCATCTTTGGGTTAGAGGTGCATATAATGTCACCCTAGTCTATAAACACAGACTCAAATATATTAAAGTGGTTGTTTGACTCCATGCAACATTATTCTAACAGCCCTTTATGGGGCTGGGTTAAACCAGAAGGTATGAAATGGCTGCACCAGTCATAAAGGTAAACAATGCTGTAGTCCTTGGAGACGGGAACCAGTGCCAGATGGTTCTGTTGCATCAGCACAGAATTATCCCCATCTGGATGTCAGCCCCATGACCTCTGAGTCTGAATGCTGGAAAAATAATCATCAGTGGATTTTGATTTTCATGGGGAACTGCATAATAAGCAAGGAGGTTGCAGAAAATCCTCTAGCATTTGTCTAATGAGGCAAATAATACAAAACAATGCAACTTTACTGGCTATGCCTTACATAATGCATAGCATAAACTCTCAATTAAATTTTGCTTAATGCGCAGATTAGAAGGACCGGGATGGCAGAATGGAGATTATGTGCTTTTGTGCTCATGGTCTTTATCTCATTTCGGGTTGCAACTCAGCTTTAGTTTGTCACCAAGCTTGATAGGATTGTTCCTGTAAACAGCCATTAAAATATTTAGGACTGCATGGAAATATATAGAGGACAAAAGACTGTAAGAACCACTTGTTCCACCTCCCTTGGACTAAGACATTCAAGAAGACATGTCTATCAGTCTTTTGGTATTTGCACAGCTCTGTAGCTCTTAGTTATAGTAATGTTGTTACCTTCATTTTACTGACAAGGAGCTGAAAAACAGAGGAGTGTTGGGCCACTGTGTAGTCATTGCACATCTCCATGGACTTCCAAAGAATTAGACCTCTTTATAATGAATTTGACTGCTTGGTTTGTGTTGACTTGGCACCTAGTAGCTGGGCAAATATTCTTTGTAAGCACTGGATTTATGACCCAGATACCTTGTTCTAGGCGGACGCAAATCCTCAGACTGACCACAACTTCTTCCATTTGGTAACAGGTAAATTTTATTGGTGCACAGTGATAGCAGATAAGAGTAATGCGAGCAAAGCAAAGAAAATACCCCCCACCCAGTTACTGTTTATCTACCAGTTCCAGGGCTCAGAGAAGAAAGTATGCCTGGCCAGTACGCGAGCTTCACTCTGTGGTTCTTTCTTGCATGTCAGCAGTCTTGGAGGTTCAGGACTAAGGACCACCTCCCCCACCCCCCACCCATTGGGTGGGTGAGATAAGCAGGTGGTGCACCCTCTGTCCATCGTGGCCTCAGGTTCCACCCCCTTGGAGATGCCTTTTTTATTCTTTCTGTTCTGATGACTCTTCATTGCCAAGCACCAGTAACTATTTTCCCTGTGATCATCATATTGTCCACGTTCTGTTTTGTCAGCATAGTTCTTTGTTGTTCAAATCCATTACATTCACCCATCTTAATCTGGTCATTTACCAGTGTCTTAATTTGGGTATGCCTGGCCTCCTAATTTGGTCCGTCTACCAAAACTGGAACTCCCAGGGGCTCTGCAGCCGGGCACTGTGACCTGGCACCAATGCTGCAGAGTCCCTTATCTTTGCTATGGATTTTCAGGGAACACTGTGAAAATTTCCCAACCTGTTTGTCCCTTGGCCCTCAGACACAGTGTCTGCCTTGAAGGCTGTCAAACTTTGTCACAAACAGGTTTTTAGTAAGCAGCTAACCTTTGTCATTCCCCTGCACCATTGTCCTAATGCAATATCTACTCTACCGACAAGCCAATTCCTAAAAGCAAGTTTCTAAATACCATTTTCTAGCCATCATTCTTGTGAAAACCAACTCAGATTGCCATTCGTCACAGAAATGTTGCAAAGAGTGATATTAGATGATACACACTGAAAAACCAAACAAATCAAAATCATAGAGTAGCCTGGACTAAAGTTTTGGTTTTGTTCTGTTCCTCTGAATAACTGGAACTTCTCAGATGGGAACATTTCACACCCATCGCTTTGGACTATATATGGGGAATATCTTAGCTCTGTTACCTGGGCAGCTTTGTTTAGAGTAAAGCAGGTATAATTACACTACAGAGCAGAGATATAAATGAAATGTAACAGCTGCTTTATGAAAAAAAAAAAATTCATTTTACTTCAACTCAGTTGTCATTAACTGAAGATATGCTTGCCTGCCTCTTTGACTTGATACAGAAATTTGTGGTTGCAATCAGTGGACCAAGTATAATGAATTAAGGAGTCATTTATTCTTCATACACATAACTGCATATAAAACAATCAATATTTCATTGCTTCATTGGATCAGTTTCTCAAAAAATCTATATGCTAAAACATTTTATGGGATATAGTACCAGCTTATTTCTCAACAAACAGTCAGACTATAAGCTGGTAATACCCTTTCATCGGCAGCAGTGAAAAGGTATTTTCTCCACATGGTAGGATATTTCAGCACATGCCAGTTTGTTTGTTTTTTTCACAGTCCCTTTTCACTCATGCCAGGAAGCTGCTATGCCCTTTCTATTTTACACCAGTGAATGGAGATATCTAAACTTTAAATGATAACATGACTAAAATAGTCTAATGCCTTCCCTGATTTGGAACATTAACACTTTAGTATGTTGTATAGAGTTAATTATAGGTTAGGTACCAGGTAACAATAATAAATGCCCAGAGAGCGAATGAATTTCTTCTCAAAACTCTGCAGTTTTCGTGACACTGGAGTGCCTCACCTTGCCATCCAGGGTGAAACAGAGCTCTGTAAATGCATATCACCTGTCTCCAGGCTGGGAGGATAGTCGTGTGTGAACTAAAACAACTCCTCCTAAAACTGTTTGAAAATACAGGTCCCAACTATGCCTGAGTTATAAAAATGTGGAGCTAATCCCTTCTTCAGGCCTCTAGGCTTTCCAGGCATGGAGATCTTCATGGGTAGCTCCCTATACCCATTGTGGGACCTCAGTGGCAAAAACCTAAACATATCTATCATAGAGGAGCTATACATGATGCTTAGCCTCAGTGCTTTCAAAATGAGTTGTTCTACCTGCCTGGGAAGGCCTGACAGCAGGTGGTTATGGGTATGGCAGCTGTGTTAGATGGTTCTCTCTCTTTTGGAGTTCACAGGCATTGAATTATTTTGGTTTTGTTCAGGCTCTGTGATGCTCCGTTATCAATCATACTTTCCAACATTAAAAGAAATTTGCACGTAATGTAATTGAGGGTATTCATCAGTGTATTTCATTTGCAGGTAAATGAGCTCTATCATGCGTCACAGGGGACAACAGAACAGGGTATATGGGACTAAACTGTCTTGTACAGCATGTACTGGACACCCTATAATTCTATAATATATTTATTCCTGGGTATGACTGTAAACTGCATCCTACTAGAGGGCCTGGTGGCAACATCATGGTGGGGCTCGTGGTGGGGTAGATCCTATAAAATACCATAATGTTGCAACCTCCAGCATAAGGCAAATATAGGATACCTCAAAACCCTAGGCCCCACTGCCTTGTGGGTTCTCCTTGGTTGGAGAAAGGCTAAGCAACATTGTCCTGACAGAAACATGTCCTTGCCGAGGCATTAGGCAGTCAGCAGCAGTTCTTATTTGCTGCTGCCTAGAAGAAGCTACAGCCATCAAGGCACTGAACATCTGGATTCTGTCTCCAGGGCTGTCCTGAAAGCTGGGGGGGGGGTGAATCGAGGTGACCACCTTGGGCCCCACACTTTGGGGGACCTGCGGACACAGGCAGAGCAGCAGCGGCAATTCTGCGCTGCCATTGGTTTCACATCTGACCACTTGGCACCCTTTCAGCCCACCCACCACCCAATCCACCGCTGGATTCCTCACATCTAGGGGCAGAGCCCTGCACAGGTCGATTTGCCCTGGGCCCTGAACCCTGCTTGGGTTGCCTTTCTCTGTCTCAATGGTCTAAAAGGGGCGGGGGGTGGAAGGTCTTGTTTACCCTCCACTCCTCCATACTCTTGTCTGGGTGTATGCCTCAAAGGTCTTGGTGACTAGACTTCTTATACATACACCATGATTCACAGCAATGATGGTTGCCTACTGCTAATATTTGTTATGAGGGTTTGCCCTCGGTTTTCAGTCTGGATTTTGGTGTTTGCCCTCCTTGGGCGAACATGGTGGTACAAAGGAGTAGTCTGAATAACAAGCTATCCATGTCAAGGCTTGTACTGTTAATTAACAAGCCTGTTTATACTGTTGACACTGACAATTTCCCAGACACCTGAGTGCCTGCAGTCAGTCTCACAACATATGTCTGTGCATAATGCCTTCATGCAGTCATGTTTGTGCTATTCATTGCACTTAAGCTTCTATGTGGCTTAAAGGCTTTTGCAATATTTACCCCAAATGATGAGGTGTATCGAGCAAGCAGAGCAGTGCAAACAGTTGTTTTCTTTTCTTGTTTCAGTGGCTATAGGGAAAATAGTGGTTAAAAATTGTTTTGAATTAACCTGAAATATTTTTGTTTGCTTTTTCAGTGCAGCAGAAAAATAAGACCCCCACCCCCCTTCAAAAAAAAAAATGTTTTGGATAAACTAAGACATTTCATTGAACTAATCTTTGAACAGGTTGACTACTTCCCAAATGCTATGCCATTCTGAAGCAAAAGACTTTCAGAACATGTCAAAATGAAACTTGTTTTTTATTTTATTTTTGGCTGATGCAATTTTCCAGTTTTGGCATTAGTTCCTGCCCAGGTTTGGCCAATCTTAACCTATATTTTTAAGTGAATATTCATTAGGAAAAAAAAATGTGCTTTCTGTAAGTATTCTTTCCATTCCAAAGGTCAGCACAAAAAAATAAACTCAGTTCTAGAAAACTGTAAAACTTCTAAGGAATAGAAATACTTGAAGGTAGTAGCCACGTTTACAAGTTGGAAACCCGGAAAGCATTGCATTTCATATAGAGGAACGTATGATTGAAGTAGGCCTGAACTGAGCCAAAATTCCTGCATTCATAAGTCATTGTTCTGGTTTGTCCAAAACAAGCCCCAAGATTGTCCACTTGGAGCTGTATCACCCCTCCCAGCTGCACAGAATCTGGAGGTGAAGAGGAGGCAATTGTAAGGAGTATGTTAAATTAATATATTCTCAGATTATCCTGGGAAGAGGAGCACAGCCTGTGCTTCAGAAAAAGGAAAAAAAAACCCTCCTATCACCACCCCTGCACAGTCTTTGCCAGCATAACCCAGGACAATAAATCCTTCCTGACCTCCAAATCTTGCAATTGGTTTGACTTGAAGCAGGGATTCACCAGCCAGGTGCCTTAGAAAGAAAGTGTACAATACACTTAGACCATACTAAGGGAACTTAAAATATGAGTGTCCACATGTTAAAGCTGATTACCTCATGCTAAGTGCCTTTTGAGGATCTCAAAGTTATGCCACTTTAGAAATAAGCTAACTCTGGACTGTGCTACCTACTTCACATTAGGGTAACTTCAGTCCGCTCCATAGAGATAAGACAACTGATTTCTATTCTTCTGGCATCCCAGGATGCTCTGCTCCCAACATCTTACCCAGAACAGCAATATAGCCCATGTGTTCATAGCCACTCCTCTACTTGCCAGCCCTCTAATGCCAGGGTGGGCAAAATGGTGAATCCAGTTGGCAGCCAGATTCCATTTCTAGCAACATCTGCCTACATTACTATGGCTAGTTTCCATAGAAACCCTAGCAGTGGCAGTAGTGTGACAGTGCAGGGCCAGGGTTTCCATGGAGACAGCCCTAGCAGCACTGGCAGGGTGAGCGGCTGTGCAGGGAGCTACTCCAGGGCTGGGACTGGGATCTTGCAGTGGTGACAGCATGGTCTGGAGCCTGGGCATGGCCATGAGCTGCCTGCACACCCCTGCTTGACATGTGCAGGTCGTGGATCGCAGCTTTGCTCCAGCTTCAGACCATACTATCACCGCTGCAAGATCCCAGCCCTGGAGCAGTGACTTGCCCATCTGTGCACCCTGCCAGCACTTCTGGGATGGGTCTCCACAGAAACCCTAGTCCTACACTATCATGGCCCTGCTGGTTCTGGGGTCTCCATGGATACCAGCTGCAGTGGTGTGGGCTGGGGCTTCTGGGAAATGGAGTATGCCAAGAGCCCAGTCAGTCCCAAAGGCTGGACTTTGCCTCCACCTACTCTAGTACCAGGTCAGAGTTTTGCAGGCAAGAAATACACATCCTTATCTAGTAGCACAAGGTCAGATGAGGGGCACACTGAAATGCCCTTGGTTAGAATACAAGGAAGTCAAGGGGAAAGAGACTTAATGGTGTGGGTCTACTACAGGCCACCCAACCAAGGGGAAGAGCTAGACCAGGAATTCTTAAGTCAGCTCACGGAGGTAGTTAGGTCAAAAGATGTGGTCATCATGAGGGACCTGAACTTTCCAGACATCTGCTGGGAAGAGCAGTCAGCCAGGTCTGACCACTCACGTAAGTTCCTAGCTGAGATACAGGACCTCCATCTAACTTAGGAGGTGCACTGCCCCACCAGGGGAGATGCCTTGCTGGATCTGGTGCTGGTCACAGGCGATGACCTTGTGAAGGGGCTGCAGGTGCTCGACCACCTGGATGACAGCAATCATCGCCTGCTGGAATTTACCATCCAGTGCAAGATGGCAAAAGCCAGCAGCAAAGCAGCAGCCCTGGACTTCAGGAGGGCAGATTTCAATGAGGTAAGAAGAATAGTTGGGGAAGGACTCAGGTCCCGGAGGGGAGCAGAGTCAGGTGTCCAAGAGGGGTGGTCATTTCTTAAGGAGACGATTCTCCATGCCCAAAGGAAGTTAATCCAACAATGGTCAAAGGGGCAAGAGGGTGCAAGAGTCCCCATGGCTCACCAAAAGCATACGGGATCATCTCCTAGCTAAAAGGGAGGCATACACCCAATGGAAGGGAGGGGCCACCACCAGGGAAGACTATACCTCGGTAGCTCGGGGCTGCAGGGGGGCCGTCAGGAAGGCAAAGGCAGAGATGGAACTGGGACCAGCAGAAGGACAGCAAGAAGTCCTTTTTTAAATACCGAGGGGGCAAAAAGAAGGTACCCAGTAACATGGGGCCTCTGCAAGACACGCTAGAAAATCTGGTTGTCTCACCAGACAGCAAACCTAACCTATTTAACAATTTATTTGCCTCCATTTTCCTCAACAAGGACCAGATCAGCCCATCTAACTGGACCCCCTCAGGCCCTGAAGGAGGTGCACCCAGGTCTAGGGTCAGTGAGGATCAAGTCAGGGAACTTCTCAAGGGACTGGATGTATTTAAATCAGCTGGTCCTGATGACCTCTACCCCAGAGTGCTGAGGGAATTAGCAGAGGTCATTGTGGGACCCCTGGCATGTCTTAATGAGCACTCAAGGTGCTCTGGTGTGTGCTAGAGGATTGGAAAAGCGCCAATGTGGTTCCCATTTTCAAAAAAGGGAGGAAGGAGGGCGCAGGGAACTACAGGCCTGTTAGTCTTAACCTTGACCCTGGGAAAGCTTTTTGAGAGAATTATCCTGGTGCATGTCCACAAGGGGTTGGCAGGGGAGGTTATGTTCAGGGGCAACCAACACGGGTTCATTTGAGGCAGGTCCTGTCAGACCAACCTGGTGGCCTTCTATGACCATGTCACAACATCCTTAGATGCAGGGGTAGCAGTGGATGTAGTCTTTCTCAACTTCAAGAAGGCCTTCAACACTGTCTCTCACCCCATTCTCATTAAAAAACTAGGGGACTGTGGTGTCAATGCCTACACAGTCAAATGGGTCACTAACTGGCTGGAGGGCTGCACCCAGAGAGTGGTGGCGGATGGGTCCTATTCGACCTGGAGGGATGTGGGCAGCGGGGCCCCCCAGGGCTTGGTCCTCGGCATCAGGGGCCCACAGCACAACTCTGTCTTCTGATTGTGGCCAAATATAGTATTCGTAAAGATCAAACATCTTCCACACAGAGGTCATGCTCCCTTTGAAGCCCAGCATGGAGATATCAGATACTTGAATCCACATACCTGGTGTGCTGATTATTTCTCTAAGGAAACCCCTCTCCTGTCATACTATCCCTTGTGTTCGCATAGCAGCACTCCAAGTTTTTACACACAACCAGCACATTTATGAAATGTGGGTAGAGATACCCATGTCAAATCCCACTATAAATACCTGACACGTATCTTTTGTTCTAAATTATCAAACATTCACCGATCCACAAACCAGCATCTTAATCATGGCTTTAGCAAACTGCCAAATTCAGAACTGAAAGGCATTAAATGACCTTCAGTTGAAAGTGGATCATTTTGGAGGGATAAGCAGCTGTATTAATCTTCTTATATTTGCAATGTTTGTCTGTGTGTTAATTTGATACAAGTGAAAAAGTCTTTGCTGGGACAGAGAGAAAAACAAACCGTTGCCATGGAAATAAAGGCATAGGGTTGCCTCTTCCATTTGTAATACTTGCCACTGGGTGCATCTACACATGCAGTTTACTGCAGCGTTCACTAATTAACTCTGTAGTAAAGCATCACTGTCTACATGTGTGCCAGCATTAGGGCACAGTAAATTAATTAAACTCCACTGTAAGATAGTATTGTTACACTTACAGAGGAGACATGTACTGTTCAGAAAGCACGTGTGGATGGTGACTGGGACCACAGGAGTTTGAGCCAGGCAGAGCAGCCCCAGGCTGGCACCAGGCTCGGGGGGTCAGCCACACAGTTGTGCATGTCGGGCGCTCTCGTACCCCAGCCAGCCCTTCTACTACCTGCCACATACTGCACAGCTGCACTCATCTGGACATGGCCCCAGAGTGCAGGGCTGACCCCCCGAGCCCAGGGCTGCTCCACCCCAGCTCAAACTGCTGCAGGCCCAGGCACACGTTAAGGCAGTGCTCCCAGGAACAGCTGACCCAGGCGCAAACTATGTCAGACTTTATTGAGGCACACTAGTTGCATGTGTAGACGCACCCACTGGGTCTCAACTGCTGCTTCCATTGAAAAACATTGCCACTGCTTTACTTAACTTTATAAGATCACAGGGTAGGCTAAATGCAATGAATTTGGGTTTTAGATCTGAACTTGTAAATAATCATTAGTCTGCAGGAAAATCTGTTTTGTGCCCTCTGTCTTTCTGAACTGCATTAGCTGTGCTGCCTTGCCGCTTCCAATTTAACGTCATTAAAATATACTCATTTACTGATGATCTGCAGTCTGTGGGGCGCTTGCCCTCCATGCTAGCAATATTGACCATTATGTCTTGGGAAGAATCTGCAGTAATTAAGAACCACAATGAAGTTTTGTCAGTTGGAGCCCCATGGGGAATATTGTACGTTGTGCAGCGAGTGAGGCACCGTAGGTTGACAGATGCCTGTTTTTGTGTTTGGTGGTTTTATAAAACAATCAGGAGACCCTCTCAGCTAGGAAGATAAGATTGGATGTTTTTTATCAGAAGTAATTAGCACCTGCCATTCACAATTTAAAAAAAATAAAATAAAAACAGCAGTGACAATATTCTACCTGTTTTGTCAGATGTCTGACACGTCAGCAGTAGTAGTGAATAGCTATGGGGATACTGTAACTTAATCTTAACTGAATGAAATTTTGCAAGCAAAATTTTCCCAAACCAGTTGTTTTGACCAAAAAAATTCTGTTTAATTATTTTCCTCCTAAATTGATAAATATTTCCAAATGTCACCATCTCTTCTGAAACAGATTCTGAGCTGCAGGCGGCACAACAGACCACTTCTAAGTACAATTTCTAGGTTGCAGAGACTAGCACATAGTGAGAGATGCTATTCATTTCTCTTTAGGCAAAGAAGAAAAATGGGGGATGATGTTTAATTATACTGTTGGAGCAGTATGTAATCATGTAACTACAAACTATAGCATACCTAATGCTTGCTTTATCAAACAAATTGGCAACGTTGAAGCAAAACCACAGAACGTTTCAACTCTGTTGAGAATGCCAGCCAAAAGATGTCCCCCTGTTTCGAGTTGTGCCATTCTGTACGCGGCACCATTTTGTACATGGACGCAGCCTATCGGTTACACGGAGCTAAACTCTAAGCCAAGTGTAAAAGCATCTATCCATCTATTCAGTTCCAGGAGTAAGATGCATATGGATAAATTCACCACGCACCATTTTGCAAATATAATCCTGAATCTTGGAATAATCCTTAACATCACGCCTGCACCACGTGTTGCTTAGCTCTCAAGGACTACTTGAGATAAGGTCCATTCATTACTATGTAAAGTTCCCTGACAGCTCTGATGGTACTATGCATTATTCAGTTAATATTAAAGGTCCCCGTGTCCTTTGCATTTGTTTCTACTGTTTTCCCACCCTACTCAATCATCTGCGTTATATTTCAAGCAGCCCAGAATTTACAACGGCTTTAATTGGTGTTGAAAACTGGAGTGGTATATAGTCTTTTCTTAGTATTATAGTGCTTAGGGTTGGAAGGGACCTAAACAGATCATCAGGTCCGATCCCCTGCCCCAGGCAGGAACGGGTGCTGGGGTCATATCTCCCCAGCCAAATATCTGTCCAGCCTCCTCTTGAAGACACCCAGGGTAGGAGAGAGCAGCACCACCCTTGGGAGTCCATTTCAGAGCCTGATAGCCCTAACTGTACAGTAATGTCTCCTGATGTCTTGTCCTCCTCACCCACAAAGCCATACCAAGCAGCTCATTCCCTGTACAGCTCGGACTTTATCCTGAAAATTCACTACATGAAGACTTGGAAGTGTGCAGGGTGGAGGGGCTACTTTGAGATAGAAATTTGCCTGAGGCATGAGCAAGAGAAGCACTTGTGACCTAACCACAGGGTTATTAATCTTCGATGCAAACACCAGATGCAACAATTCTCCGAATGGGAGAAACTCTAATGCAGGAGCGGGCAAAATGCAGCCTGTGGGCCGGATGCAGCCTGCCAGGCCATCGTATCCGGCTCACAGGGCTCCTAAAAAATTAGAAAATTAATATTTATCCGCCCCAGTCTCCCTGTCATGTGGCCCTTGATGGCTTGCCAATACTCAATACCCAAAATAATTGCCCGCCCCTGCATATGCACGTATTTCCTTGGTTAGACATGTAATGTTAAAATAATACTGTTGGGGTTTGTGGAATTGAAGATGATATCTGTGTCGTATTTATAGTCCTGCCTGTCTGCGCTAGGGAAAGAGATACTCATCGGAGTGACTGTTCAACACCCAGTGCCTTGGTTTTCATAGCTTTTTTCACTGGTTCTCAGTAGTAGTGCAGCATCTAAGAGTTGGCCTTTACCAGGTATTTTCCAGTTTGAAAATTTCCCTCGTAGCTCTTTATGTGATCATGTTAACATGGATTGCATTTGCCTGATGAAGGGATAGACATTCGATTATCGTTATATTTGACGAGTATTATGTCTTCTAATTTTGGTAGTTTTTGTGTTCCTGAAAGCAAAGGGCCGACGTCCCCTTCTTCCTTCTGACATAGGGTTTGGGCATGAAAATTGCTAAATGCTTGAACATGGGGTTGTTCAGAAGCTTCATATTAGTCTGTGCAAGATCAGACCCCAAATGCTCAGACCCCAGCAGGATAGCACCGCTCGATAGTAATATGTAGTAATATGTGATTATTCCCCACCCAGCGATGTCTGGTGCTCGTGCTGCTCCAGTTTGCAGGCCACGTTGGACCATGCTAGATGGTGGCTGGGGTGTTGGCAGATGTCTATCAGGGACAAGACGGTCGCCTCCACAAGCTCTTCCCTTGTAACCTCCGCTTCCTCGTCTGCTTTATTTTAACTGGAATGGCTGCTGACTTGCTTGACTCCATCTGCACCGCTTTCTGAGCAGTGCGCATGAGGCGATAGGAACTCTAAGGTCCAATTCGTTCCCATATGCTTTGGTGCAAACCGTTTGCCCCTCAAAATGAGCCATAATCTCAAGGTACAGTGTAGCCGCTCCACCCTGCACACATCCAAATCCCCAGCCTCTGACATGGACTTCTGGCCCCAGATCTCTGCCCGACGCTTGGTTAAAGAAGGTCTCCAGTTTGCATAGCAGTTCGGTGTTTCTCTGGTGTGCAGGGAACACCTGTGAGGTCTGTTGGGACACGTCATCCCGTCACCCTGCCGATCAGACATTTGTGGGCCCTCGTAGCCCTGCATAGTTTAGGCGCAAGATGCTGCAGTGAGTGAACTAGTCGTTCTCTCCTGTATAAGGAGGTTTCAAGAGGCATCCCAGGAAAGATATATTAGCTGCATACACGAGTGCTTTTATAGTAAGCTTTAAACCCACGACATAAACCTTGAGGGGTTGCTACATTTTTAGGACTGTCTGATTTGATGAACTGCAGTATGCACTTGTCCCAGCTATAATTTCCTTGCCACTCCTTTTTGCACTGTTCTAGCGCCTCAAAGTTGAGAGTGTGATGGGAGGAAGGGGAAGTGTTCATGTTTCTAATACAGTCTCCAAAAATTGCAGGGATTTATTCCGACCTATCACCAGTGGTTCAAAACAGCTCTGTCCACTTCGGAAAGCTCTTAGTTGCGGTGTTTAATCTGGTGGCAGGATACTGAAACTAATCGCAAACACATAGCGGTGACACCACGTTTCATTTAAATGCACTTCTGCAGGAGGAGCAAGACAGGCAGAGAGAGACGTTTCCTCATGTCAGTTCATTTCAGTTTGCCTCTGCTGGACTATCCAATACATTAAAGGATATTTCGCTTTCAGAAATCACATATTGGATCCAGGTACAGCAAGGGAATAATTAGGCTACGTCTCCTCAAGACCTCACTTTGTAACCAGCATCTCTTCTATAGCTATTTGTCATAAACTGCTACAAAAATCACAGCTTTCACTGCTGCACTGCACTTCAATTTCTTGTTTCTTCTGATAGACCCGGCGAATGAACAGATTGTATATTAATGGACTTCTAGGTACTGCCATGCCATAAATAATCTTCCTCTGCAGCAGTCTTGTGCACATTTCCTTTTACAGATACCTTTTCAGTAGAGGGTTGTCAGTTGTCACTGCGCTGGTCTGAGGACATAGGCAGACACGGTTCTTTGGGCAGATGTGATATCTTTCTTTATGAATATTATCAGTAGTAGTAATAGTAGCAGCATTCGTATTATTATTATTATTAGGTGAGATCTTTCATTATTGGTCTAATGCAAGATATCACATCTACCCAACAAATCTTGTCAGTAGTCGTAATAGTAGCATTTGTATTGTTATTATTAGGTGAGATTTTTCATTATTGGTCTAATGCAATAAAACCTCGTCTTCCTCTTTTCAGTAGCGAGCTTTTCAGTGTGAGGACCAGTTTGGAAGAGCCGAGCTCCGTGCCCCATGCATTAACTCTTTGCAACGAGCAACAGCACTCCTGCCTCCTAGGGTTGTGTCAGGAGGCAATACGGCTTGTTGTTCCGACGACTTTTGTTTCAGGAGATCTAATGCCGCTTTCCACTGCAGGTCTCCCTTAAATGAACGCCAGCAACCTAAGTGTGTTTCCCAGCCTTTCACTTGTGCGTAGCACAAATCGCAAGCATCGGTCCCCTGAAGGAATCGGGCTGCTCGCATAAGTATTGTAATGCATGCAATAAACATGTACAGAATCAAAACCTTAGACTGTTCCCCCTACCCCAAAAGATAACGTAGATTGTTCCCATCAAAACTTATGCTGAAAACCCATTGATTTCAGCGAGAGCAAAAGAGGCTGGGAGCTAGAATTTTTTTTTAAAAACTCCCCTTTGTTTTGGATTGATCTTTATGGTTTTCTATTTCTTTCTTCACCTTATTTTGATCTGAGGAGCGTGTGTGCGCGTGCACGTGCGCGCGGGGGCGTGCGTGTGTAATAGGTTCATTAACACAACAGCCCTCATTTCTTTGCCCTTCATGCAAATTCAGACTTCCCAGCAATCACTTTCAATATTGTTATGCAGCTCCTTCCCTGGGGTTAAAGGTGACTCGTTTAGTGGGTAATTTCCCCAAATAACTAAGTGTTTACATCTATCGCAGCTTCAAATTGAAGATCCAGGGAAACAAGGAGTTTTTTTTGTTGCTGCTTTTTAATAGACATGAAGCTCTGAATTAAGGAGATTGTAATAAATAATGTCATCAATGCAGCAGGCCCGTATAATCAGTTGTGGAGAGCATCGCATTTTAACACCTACTGAGTTCCCTTGGGATGTGTGGTAAATATTTAATGAGTTTGCTTCCTTTGTGTCCTGGACAACATGCCAGTAATAAGCCAATGTATCTTCAGGTACGGGTGAAACGTTAAGTAACTGCGCTGCCCAAAGTGCCTGCGTTTTGAGTATCCCTGGCCATTCATAAACCATTTGAAGTGTGGAGGAGACAATGTACCTCTCACTTCGTGTGACACTTTCGTTCTAATTAGATTTTTTTCATTTCTTGGTCAAGTGCCGGAATAAAACAAAGTTTATTGATTTAGCTGTTGAAAATACTGCACAGCCTCCAAGACATAAAAATACCTTTATACCCTATTTTTTAATAAAACAGGCTCCTTGTTTGCTCCGTATTGACTTTTCATTGTTCTTTTCAAGCCATCCATCTTTGAGGCTACTTGAGCTGTTAATAATTGTGCACCAGGGCTGTTAATGACTGGTTATTTCCTTCTCGCTCATCAACAGAAGTGGTAAAAGCCTGGGAGCCATAGCGCCTTCTCCGTTACTCCTGTACATTCTCATTATCTTCAAATTATGCCCCAAGTGACATATGTGCAACCTCATTGCCTTTAATAGGGATGAAGAAGTGTAACTGATTGGAGCTGAGTGAGCAGCTCTGTTGACTAGGAGGAAACGAGCCCAAGCTGGCTCTGCCGCAGCAATGTGAGCTCTGAAAGCACTTAATTTTGCCACCGCATCCAGTCACATGATACGGCGCTAATAGGGTTGCCAACTCTGACTGAAGCTATTCCGGGAAATGTATTTTTTTTTCCCCCAACCTAACGTAATGTCATTAATTACTGTTCAACCCATTCACGATATCAATCTCCCAGATTGTTTTCCATAGTCACCGGGAGATCGATGCCAATTCTGGTAGACTCCTGGCCAGTCCTGGAGGGTTAGCAACTCTAGGCTCTAAATTCACACAAGAAGTTGGGCAACCTGGCAGAAGGGTGTCTTTTTACATGGCCGTGGCACAACAGCCACACTTGGGAAGGCCATTGCAAGCCAATGGGCCCTACAGATATAGGAGCTCTGTGTACATCAGCTGTGCGGCCAGGTCCTAAAGGAAGCTGCATTTCATACATTCATCAACCTCGCTGAGCTGCTGGGTATGACTGTAAGCTGCCTCCAACCAGACGGCCTGGTGGCAACATGATGGGGCTGCTCTTGGTGGGGTAGCTCGTATAAAACACCACAGCATTGCAACTTCCAGAGCAAAGGGAGTATAGGGTGCCTCAAAACCCTAGCTCCCATGACCTTGTGGGTACCCAAAGACCAAGGGCCATCACCCTAACAGAAACGTGCCCTCGCTGTGGTGTTGGGCAGTCACCAGCAGTTCTAATCTGCTGCTCTGGCAGACGCTACAGCCATCGAGGCCCTGAACGTCTGGACTCGGTCTGGCCTTTGGATTCTGTCTCAGTGGTCTGGAGTGGGGATGATAGGTCTAGGGCAGCCTCCGCTCCTCCATGCTCTTGCCTAGGTGTATGCATTGAAGGTCTTGGTGCAATGGTCACAGGACTCCATACAAGCATATTCATCAGGCACCCGACTAGACCTCGTATGTCTACACCATGGTCCAGAGGATCACCAGTTGTCTACCAAACTAATTCATTCTCTCAGGTGGATTTAAAATTTATGACCAGATTTTCAAAAGTGCTAGACACGTAAGGACCCTGAGAGGTGCCTAGAGAGATTGTGCAATGTTCTTGGGTACATATATGAAACTTTAGGTGCCTAAATGCCTTTTCAAATCTAGCCTGGGCTGCTTAATTTAGGCTTCTTCCTAATGCATGTTAAAATTTTCAACCCCAGATTACAGACTGTAGGAACCATTGGTTCTTAGGCTTTGCAGCACAGTATACATTAATTATACAAATGGTTTTCATGGGGAAGCTGCATAGGAAGGATTGTGGGTTCTCAGCTGATCAAGGAAATGGCACAGCCCACGCTAAGCTGTATGTTAAAGACGTGTAGTCACAGCACAGCACTTCTGCCTACCATTGCAGTGTTGCTCCAAGTTCAAAGGGTGGAGCCTGGGCAAAAAGTCCTAATCCTTGCATTGTTCCTTTGATTTCAGGCTGGGCAGCAGCGTTGGTGGGAGCAGGAGATTACAGTGAATGGGAACATTCAGAAAGGAGAATTAATTACATACAACCTGACAGAGCTGATCAAGCCAGAAGCCTATGAAGTCCGACTGACTCCTATCACCAGATTTGGGGAGGGAGATTCGACCATTCGTATCATCAAGTATAGTGGTAAGAAGATTTTGCTGCTGAAAGAGTCCTGTTAGTTAGAAAATAAATGACACAGTTAAATGCAACAATTATCGTGCAGTTAAGAGCAGACCTGCAGAGCCTGTAACTCGTTTTATTTCCTCATCCTTTAATTATATCTCCACAAGCAGAACTTTGTACCTAGGCAGAGCCTGGTGTTTTCAGTAGCACTGTACAGTCCGGGCATTTTCTATTTCCTGGCATTTTCTATTCCCTGTGATATCCATTATTTTCCATTTTTTTCCCTCCTGATAGGGAACAAAATAAAAACAGGAAATTTGCCATGCAGCAAAAATCTAGAAAACAAGAAATTAATTTGGTTGATCAAATGTTTTATTTTGATGAGATTTGATTTGGATTTTTATTTTCTGTTTTCCTATTTTGACCTTTTCTGTTGAGTCTTTGCTTTATTTCATTTCATTTCCCTTTTGCATTTATCTTCTGCAAATACCATAATGGGTGAGCCATGCTTCCAAAGGGGTTTCTGGCTGAGGGGGGATTGAATAGCAGCCTTCACCTCCCTGCAGGGGGGCTGCAAAGAGGATGGAGCTGGGCTGTTCTCGTGGGGGCAGATGGCAGGACAAGGAGCAATGGGCTCAAGCTGCAGCAAGGCAAGTTGAGGTTGGATATTAGGAAAAACTTTCTCACTAGGAGGGTGGTGAAGCATTGGACCAGGTTTCCCAGAGAAGTGGTGGAGTCTCCATCCTTGGAGGTGTTGAAGACCTGGTTAGACAAAGCCTTGGTTGGGATGATGCAGTTGGAGCTGGTCCTGCTTGGAGCAGGGATTGGACTAGATGTGACCTCCTGAGCATCCTTCCAGCCCTCATTGTCTGTGATTGTATCATTCAGTCTTAGGTCAGTTGTTACTTTGGAACTGGACCAATGAATGGTCGACTTGTTAGAAGAAAAGGGAAATTCAAATCACGTTTGAGGCTATCTATAGAAATGCAACTATTGATGTTGTAAATGGAGGTATTTATATGGGAAGCCGGATTCTCTGTTATTCTTGCCCACACAGCACTCGTGTATCATGCTGGTCAAATCACAAGTTACCAGGATAGTTCATAGCTACTGAAACACCTAGATACTAGAGTGATTATAGATTTATAGATCGATTCATAGATGTAAGGGTCAGAAGGGACCTCAATAGATCATCGAGTCCGACCCCCTGCGTAGGCAGGAAAGAGTGCTGGGTCTAGATGACCCCAGCCAGATGCCTATCCAAAATTAGTGTTATATAAAACTCTAGGAGAGCATGTATTTGGATATCAATTATAGCATACACTTCATAGGAAGTCTGCAAGCCAAAGATCACTCATGGAAAGTAATTGTCAAATACTTTTAAACAATGAACAAATCTGAGAAAATTATAAGCTGGTTATGCATAAATCGAGACCAAAAAGAGACTTTTATGAAATTAATTATTCATGCTCAATTATTAGCTCAGCCCTGCTCAATCCCAGCATGAATAATTTATGTTATTGTATTCATATCAAGAAAAAATGACATGAGATAACAGTCAATATTGATCCTCCAAGCACATATTGGTACTTTCCACTTGAGGACAGCATAATGTCAGCTGGATGGCAGGATTTTGTATTTCCCAGGGTGCAAGTATTGGTGTCCCAAAGCACACACTAATCAAAGTAGGTTGAAAGAAGAAAGTTGTTTAAGAAGTCATGGGAAATTGCTCATTCCCCTACTCCTCATCTGACTGCAAAAATCCAAAGAGAAGCATAATTTTACAAAGGGGGAAATATCTATAGTCAATACGGAGGAAGTGTAACCCTCCTACTTAGACAGACCCATCTCTCTTGGTATTGTAGCACCGCAACTATCCAACTATAGCAGGAAATTACTATTGAGAGTTTGATGTCTCAACAGGATCTAGGTGCCTAAATACCCAACCCTGATTACCTAGTATCTCAGGCAGAAATGAAGTCAGATGCCCCAAATCCCAGTTTAGCACCCTTCCCATTCTCATTCTTTCCATCCTGATGACGTGCAAGAAGCAACCTCCAGTTTGTGCCATACTTAGCCATGCTCCTCTTTGGCTTGTGTGGTGGAGCTCATTCATCAGAGACCACAAGGCACCGGCTCAGCTGGCAGCACTGGCCATGTGTTACACTGAGTACCCAGTAGCTCACTGGCTCAAATTGGGGTTTCGGTGACTTGTTACATCACCTGAAACATCCAGCCCTTGGCTAGAAGAAAGCCTTCCTGCGGTGTAAAAGTGCATTTCTGCCGTAGTGAATTTTGGTCTGAGATCTGTCACGTGGACAGATTTTAAAGAACTAGACATGTGTTTTCAAGTGTGTTGATGGAGGCCCTTCTATCGAATCAAACCATCCAGCAAAAAATAAGGGATTTGAATTACATGACATGCTTTTTCAGTGAGATTTGATGATACCCGGTGTTGAGAGCAGCAATGCGGTAGCTTTAAAGATCCTGATCCAGAAGTCAGTAGGTAGGAAACCTCTCAGGCCACTTTCCTTTAAAGAAGGATTTTCGATATTTAGTTTTTTGCTCTAAAAATATGGGTTGTATCTTAGCACCATTTTCATGATCGTGTCAGCGCACCCATTATGAAGCCTTATTTTCAGGGCATTATTGCTCCAGACATAAAATGAGATCACAGACATTACTCTAGAGGGGAATTATATATTTATAATGCTGAAGTGCTGGATTCCTAGAAATGTGGCTAATAAGCTGGCGGGATACATTTCATGCCAGCAAGTCCGCATAAATAGAGGTGGTAATTATAAATATTTATCCAGGAAAGAAAATAAAATCAGAGTGAATAGTGCTAGACGGGAGAACTAGGATAAGTATTTGCAAACAATTCTTCAGCTCAACGGTTTGGTTTTTTGGGCTCCAGGCCAGCTCCTGAAACATTCTCAGTGAATATCTGGAAGGTTATATTATTATTATTATTTTTATATCAAATTAATGTTGACTTGTACTCAGTCTCCTAGATGTACATATCCCCAGATTCCAGCAGTGCTACATTTCTTGTGCTACATCTATGGATATTTCTTAATTGAATATGGTGTAGATTTAGTTCTGGTACTAATGTATTACTGGCAGGTTTGCATTGCAAAATCTCATGTTGGGCATGCTAATGCCTTAGTTTCTGATAAAGGCATTTGGCTCATTGCATTTCTACTCAATTATTTTTAACCCAGAATCTGATGTGGATTAGACACATTCGAATTAGAGAGGCTAGAAACTCAGGCAGCATCTTTCTTTTTACCTGAGCCAGGTGCAACAGGTGACGTTCATTTGTGAGCCAATGAGGAGTAGAAGGGTTGAGCACCATTTATCATCTTGTTGAGGACATACCTTTGCCTTGCTTAGTACGTCAGCCACATATGGGGCTGTGCACAGGAACGAATTTCACCTTTGAAGGATCACTGGAATATTTTCTAGGATCAGTAAGAAATTTCCATCACATCTTTGGATTTTTTGTGGCTATCGTTAGTCAGAACAGCTGATTTCTTCTGCAAAGCTCATAGACCAGCTGGCAACACTTTCCCAAATTTTCCATTCCCCATTCAGGGTCATAAAAAATAAAACTATAAGCCTGTTTTTGAGCTATTTAATCTCTTAAGGCTGTTTAAGAGTTTTCTGTATTTCATTATGAAATAATTCTGGTAACTCTTCTGGTAAGGCATGAATTAAAACCCCTTATTTTCAGCTCCTTTCTACAGTGTTCTTGAAGTGTGAAATTTGGCTATCTCTTGGTATACTTGAACATTTATAATAAGTTGGGGGCGTTTAAGAGATTTGGAGAAATTTGGGATGTAGGAGCCAAATCTCCAGTTGTTTGAAATATTAAACTAATTTTATATATGGGGGCAAAAATGCACATCTCGTAGGCAACTGTGCAAGGTGAGTCACCGTTTCTCTTGGATATGGTGAATGCATTGGGATCTGACAGTATTCCACTAACTGTTATAGCTTGTGCCCGTAATATTGAGTTACTTCCGTGCAGGAGTGTTGCAGTGTGCGCTGTGCTGAAAATAAGACCCAACATCTGAAGACTAACATTTAAATTGCTGAAATGCAAAGCATATGTCATTCAGTGAGCTCATCCAGAGGAAGCTGTTCTAATAATTGTCCCAAATCAGATGATCAAACCATCCAAATAGGGTGTTTTGTACGAAACGATGAAACTAGGCAAATCTCAGTAATGACCTCTTTAAAGCCATATTCTGCCTTACCAAATTAAAGAGTTATAGACACTAAAATATACTCATGTCTTGGTTTCCCTAATTAAAGAGATGCAAGCAGTGTGAACGTCCAGTAACAAAGCCTGTAGCTTTCCAGAAAGATCATCCTCTGTATTACAAGGACTTAAAGCACGGAGAAAAGAAAAATCGGCACGGGAAATATGACATCATAATTACAACCAAGCGCTGCTTGACAAATCGCTTAGTTGATGCATATGTTCTTCTGCTAGGGACCACTCCATCTGCCAAGTAAGCACAATCAGATCAATCTGAGTAGCGCTGATAGCTATTCTGTAAGCCAGCACAGAACCCATATGTCATGTCGTAACAATTTAAAAAATAATCAGCATCGTTTCACGTAAATCCGCCTAGGCCTGTTTGCAACAGGGTGACTGTTGAACCTGTGAACCTTCAACTTCTCCAATTAGAGCCTGAAAATGCACTTTTTTCTATTAAAAAGTAATTAAGCAGCAATTATTTTCAAAATTAAGCTGCTTCTCACTAATCCAAATCTAGCAGGCACAGCCATTTAGAGTATCTAGAACGGGGTCCTGGTACACCTGTCTAGAACAGACAGGGTACGCCATACAAACCCAGGCACTCGCCATATACTACACCTTGCATTCAGGAAATGCTAAAGGGTTTCCAAAAAAGCTCTGGTTTCAACTAAATAGTACAGGATGTAACTATTAAGGGGTAGTTTTTGGAGTCAAAGCAGACCCTAGATGACTGCACAGCTGCAAAGATCAAGTAGCAAGATCAGGCTCTTGGAAAGGGCAGGTATGGGGCTGTACAAGTTAAAGGCCTTTTATTTTTTTGGATAAAGAAACATTTCCTGGATATGGGGGTGAGTTATTGGCAAGTGTTAAAGTAGGTTTGAATAATTAAGCAGAGCTTAATCTGCTTCATTGTTCCTTTCTGCCCTTCTTTCTTTGTCTTTCATAGTT
>JAGPOW010000304.1:3933210-3956707 GCA_030014935.1 Caiman crocodilus
GGGCATCAAGATACTTTTTGACTATTTAGAACATAAACTGTTCAGAGAAATAGCTCTCTCACCATGCGTATGTACAGTGCTTGGCACAGCGGGACCCCAGCCATGACTGAGGACTTGCGGCGCTATTCAGTTGCCAGTACTAAAACATGTGTTAGGTCAGCAGCCAATCCATCCTGTCTATTTAATAGTCCTGGCTGTGACCATCTAAGTCCAGTGTTCGGTTTGTCTGGTGTTTTCGAATGAGATATGTAACGTGCTGTGCTCTCCTTGGGAGTTTTGAAGCCTACCTTAACTGTTATTTAACTGGGTTTTTAGACTTGGAAGAATTTGTCCAACTGAAATTGAGATTAAATCTGAAAAAAAAGAGTTGAAAATACAGGGATGGGGTCAAAGGATCTTCCAAGTCTAATGGCCCCTAAAGAAGCATGATCAAAGGATGTTAGTTCCTGTAGGCAATGGTGTGCAAGGCAAGGGTATGCCTGGCATCCCATCCAGTGGCCTCAGGCCAAATGAACAGGTATCTAATTATCACGTGGTCCGCTGGGCATGGCCTTGACCTCTTACAGCTGGAACTTATAATAAGATGCTGTAACAGCTTTGTCGCCTTCCCAGTACAGAAATACACGCCTGGTGCGGTACAATGTACAAAGAGCACGGCTCACCATCCTGAACTTGTGAGGCTATAGTGAGGTTTGGCCCCCATGGCTCTGAGTTGGGAGGCATCTAAGGGTGTGTGTAGACTAAACAGGGGCCCTAAACTGAAGCAGTGGGTTTAGCTTGCCACTTTTCTTGGGTGGCGTTTCTTTCCCGGGCTGCTGCCAGGCGGCCTGCACGGCTTCCTGCAGAGCCCCCGAGCGGCACGGAGCCCGGGGCTTCGCTGTAGAGGCAGCAAACTAAAACTCCTCCAAGGAGGAGGACTGCACCCCAAGTCATTTAAAGGGCATTCCCTACAGCGGCAGTATGCCGCCGAGGCATGCAAACACCAACACTATTAAA
The DNA here is from genome assembly GCA_030014935.1 of Caiman crocodilus. NCBI lineage: Eukaryota > Metazoa > Chordata > Crocodylia > Alligatoridae > Caiman > Caiman crocodilus. The sequence continues at coordinate 3,934,207 of JAGPOW010000304.1, forward strand.
GCGGTGCAAAAGCATTTAGCCTACTTTAAAATGTGCACGCACGCCTGTGATTTTGTCTACACGTGGCCTAGATGAGCAAGTGCAGTGGACGTAGGAGAATCCAGTAACGTTATCCTTCTGCTTTCTGTTCTGAGAGTGCATTTCAAATTGAGCAGTCGTATCAGGGAGAGTGGACTCGAATGGCAATAACTCTCAGCTTCAGAGATTTTCTAGATCATTCACACGCAACCTTGGGAATTTAGCCCTTCAGTCACCCATTCGTTTCCCTTCACGGCTAATTTTACTTGCTACCTCTGGCCCGTGCAGCAACTTCCCCTTTCGGGAATGAGAATCTGAGAATCATGTGGCCCTGTTTTATACCTGCTTGCTGCATTGTCTAGCTAAGTGTGGGGGGGGGGGTTGGCAGTTCATGATACGTATGTAAGTTTAGCCTAACCGTGGTTTCATTTGTTATTCTGCTTTTGTCAGTCAATGCAAGATGAAGTTTACTTGGCACCCAGCCTTTTATTTTTTTGGTTGTACTGTGAACAATCTGAAAGGCATGGCTCAAGGTTACCCATTAATGATAGTTTCTATAAAAGCCTCTCTGCGAGGTTACAAAGCAAGCATCAGTAAATGCAGTTTCCAGCAATTTCAGCTAATTCCAAGTTCAGCCACTCAAGAAGTGCACAAAATGAATGTTTCTTGGAGAATGAAAGGTAATTTGTTAGTGAATGCTATGAGGTATCTAATATAATGTAATGACCAAGTTTCTTTGGAAAATTACACTGGGGCAAATTGCTGATCATTCTTCTGGATAAAGTCAGATAAAGCAGCAGAGCTGTTAAATGAGAGATCGTTTAAAAACTTCAGACCGAAGCAGAGTTTGTGAATGAGGGTCACGCGTGAAATGTTTGTGCCCATAAATAAAACAGTGCATGCGGGCAACGAAACATGGAACAAAGCCTGTTTTGAACAATGGGGTTACAGTACAGATGCCTGCCGTTCTCCAGCTGCGCTACAGCAGCTATCCTGCTTTTAGCTGGGGAAAGACTTAGATGGCCAATATTTCACTGATTCACAGATTTCTAGGGTCGAAAGGGACCTGGCACATCATTGGGTCTGACTCCCTGCTCCAGGCAGGAAAGAGCGGTGGGGTTAAGTAACCCCAGCCAGATGCCTGTCTAACCTCCTCGTGAACATCTCCAAGGTAGGGGAGAGCACCACCTCCCTTGGAAACCCGTTCCAGATTTTGGCAACCCTTACTGTAAAGAAGTTCTTCCTTATGACCAACCTAAATCTATTCTTCAGTTTGTGGCCATTATTTCTGGCAACCCGGAGGGGGGCCCTGGTAAACAGAGCACCCCCTATTCCCTGATGAGTTTGTAGGCAGTCACAAGATCGCCTCTCAGCCTTCTCTTGCGGAGGCTGAAGAGAGTCACGTCCCTCCGTCCATCTTCATAGGGCCTTACCTGCAAGCCCTCCACCATACGAGCAGGCCTTCTCTGAACCCTCTCAAATCTTGAAGCGCGGCACCCAAACCTGGAAGCGGTACTCCATCTGCGGCCTCACCGGTGCCGCACAGAGGAGAATTATCACTTGCCTAGACCTGCTCATGATGCTCCTGCCGATGCAAGGCGGAGTGTGGTTAGCCCTGCTTATTGCCTCGTCATATCAGCATCTCATGTTCATTTTTGCATCAACCAGGACTCCGAGATCTCTTCCCACGGCCGTGGTGCTCAGACTGGTACCCTCCAGTCTATAGGTGTGTTGGAGAGTCTTTCTCCCCAGGTGCAGCATCTTGCATTTGTCCTTCTTGAATTGCCTCCTATTCTGATCTGCCCACTTCCCCAGTCTGTCCAAGTCTGCCTGAATTCGCTCCCTGCCCTCCAGTGTGTTTACTACACCCCATGGTTTAGTGTCATCTGCACGTTTGGACAGGGTGCTTTCAACACCTTCATCCAAATCTCTGATGAAGATATTAAACAGTACTGGTCTAAGGACAGAGCCTTGCAGGACCCCACTGCCCTCATCCCTCCGGGGAGAAACCTCCCCCATCCACCACCACTCTCTGGATGCATCCCATAAGCCAGTTTTTCCCCTGCCTTACTGTGAAAAAATCCACATTGCAGCTACTCAGTTTAGTCGTAAGAATTGGGTGTGACACTGTATCAAAAGCCTTTTCAAAATCCGGGTAAATCGTGTCTACTTCCACTCCTGCATCTAAGCACTCTGTGACCTGGTCGTACAAAGAGGCCAGGTTAGTCAGGCAGGATCTGGAAGGTAACCGCACCTTTCTGATGGTAGCCGTGCTCCTACAGTCCCCCAGGAGCAGCGCTCTCCCGAGGAAGGGCTATGCTCACAAGCCACTTGCGCCTCACTTTGCCTCTCTCAATGGGTGCGTAGTACCGGCCCCAGCTTTCTGCACAGTGGCAAACTTCTTCTTCGTCCTAAGTAAAAATGCCACAATCTAGCCATAAATGTGTCAGCTTTCTCTCTCTCATGCTTGATTAACTTCACAAATAAAATGGCTTGAATGAAGGCCTAAATCATGACAACAAATAGGTTTGCAGATTAGCAAAGTCGGGGAGGGACGGGAATTCATAGCATGTCGGCCAAGGATCTGTCAAATGGAAACCATGCTTTATCTGACGTTCTCAGAGACTCAGAATCATTGGGCCTTCCTGTCCTACAATGTGTATAGATGAGTAGAATAATTACTGTAAATGTTTTATAAAATAACTCTTTTCCCCTTCCAGACTGATAATCCTTCTGTGATATGCATACTAGTCTCCTAGATGAGATTTCAATCGCGCAGTTCAGAAATGCGTTTAATTTATTTCTTGGCCAGTGGTTGTAAACCCTTCAGCCTTGCGATGACAGATATATAACATAACTAGTGAAAAATAAAGTACGTGCCAGTATTGCATGCATAATTTTAGAACAGAATGCCTCATTTACATCACAGTGTCCTTTACTTTAAACAAATCTACATATTCCTTCTTTTGTTTGACAATTATATTGGCATTTTTGGAAAGACACACATTCTCATTATTTCCCGAGACTCTCATTTGCTGTGCTGTACCAACAAACAGCACTTCTGTTATTTCAGCCGTAATATCATCTCTCAAAGAGCCTGCAACAAAATAGCATTTGGTCACTTGATTTAGGTTGAAGTAATAGGTCTTGACATTTTACATACCTTCATTTTTGAATCCGGGAGAACGTATTTATTACAGACAAAATCCTCTGCCCTAAAGACAGCTGATGTACTGCTAGAAGCAGATGCTAAGTGAGGAAGAACACTTATGCAGGGACTGATTTGGTGAGACATACTGTTGTCCTGTGATGTGTTGGCTTCGTCTTCAATAGACTTTGCACCAAGATGGTGGCCTGCAGTTTGCTCCTTCCTTCTCTGGAGTATGATGATGGCTATATCTAGGTTTGATGCCTGGAATTGCCATTTTGCTTCGCCATCTGTGAAGGGAGTATGCTCACCCTGGGAAGGAAAGGAATATTTCCTACCACCCAGCACTGATACTTTTGGCAGGTGAGAAGCAAAGCCCTTTTGATCCAGAAGGAGCTACCTGTGCTGCTCACCCTCACAGTGTGCAATGATCCGGGCTCTGAGATGGATGCAGTTGACCCCGTGGGGAGGTATGAGATAACGAGGGGACTTGGCCACATGAATGCTTTCGAATAACACTAATTTGGGTCTCTGCTTTTTGTCTTCCAGCTCCAGTCAATCCCCACTTACGTAAGTATCTTTATCTACTGTCCCTTCTATTCATTTGAAGAATTAGCTTTGCATTAATTATTGTTTTGCAAGTACACAACAAGAGGGTGGCGTGTTGTTTCCACCTGTGGTCCCTGGATTCCTCCAGACCTGTATTAATTTTGTAACATGTAGTTTCTAGGGCTTCTAGGGTCGGAAAGGACCTGAACAGATCACCAGGTCTGACCCCCTGCCCTCAGCAGGAACGAGTGCTGAAATCATAATACCCCAGCCAGATCTCTATCCAAACTCCTCTGGAAGGCCCCCAAGGTAGGGGAGAGCACCATCTCCCTTGGGAACCCCTTCCAGAGCCTGGCAGCCCTCACTGTAAAGTAACACCTCCTGATATGAAGCCTGAACCTGCTTTCAATCAATTTGTGTCTGATATAAATGCGCTAGGCTGCATTAAAGCTTACAGTCGAATAATGTGACTCTTTGTTGTCTCCGGAGTTGTTAAGTCAGCACGAATTGGATCGAGAGCTAATTTTGGCTGCAGGAAACATCTCTTCCCCAGCATCCCAAACAGCTGACTAATCCCCAAGGCAAAGCTGCTCGTGCTCTCCAAGAACCTCTGGTTCTGTGGGCAAAGGGTCATCAATAAATAATGTAGGGGAAGAAGGAATGTAAATGAGTGGGGAAAAGCTATGAATTCAGCAGCGTTACTTGGGTAAATGTTTGGTCATTTAATCAGCACCAGCCCTGAATCGCACAGGCCTTCACAATTAGATTAATAAACTTGCAAGAAAGGGTGGTTTCACATGATAGTCGACTCCCTCGTCCTGCTTTGTGTTTGATCAAAGCCACTCTTCTTTTTACCATGCTATTTTGACATCTCCAATCCTGGCCAGAGGCTCATCTAGAAGAGGTATTTTTTAAAAAACAGAAGCAATTTTTCCATAACCTGGTGAACACGTTTGGTTTTTTTCTGCAAAAATGTGTGCAGTACTTTTCTACTGGAGGAAAGGGCAAGTTGATTGAAATAAAACGTGAACCAACCAGACCTTCCATTCAGTCTGAACTATTGTCGAAGCTCCATAAACTATTCTTGGTTGACCTCTTCATTGTCATGTCCATCCCCTTTTGCCCATCTAGGTTTCAAAAGCACAGTGAAAATCCTCCTTTGCCCATCTAGGTTTTGAAGCACAATGGGGAAAAAAAAGCTTGTTTTCAATGTGATAGAGGGTGCAGAATAGCCGGCATTGACGTGATAATCATTTGTTTAGATGGGATGTGCAAAGAGAGGAGAGAAGGGGTTTCCTACTGCTTCTTTCTAGACTGGATAATAAAAGCGCAGACCTTATTAAACAGGAGTCCAAATCTATTTAGTCAGGGTTGCAATAACTGACAAAATATCCAGGTAGTGATAACTCTCAGTAAGCATCTTGGCTGTGTACTCAGCTGTAGGTGCTCCCATGGCAAACTAAATCATAAAGATGGAAACTGCAGCTAGCGATAAGAAACATACTTTTTATTGCCCGCACCTCATGTTCAATTACACGTGCAAAGATAGAGCTGCAAAGGGAACAAATCTCTGCTATGGATGGCCCACCAGTATTACTGCTATTTTTCAGCCACAAGGAGGATGAAAACCAGCCCTCGGGTACCATGAGCAGTCTCGGTGCTTCTTTGTTTCGACTATAGATCACTGATCCCCGGCAAAAATTGTAAACTTGTTTGCTGAAAATCAGGTGCGGTGCGTTAATAATAAATCAAGGTCCAAATCCAAGCCCGTGGCAGCCGAGAAAAGGAATCCCATTGACGTGAACGAGTTTCAGCTTGGGCCTTCATGATTTATATATCTAGCTCCGGGGTAGGAGACGTGATTGATAGCACGCCTGCCCGAGTCCATCTGCTGCATTGCTCCCTGGTTCTGAAGATCTTAAGCTGCTTTCTTTTTGTCAGCCTACCTTTCACTATCAATACGTTGCTCAATGAAGGAGCTGGGTGAATGGTTCTGGAAATTAGGCTTCTCTCGATAGGCTAGTTACAATATGTGGAGGACCGGTGCTGCTTCTGTGACAGGGATTGTTTCCAGCCATGGGAGAAGGCAGCTCCGTTGATCTGTCCAGGCAGTAGTTGTTCTGTTTGCGGTATTGCCTCTGCATAGGCGAGGGACGGGGGAGAAGTATCTCCATCCAGGGCTGGAGTGAGCCCACGAAATGGTTTTGTCCAGACACCTAAGCAGCCATCGGAGGGTAAAAAGTTCAGGTCAATAAACAGCTTTGATGAAACCCGGCCCCTGTTGAAATCAATGGCAAGATTCTCATTGAGTTGCATAGCCTCAGGACTTCATCCACCGAAATAGAGATGAAAAGTCTGTCTTATGTTCTCCCTCAGACCTCATCATGATGCTTTCTGGATCCTCACTTTATTTAGTAAGTGTAGAAAAAAAGACTATATAAAATTATATAGCAATGTCACCGGAGTCTGTGTTCAAAGAAGTTTAGGAATTGATTCAAAAGCAGGAAAATTCTGCCCTTTTCTTAGTGTGGCGGGGGAGATTGTAATCACCCATGCGTTGTTGCAAATGAGCAGTACTTACCAGCTAACGCATGCGAATGGGAGACTGAATAACGTCCTTCCTGTATAAATTCTGCTGCAGGAGACTGCATGCATCATTCGCTGATAGTAGATGTCTCTAATAACTAAGCTGGCATTATCTAGTGAGTAAAAAAGCTGAGATATGGCCTTAAATGCGCTTTTTTGTGGCTCTAATAAAGACCATTAAGGAATCTATTTCTATGATTCATGTGTATAAATCCCATTCATAGAAAGAAAAGTTGCATCTGAATAAAGGAAAAGATTAGCTTTTAGATACGCCTATTCAAATGTGGATTTAATGGGGGGAGGGAGAGATGAAAGAGATTCATGAAAGCATGCAGCACCTTGAGAACACAGTTTTGAATTTGGCCCTGATCAGCAGTGAAATTATTAATGGCTTCAGCCTACTTCCTCAATTGGCATATGCTTGGAAAATAAAAATCAGCACCTTTACTGGAGCTAATTAGCAGCTCTGCTGGCGTTTTTAGATCTGAATGCGTGTCAAAATGAATCTCAAGTCCTGGACGCTGTGGCCAGGTAGAGTTGCATAGGGAAGCCCAGACTTGCAACCCCTTTGATGTGCCTGATTCATGAGTAAATAAAGGACAATGCCAATCTGTTAAAGACACTGAGCTCTTGTGCAGGAAAGGCACTTATCTGAGCCTAAAGAATTAGTTTAATTCCTATATTTTTGTCCATTTGTTTTTGTGTCTTCAGTGCCAAGTATTCTTGGCACTGCTGTGTTAAAATATATTGCAAATGGCTGAGTCCCCTTTGAAGTCAGTGTTTTTGTTGCTGCTTTGCTTTGTTTTGTTTTAGTTTTTTGGTTAATAAATGACAAACTTTTACTTACTTTTCTCTCTGGCCTGGAAAAAAAAAAGAAAGAAAATTGCTCACTCAGAGAAACAGGCTTTTAATCTGCTGATGTGGAATTTCTAAATGAACCTTCGCCAGCCTGCTTCAAAGTACCAATGTAGCCTTTAAACTGCTGGAGGAGCAGAGTTAGAAATTGCAGTGCATGATGGTGCTGACTTTGGGTTTAACTCAGCTTGTTGCAGGCGCTGGACCAGATTTTACTAATTTTCCACTCTGGTTGGCTGTCGCCTAATCAATATTTTAGCCTTTTATTGTATTTGCTGTGCACAGGAATGGCACATCCAGGGTGCTGACAGCTCAGAGCATCTGCCTGCAGTGCTCACTCCTAATGCTTTGTATGGGGCCAGGAGAGATGGGAGATGGTTGCCTCCTAGTCATAGCAAGTGCAAACAGAAGCAACAATTTTACCCCGTGTGGTCCCTAAAAGTGCCCTATAACTACAACTAAACACAAGTGCATTGCTGCAGAGTGGTTTAAAATGGCCTAATCCCACAACAATCTGAACACTCATTGCATGAGGTTATAGATGAAGGTGCTCCAAAGCAGAGCAACCTCAATAACTTTCATCTGCATGTGCTGGGAGCAGGGCTGGGCTGACATAGCTGAGTCCTGCCCCCAGCAGCACTGTCTTCAAAATGGGAAAGGGGGAGGGGAGCAGATCAAGTTCGGTCCACAGCTTTTTCAGCCAGTGCTGGAGGGAGGGATGGTTGGACTGGCGCCCCCGTACATCGGGGGGCTCCAATCCACCCATCCCAACCCCTAGCCCTGGCCGAGCAACCTCCAGAATGAGCTCCCTTTGCTCCCCTTCCCCATTCCCATTCTGCAAATAGGCTGGGAGGGGAAAGGGAGATTGCTAGGAGAGAGCAGCTGCAGCCTCTGTAAACAGCCACTCGGTCCCCCACCCCTTGGGACCCAACAACGAATGTCTGCTGGATCCAGGGCAGTGTTATAACTAATGGTGCTTCCTGTGAAGTGCCATGAGTTACAATGAATTGCTGTTCTTCTGCGTGTGCCTAGGGTGGCCAATGAGTTTGGGGCACACCACTTGTGGGGTGGGCATTTAGGTGCTCACTTAGCGCACTCCAGGCTAACACGATTCCTGTTGCTGTGGTGTACAGCTGCCACTTGAATCTCAATTTGAGGGGTGTTGCAGGAGGAACTTGAATAAAAATGTGCGCATTCGGTCAGCATTGCTGTTTTTTGGCCTGCCCTGCCAGTAGTGGAGGGGAGGCCCAAGTGGGAGCATAGCCCATAGGGAACTTGCTACCAGCACCCTCTCCCTTCTGCCCGGTGTAAGCAAGGAGCAGCAAAGCAGCACCAGGGCATCGTACAGGGGCAGCCAGAGGCTCACCGTGTTAGGGAGCTGTCACCTCCTTGTAATTCGTGGGCAGTTTTTTGGCTGTCAACCCATGTCATCAGCAAAAAGAGGAGGCGACATGGCCCCTATATAACAGCAAACCTCTGGCTGCTGCCTCTGCCCCAGGGCATAACACTGAGCAGTTCTGACTTGAAATCTCCACCCTTGGAGGTTTTTAAGACCTGGCTAGAGAAAACCCTGCATGGGATGATGTGGTTGGGGCTGGTCCTGCTTTGAGCAGGGGGTTGGACTAGATGTGGCCTCCTGAGGTCCCTTCCAGCCCTCGTTGTCTAGGATTCTGTGATTTCCTCTGAAAGCTTTGTCAGTGGCCTTGTCGGCTCTTTATGCATTTGGGAGTAAACCAGGAGATTCTTATCTCTGTCCGTTCACATGTCACTTTTAGGTTGTTGAATACCTGAGGTATGTGTGTATTGCTGCTGGTTGTGTTTAGTTCAGTTTGTTTGGGAAGAAGCAGCATGGGTCTTCTCCGTGGTGCTCGGATGGTGCCGTGGTGCTCGTGGTTGGACATATTACCAGTTTTCCACCAAGCCGCAAGCCACACTGGCCTAAGTTTCAAGATCAGATCAACAGATGAAGTTGGGAAGTCGACTTCCCATCAGGCAGATACTTGTGGGCAGCTTAGGACCTGTGCTTTATTTAAACTAATTCTTTTAGTCAGCTTTTGATGAATTTAGTAAAATCAGTGGATTTGTTTGAGAAAATGAGTGAAACAATCTAGTAAAATCAGTAGGTGTATTTGGGAAAACTAGTGAGTGTTTCTTATATTGAGGGAGTCGCTGTCAGTGTGTTGTGTCTTGGTTGCAGCCTTGTTTTGTAGGGTAATGTTTTGCCTGACCCTGGCGGATAGACGCTGTTCTCATGGTTTCTCAAGCTTCACCAAAAGCAAGCTGAGGAAGCACCAGAAATATCTGCTCTAGACATTTTGGCTAGGTAAGACATTACAATTACACTTTTGCTGATATCAGTCATCAGAAACTGGTTTATACCTGTAACAGAACAGAAGTTTGGCACACGTATACTGGATTAAAAATGGCAGACCCCAGTCTAAGATTGCCCCCACCAATGGGTGGATGTGCGTTATGTTCGCTACTCCTCTAAACAGCAATGCTTGCAGAAAACCACCTAACTTAGATCAATTCTGTCTCAGGCTTTTTGAATGTCTGAACCTAGCCTTTATGGCTTGGGTTGAAATTTCAAGTCTGAGTTTTCCGGCATAGGTATTTTAAGTGACTTCAGATCAGCTGCAGGCTGGTATCCATACTTTAGTTCCCTCCCCAAAGTATATTCTGTCTCTAGCGACCTGGTTCTTTTAAACAAGGCTGCGACTGACACACCAGATACAGGCAGCTGTACCCTCTTTAAAGCAAAGGGACTTGCTAGTTTTCTTAAATAAATCCACTGACTTTCTCAGAGCGGTGAACTCAGGGGGACTGTTGGTGGGCATAAGGTTAAGCATGTGTCCAGCTTGCAAGATGCAGAGCAGGCTCTGCGGGGACAAGGATAACGCATCAGGTCCCAAAGTCCTGAACAATTTTGGTTCTTGGCTGCCTTGAAAGTAAAAAAATCTCTCATCACTATTGAGATCAGTTGAACTGCATCTTGCTTTCCAGAGGAGGAGGCTGATGGATAACGCCTCACTGCTTCATCCGAAATTCCTCTCATTCCTTAGACTGAAGCTTGCACCTCTTGACCTTGATGCTGAAAAGCATATTTATTCTCCAAGGGTTTTTGGAAGAATGAGTGGGTAGTTAGGAGGGGAGACTGATTGTTCTCGAAGAGAGTGGTTCAGTGTAATAAAGAATGGCATGGGGAGCTACTGAAAAAGATTCATACGTGTTTCTGTTTTACATAACCACCGGGAGTGATGGCCAGGTACATGTCTTAGCAATCCAAATAAATACAAAAAATAGCCCTTTGCAAAGAAACTGTCCCTGTGACCTTTGCTATTGCTTTAAAATATTTTCTAGGCTTTGAATGATAATAATGGCCATTGTTCTTTAAAATGGTTTTATACCTTAGTACTTATGAAAGCTAATCATAAAGTGGTTGCAGTCACTGAATGCATGTTCATTTCCTGTGTTGGCAGGGGAGTTTCACTGTGGGTTTGAGGACAATAACATCTGTCTATTCACCCAAGATGATACGGACAATTTTGACTGGACGAAACAAAGCACTCTCACCAGACACCCAAAATACACTCCAAACACTGGGCCTATTGCTGACCGAACCGGGTCCAAAGAAGGTAAAACCTAGCTTAGATTTCTGCCGTGGTAGGGAGCCAGGTCCTCAGTTGGGGGGAAAACTGAATAGCTACATTCAGGATTTATCCAGCCTCACAAGTCCCTCTCATCCATGCCTGTCCTTACGTGGCACTCAACAGTATTTAGGATGAGCCTACTGAAGTATAATTTAGAAAGGAAACTCTAGCATTCGGTAGGGAGGATCGGCAAAGTAGAAAACTGCATCTGAGAGTCCCTAAACTCTGCAAGAGTTCAGATCCATATCCAAGGCTAAATGCTGTGGATCCTGCCTTGTGCCATTTCTAGCCTCATTTGAAAGGCGATCGCTCCTCTACAGCAGACCCGGTGGCTTTTTATATCCAACATGCTGTCCCTTTAAATAATTTGAATTCTCACTAACTAGTCGCTGATAGCTGAAATCTTTACCCCATTTGTAGTCTGGACCTTGCTGAGGTGCGTAATAAATCTGACTGGCTCGCCAGCTAGCTAATATGCTGAACTCTGATTTCTGTGTGCGCTGGACCATTGAGAATCGGACCGGGAGCGCTGGGTTTAGCGAGGATTCGGTCACTCCCACTGCTTTATTCCATGCGCCTCGCCTGCCCTAGGAAACAGCAGCACGTTGCATTGTCTCTGCTTGGTTACAATGATTGAGCAAATGAGATTAAAGAAATGGTATCTATAATGCTGACATAGCCCAGTGTCAGAATGAATAAGAACGGTGTTCTTTCACTGCGGGTGAGCATGGGAACAATGATGGATAAGGCTGCTGGAATGGGTTCTTAGAAAGGGTGCCATCAAGATATCTTCTCTCACTATTTATATAAACACAGTGCAGCCTTGAGACTGAAGCCCGGCGAATCATTTGTTTCCCCCCTTTGCTCGTGCATACCTCCTAGTTTCTCTCTCTAAATAGGCCCATGAGCACAAAATGCTAACGCAGCTTTTACTCTCCATGCAAAAAATCTCTTTGAAGCATTCGCGTGGGGACGCACTGGGACTTTGTGTAGTTCAACTTTCAACAAAAGCATCTCTGCAACATTTGGACGGTCGTAGCAATGCCTACCATTATTCAAGGCTCTTAGCAGCCCTGATGTATTGCTCGTATATCGGGAAGGGAGGAGGTGTCCCTTGTTGGTTTGGGTATTTTTGGGGGGAGAAGGGGTATTTATTTTTTCAAAACCGCATTTAACAGTGTCCTTTGGGGCTTCTTCCAGGTTTCTACATGTACATTGAAACGTCGCGCCCCAGGCTGGAAGGAGAAAAGGCCAGACTTGTTAGTCCTGTTTTCAGTGTGGTGCCTCAAAATCCTTACGGAGCTACCAACACGGCGTATTGTTTTAGCTTCTACTATCACATGTACGGACAGCACATAGGTGAGAGAGGCGTCGTTTTCCATTCGAGAGTAGTAACGGGAGAGATTTAGGTGCGTGAAAAGAAAATGGACGTGCGTGGCCACACAAGAGCTTGCCGAAAGAACCGAGAGGCCAGTCATGGCAAAAGGCTGTAGGACCAGGAGCTAAAGCCCTGCACTCACCATCATGAGCTTGTTCTGCACTTAGAGCAGTACACAGCCCCTCCGTGCAATGAAGCGGACAGCCTCAGAGGAGCGCGCGGTGTTCAAAGGAATGGCTGGCTTTTGAATATGGTTTTGAGAAAGGACCATTTTAAGTGTGGGCGAGGGACCCCGCCTCATGGACTTTCCTGGTACTATCCTGATGTTCTGCATGCCCTGCCTTTTGGGGTTTTCTGCGGTGGGGGAGTAGGACAAGCTCGTCCAACTTGCACTAAAGTTAGGGTCTCTTTCCCTTCTGATGGCTGCAGAGCATCACAGTCGATTGCTGCAGGTTGGCCCCTGGTAGAAATGTGAACGATACGTTTCCAGGCAGTTTAAAACACACGTAGTGCTAGGGTATATTTAAAAGCCCGTGCCATCATTTCTCAATATACGTTTTGTACTGTTGTAAAAAATAACCCAATAACAAAAAAATACTGGTTGAGACTATAGCAGGAGTCATCAATCCTTCTGGATTATGGTGTCTGCATGAGAAGTCACCAGGACCTTTAATGCATCAGCTTAGGTAGGAGTATGGGAGATTGGAGGCTGCCCAGACTGTCCATCCCCCTTTTAGACTACTTAATGGCTTAGTCTGGACATTTGGTGCATCGATAGCTGTAGTTATATGTACATCTGGGAGTCAAACCCAGGTGTCCCACGGGGTAGATAAGGAGTCCGCCACCGAACCGTGACAGCAAGTATGTTGAGAATATCAATGTATAAATAGCAGGTGAGGGCTTTCTCTCAGTCCCATCCCTTCTCCTGGGGGTGAGTAGAAACTGTGGGCAAGTTTGAGTAGATCTCCCACACCTACCTGATTTCAGTTTGTAGCCAAAATGACACATTTAGGGGTAAACCCAGCCCTCTGGTATGTGCTTGGGGTCACTTTTGAACCCACTTCTCCATACAATGCAGCCCTTCAATAAGGCAAGTGTATTCAACTGGTTGTGTTTGGTGTCAATGCATGCCTTATAAAAGGGCCCTTCTTCTTCGATGGCCCTGGAGGCCACTTGGCTAGAAGGGCTCTGAGGCCATGCCAGGTGATAGCGAGAGTCATTCGAAGTAATGTAAATCCCTGGAAAGCTGTTTGTGGTGTGTGGTGCTGAAGGATAAAGTGGGGAGCTATAAGCAGCACGGCCGGAGCAAGGAGAGTAGGGGCAGGTAAGATTGCTCCCCCCCCTCCCTCTGCCCCCTCTGCTCCCCAGCAGTCACCAGGATCCCCCCTTTTAACACACCCCAGCCTCGGTCCTGGGTGCTCAAACATAGTGTTCCCCAATATGGGTGCTCTGGTTGAAAGTAGCCATTTTGTAGGATGGTACAATGGTATTTAAGGTCTTTGTTTTTCATGTTCCTGCTGCTGAAAGTCAATTGGCAAAGGCTAAAAGTATTGTGTTTCACCCTGGCAGCACTCACTGTCCCCCGGTAATCTTGATCACCGCTAAACAAGTCAGTTTAAGAGTGAATATTAACATCTTAGCATCTTGGGTTTTTTTAAACAGCTTTGAAATCACTTTATCACATGCTCACTTTTAGATCCCTGACAGCATTTCTCTTTTTTTTTTTCTTTTACTTTGAATAAACCGTGTGGGGCCAAAAACATTTTTAAAAATGCTAGAGAAGAAATGAAATTCAGAACTAAATGTTTCTCTCCTTTCCCTGAAATCCCTTCTGATCTCCAATTCTCATGGGATGATAGACCAAAATTGCCACATGTTCAGCTTACTGTAAATGATGATCCCATATGTTGGGGGCTAGCAGCTCTGTTTGGCTGATCATTGCTTTCAATCCTAATGGGATTTGATGGGAAATTGAGTCTTCAAACTGAAGCTGTAATGGACCTTGCAGGGCACACAGGTAAAGGCATGGATGGGATCTGATGCATAATCCGCACAGATCCGGCCTCAAATCCCATCGCAACTTATTCCCTCGGATCACGATCCAGGGCTTCCTCCGCACCAGCAAGTACTGGGCTCCTGCAGCTGGGACCCCCCTCAGCTGGAAGGACTTCTAGCCTGGTGGGCATACCTAGCCACACATTCAGTTAATAGTATGCTGGAAAAAAAAAAACACTTTTTTTCTGGAAGAACTTTGTGGCTTATTCCTTGTTTTATGATGCCATTAATTGCTTTAACGTGTGGTCAGGTTACAAAGCAGAACAGGATTAACTGGTTAGTCATATCTTAAGTGTAATGTGTAGCTGGGGCCTAAATCTGATTGTTAACCCAGATTAACTCTTACCATTTGTGCATTCAATAGCCAGAGCCCTTCATGTAATGCCGTAACCTTATTTTACATGTAGAATTTACCCACTTTTGAGCAAATTTGCCTCACTGTGGAGTTAGATAACTGATGAGAGACAAAGGGAAAGACCTATGACCCATTGTCACCGGCATCCACTTCCCCCCTTGCAAGACTATTTGTCATGTCTGTAGTTGAATATCTGGGTCTTGGACTGGCCTCTTCAGTCATCTCCAAACTCACCAATGACTTCTCTCTGTATTGGAAGATGGTCATCCTCATATCGAGGGACAGCTGCTGACAACGATTTTTTGGAAATCGGCAGTGCCGCTCAGGGATCAGATGCTATCCCTGGCCATGTACTCCACGCTCCTTGCAGCATTTTTTTCCTTCACAAAGGCTACATTACAGCTGTCAACCTCATCCTGCCAGGACCTAACACTAAGTCCTGCCAGGACCTCAGTGTTGAAAGCCATCTCTTTAAAAGAACGCAGAAGCTGCCTGGACTAGGGTCCAACTACATTGCAAAATGGAAGTGCCTTGGAAGAAATTTGATTTCCTAGAATTTCAGCATAGTCAGACTTAGAAACCAAGGGTTAGTAGGTTCAGAGAAGACACAAGGCCCTTCACATTTGTTCTTCTTCTATCGTTGGGTACTATTAACCATCAGCTTGTAGGGCTGTGCATCAGAAGCCCTTCTATATGTGTTTATTTTGTCCGGTCTTCATGGGCAAAATTTTCAGAATGGAGTTAGGAGCCTAAGGCCCCGGGTACACATTACACATATTATACAATTAACTGATGACTTGTGCAATAAATGTAGATCTGCCACATATGCAAAGTAATTCACACACAATAAAATGCTGATCCAGCTATAAAAAGACCCAATCAGCTTCGAAGTCAGGGTTTGAAAATGTGCAACAGCTCTACAGCTGTTTTCTCTCCAGCTTTCATTTCAACATGTAGCAGGGCCCTCAATATAATTGAAGAAGTCACTTATGTCTCCTCAGGTTATTCAGATGTTTTGGAAATATTAGCCCTCGTGTCCTAAACAGGCCCAGTAAAATGGAAGAGGTTTCCCAGGACAACACATTCTTGTAGGCTTTTGTTTCTTTCTTCCCCCCACGTCTTCCATTTTAAAAAGCTAAGTTCAATGGCCATCGGGATGCAAGTCTCATAGCTGCACTGTGTTGAGAAAGATCTGCACCAAACATCTCCAACCTGACCCGCTCCAGCTCTTACTATTCTGTTCCTGAGTGTCTCGGGAGTGGAAATTAAAGCAACACAAAAATTTTGTTGTGGAGAGTAGTGAAATGAAGAGTGTCTCAGTGATGCCCAGATTCATTCTAATGTTAAGTCAAAAGACAACTCCCTCGAGAAAGGTACCACTCGACATGCCAGGAAATTCCCTGTCCTACTGCATTTAGATGTGAGGATGGCATGTGCACTGCTTTTCTTCAGCTGCAGATACGTTGCTTCTAATAGCAAATCATATGAAACTCTTTTGTCAAATCGTGCAAAGTAACCCAAGGACTGTTGGTGTCTTGCAGTCTGCTGGTTAGAAGAGAATGCGTTTTCTCTGCGTTTCCTTATTCTTCAAAGAGTTGACGTGGAACATCAAATCATAGAAATGAAGGCTGGAAGGGCTCAAAAGATCATCAAGTCCAACACCAATGCCCAGGGCAGGAATACTGCCAAGATCAGATGCTCCCACCAAGGTGTCTGTGCAGTCTCCTCTTGAAGACTTCCAAAGTTGGGGACTGCCCCCCAACCACCTCTTTGGGAAGTCTTGTCCAGATTTGGGTCACCCTTACCATAAATAAGTCTTCCTTGAATCCAACCTGAAACCATCCTCTTACGCGGTTATGGCCATTGGTCCTTGTCCTTCCTTGGGACGCCCTAGTGAACAGTTTTTCTCCAGTTCCCGATATTCACCCTTTACTACTTATAGACAGCCAGCAAATCCCTGCTCAGCCTTCTCTTCCCCAGGCTGAACAGCCCCAGATCCCTCAGTCTTTCTTCATAAGATTTGTCTGCCAGGCTCTTGTGGCCCTTCCCTGCATCCTTTCAAGATTTTCAACATCTTTGTTGAAGTGCGGCACCCAGAACCGGGCACAGTACTCCAGGTGGGGTCTCCCCAACCTCCCCGAGAAGTACATAGGAGAGGCAGGAGGCTCTTCAAGGGCTGTGCTGGCTCTACATATGTTAGCTAGACTAAATTGTATTCTTTGTGGCGCTGAGCCCCTGTAACTCCAGTAGCAGCTGAGGGCGATCATCGCTTTTCAAGGGAGCTGCTATAAAATTTTCATGCCTTTATGCCTGGAGTAACGGAGTGGTGCAAACCATCCAAGCAAGGAGCGCTGGCAGGGGTAAAGCCCAAGAGGCTTTCTCAAGATTCGGTGTAGCTCCCTTATTTCCAGTCTGCTAGATTTGCTGTGGTGTCTTGGCGCAGTGCAGAGTCACTGGGGGACCAAGGAGCTAAGCACCTCCGCGCTCACTGAACCTTTACCCAGGAGATCAGAAGAGGCCGCCCTCTCTGTAGTACGAACGTTGTTTCTTTCGCTATCAATCTGCATTTCTCTTCTTGCCGTCCAAGAAGCAGAATTTCTAATTGCCGCTTTACGAAGACTAATTGTGCTTATCATTAGAGAATCATCTGCTGGGAAAAAAAAGAAAAGACTCCAGATGAAAGAAGGCCCCAGGAAAATGGTTATTTCAGTAAAAGAGAGAGCAATGGTCCAAACACAACCAGAAGGCTGCTGCAGTAATTAACAGACCCACTCAGAAGGAGATTGGCTGCTGTGCAGACAGACAAAAAAATAACCTGATTTCTTTGTGCGTCCAAATTCGCTACCTCCCCCATTGTAATTCTTTTTATCTGCTGGCACTTCCCTTAATTGCTCATTTTACCATTGATCAGAATTGCCCTCAGTTTACAGAATAGGTACACTTTTATGAAAGGCCAGAATTTCCTGTGTAAAATAAATATACACTAGGGGTTGGCATTATTCCTCCTCTCTACCCCATCCCAAATGAGTTTGCAGCTGGCCACAGGTCCTGCCCAGCTATGATGAATAGCACATTATTAATTTCAATAGTAGGCGTTTGTTGCAGGTTGATTCTGTCAAATTTGCATAGACAGTTGAGACTAGCGCAGGCATGCATGCATAAGTAGACTCAAGAGGCTGCCAGGTAGATTGATCGAGAACGCCTGTGAGTATGTGCTAAAGTTATGCTTATTTATTATTTTGAGTACAAATGCTCCCCATGTGTCAGCATCTTGCCATTAATCTAAGCACAGTGACATGATGGAAGAAGGTAGGTTCTGCTGTGAATGATCTTTACCTTTGGCATAAGAGCATTAGAGCTGCCATTTACTGGGTCAGACCTTAGGTCCAACTTGCCCAATCTCCTGCACCACGTGGAGGCAGAGAGCGAATGCCGAAATGGAGAGTGACCTGGACTGATCGGGGTGTACTTGGTAGCCGTGCTGCTCTGAGACAAAAAGACATACAAAAACCTAGAACTCTTGTTTCCAAAATGATACCTTTTATTAGACCAGCTGGAGAAAAGGACAATTTTCTTGCCATTTTCCAGTTGGTCTAAAAAAAGGTATCGTTTTGGAAACAAGAGTTCTAGGTTTTTGTAAGCCTTCTGGGTCTGACCAGGGTTTCTCCCCTTATCCTCTGCCCCTTGCAGCCTTGGGCATTTAAGGCCTAGGAAATTCTGATTCAGAGGATTTACCCCTCACTCCCATGCTCCCTAGCTACTGATGAACCTTTCTTCTAAGAATTGGCATGTCTACATGTCCACTCAAATGTGCATTAGTCTCTTTTAATGCTCATTAAAGTATCACAAAAAAGTGCTCTTTAGCTAAATGTTATTTTATTATATTAAATGATGCTATTGTACCTTTTTGTACCACCTCACAATGGAGGTACCGGATTTAATGAGCGCTGCCTAAAGCACATTAATGAATGTGTAGGCATGCCCGATGTGTCCAGACCCGTTTTGCATTCTGGCTAAACTGTCAGCTTCCACCGCTCCTGTGGCAATGAGTTCCACACGTCCATCCCGTGCTATATGGAAAGGAACTTCCCTTTGTTAGTTTTAAACTTCCTACCTGCTAGTTTCATGTTATGACTCCTAATCTTGGAGTGCGAGAGATTGTAAATAATGACTTCCTACTAACTTTCTCCTCATCATTTAGTATTTTGTAAACCCTTACCACATGCCCTCTTCAAGCATCTCTTTTCTAAACAGAATAGGCCTCTCCTCATATGAAAGCCCCTCCATAACACTCATCACCCTTGTTGACCATCTCTGTACCTTCTCTAGGTCTTCTATCCTGTTTCTGAGTGTGGGTCAAGAACTGGACATGGTCATCAAGGTGTGGGCACACCAGGGATTTTTAAAGGGACGTCATGACGCTTTCCATTTTGTTCATAATTCCTTTCTTAATAATTTCTAACATTTTGCTTGACTTTGGATGGTGCTGAGCACTGAGCTGATATTTTTAGCTGGCTGTCCACGATGACTCCCAGGTCCCTTCCCAGTGTCCTCATGATGTAATCACATACCTTTATCACAGGGATTACGATTTAGTCATCCTGTGGTGCCCAGTCAGGGAATACAGGTTCCTTGCTCGTTCTTATTTCCCTGCAGCACCGTGAACCATCCTCTCCAACTTGAGATGCTGTCTTCCTTGGCATTCCCTGACCCCGTATTCTTCTGGTGCCCTGCTCCTCTTGGTCAGTTGATGCATCACCTTTGTTCTTCCTTCTGTCTCTCCCTAAGTCTGTTCTTCAGGAGTCTGCCATGGACCCAGCTTTATTCCCAGTACGCTCATCCAATGATCTTTGGTGCACCTTTACTACTCAGCTGAGCCTGGTTCTCTTCCTTATAGGCTTAGAAGGAACCTCTGAGGACCATCTAGTCCATTCCCTGCTATTTGTGCACCCAGGACTAGTGCAAAAGCGGAGATATGGGGAGAAATAAAGACAAAACCAAAAGGAAGGAAGCAAATAGGACAGGAGGGAGAATGACTTTAACTAGACTTCACAGATCTAGGGTGGTGAAGCACTGGAACAGGTTATCTGAGAGGTGGTGGACTATCCATCCTTGGAGGTGTTTAAGGCCTGGCACAACAAAGGCTTAGCTGGGATGATCTAGTTGGGGCTGGTCCTTCTTTGAGCAGGGAGTTGGACTAGATGTGACCTCCTGAGGTCCCATCCCACCCTCATTTTATATGACTCTGTGATCTTCCATAAGATTCCCTTCTGCTTGGGTAGGGGCTCAAGATTTAAAACAATGAGCTCATCAGGAGAAAGGCTTTCTGTAGGGCTTCCCAGAGACAGTGCTCTTGCTGTCCATAGTGAAGACATGTCCTTGAGAGCTTTGAACTTGTTCAAATAAAGGCAAACGTGAAGACTTACATCATCATCATCATCATCATCAACATAATAAAGAGAGTGGTCTGCAAAGGACATTTCCAGCCTACAGGGATCATGGCAAAACCGTGGAACAAAAAACAACTGTGAACAGAGCTCCTAAACTCTGTGAACTTTCACTTCCTGCAGAAGCTGGTGATTTTTTTTTCTCACTTGGTGCTACGAGCAATAAGTGCTTCACATACATATCCA
Source organism: Caiman crocodilus (assembly GCA_030014935.1). NCBI lineage: Eukaryota > Metazoa > Chordata > Crocodylia > Alligatoridae > Caiman > Caiman crocodilus. The sequence goes on from JAGPOW010000304.1 coordinate 3,954,434, forward strand.
AAGGCAGAGCTGGCAAAACAGACACCAGGGAGGGGTGCGGTAGAGGGGTTTGCAGGTGCAAGGGCAGGCTGTAACCGGTTGTGGAGAGTATCTGCCTTGGAAATAGCATTCAGCTGAGGAGAACGACCTTGTATTGCTACTCAGTACAAAGGAATGGGCTTTTCCATGCTTCATTAAGCAGAACTTGTTGAGCTCACAGGATTAGTTTGGCCTTCAAAAACTCTGATTGTTCCCAGGACCGAAGGAAACCAGATTTGCCCCAAGTCCTTTTCCCTTGAAGCATGGCCTGATGTGAGGGAAATGCAGATCAAACAGTGCAGGTGTCAAAGGTCATAATTTTGGCATTGAAGTTGCGGCAGAGCTGTGGTTACCCAAGCCCCTTTCTTTGTATCTTCCTGCTTCCCTGGGCACAGTTAACTCAGCCATCAGGTAGGCACAGGAACTGTTATATTCCTGACTTTTCCTTCTGAGTGCCTCTTCTGCCCTTGATCTTGGACCTTAATCCACAAAGCAACGTACTACTCACAAAGCCCTACCTCACAGGAGAAAGATCATCCCATACACCCAAGAAATAGGGGAGATCCGGATTACCAGGGACTGGGGTCACCCTGTTCGAGAACGAATGGGATAGGCTCTGCCATTGAGGTCTAAGGACTGGTTAGCACTGCCTATCACTGACTGGATGACGGCATCAGAGGTGCCTTGCTTGCACCCAGATGAAACGTCCCTGCTGAGATCCCTGGCTTCCTTTCTTCTCTGGGGAAGCCTGCTCTGTTGCAGACCCTGCTGCTGTGGCAATGCCTAGCCTGGCATCCCTTGCCTGTGCCCTGTGACCAGTGCATCCTGGAGCATTTACTTCATTTTCAATCAGAATTCTTGGTAAAGGTGACATCTTTTATTACATAGTTGCAAAAAGATTCTTTATTTGCAAGCTTTTGGGCACACACTCTTCCTCAGGCATAGGAGAGTGCAAAGATTGTAAAATTTATCCCAGGTACTCCCTGGCAGCTGCAATGGTCTTTGATTCGGGTAGGTTGAAAAAGTCCAACCCTTTTGAAGAGGTGGTAAGCAGCTAGCCTCAGGTGCCCAAGGCCAGGGGCCCACCAGGCCAAACGAAGAGTGATCAGAGCTACACGCTAACCTATTACCCGGGAAAGCAATGAGTGTGCTTTATCATAGCGTACAAGGGACCGGGTGGGGAAAGAGCCTCTCGTTCCACCCGGTTCTTATTGTTCAGCCATTATTAAGGTAACTGCACCAAAGAACCAAGCCAATTAATGCCATTCCTTTTTTTGTCTTGTTTTATTTTTTAAGGAAGCTTGAATGTTTATCTGCGGCTAAAGGGTCAGACGACAATAGAAAACCCGTTATGGTCCTTAAGTGGGAATAAGGGGCAGCACTGGAATCAGGCCCGTCTTAACATACACCCAACCACTTCATTTCAGGTAAGAGGCCATTGGCTGGTGCATCTGATGGGTTTCCACAAAGGAGCATTTTCAATAGTCCATGCACCCATCTGAAACAGAGCGTCCCTGATGGGGAAACCCAGCAAGCAGCCTGCTTGCAGCTTTTTTCAGCTCTAAAAGCTGCTTTACTGGAAGATAATGGCTTTCTCTTTTGCAAATAGGGATGCATCACCTAGCTTAACAATCCCTGTTTTAAGGACAAAATGCTAGCCATTTGCAGAAAAATCAACCTGCTTTCAGCTGGGGAGACGCTATCAGTTTATGTAAAAGGTTGTTTGGTTGCTTGTTTTATTTTCAATTGAAGGACTTGAATAGAGGTTTTTTCTTCATGTGGAATTTATCTGGGGACCAAGGAGTAATATACACAGTCAAAGATCTCACAAAAAAAAAAAAAAGCTTTCTCCACACAAAAATAAGACAAAATATATCTCTGAATTTTTGCCGGCAATTAGATGATAAAAAAACAGTATTCCCTGTACAAAATTCCTGACTTTGCAAAGCTGCAAACTGTATTCATTAGGATGACACAACCTGCTGCAGTTTTTCACAAAATTTGCAGTTGATTGGATCTTGAAACTTCTGGAAGCCTATAGTTTTACAGGCCTAATTCTGGGATCCTGATTCCTGCAGCGAGACGTTAGCAACCAATGAACTAAGGAGAACTGCTACTTTGTAGCTTTAAGCTGGCAATATCCTAGGCAGGCAGCATGCATGGTAGAATTGAACCTTGTAGACTAATTCTGAGACCTATCGATAGATAGATAGATAGATAGATAGATAGATAGATAGATAGATAGATAGATAGATA
>JAGPOW010000304.1:3956807-3971575 GCA_030014935.1 Caiman crocodilus
GATAGATAGATAGATAGATAGATAGATAGATAGATAGATAGATAGATAGATAGATATCTTAGATTTGTATGTGTGTGTTTGTGTATTCATGTATATGGATAGACAGAGATTGATCGATCGATCTATTGATCTATGTCAGGCCTGGAAGATGAATATATAAAAATAGCACCCTATCATGTCTATGGGAATGAGCTTGGCCTCACAAAAGCTTATAGTATATAAATAGTATGAGGTGTACTGAAGACAAACGATCTGGATGACCTGTCATTTCCATACTTTCAAGGGATCCTGAAAATGACCCTGTTACATATATGTATAAACTTTTCTGAGCCCAAGTTCACTCTCCATTGATGCGATGGGGTGCTATTTTTATATAGTCATCTCCCAGGCCTGGCATTTATAACAGCAGGTTTCCATTAAAACATCACCCTTCCAGGCACAATACCCTTGGCAAGCAGGGGCATTTTAAGGGTCCCCTGAAAGTATGGAAATGACAGCAGATCTGGACCATTTGTCTTCCTTCTCATGAGTGATGGCAGTAAGGGAAGGAAAGATGTTTGGTGCGCATCACTCCAAGTCTAACAGGGCAGCATGGAGGCAGAAGTGAAGGAATCAACGGGAGAAATATAGGGAAGAGGTAGCAAGCCAGGAGCCGAGGGAAAAGCAAAGAATGAGAGAGGGCAGGGAAGGGAAAGGAGTGCTGTGATACACAGAGCACAAGGTGTATCACTGGGTGTAACCCAGAGCACAGAGTTCAGTGCCGGGGTGAAATCCAGCCCTAATAGGAGTCTTGCCTATGACTCCAGGAGAACCAGATTAATCCTCAGGAGTTTGAACACGGTAAAAAAGAGAGTGAGCATCAAGAAAGAGGTAAGAAGATTCATGGGATGAGCAGAAGGAGAGAAACTTGAGCTGGCGTCTGAATTTTAGAAGCAAGTGTTGGGGGTAACAAGGAGGGAATCATTTTGGGACCAGTCATGGGTGTTTGCTGAGGCACATACCACAGTTCTAGCAATAGGAAAGAACGGAATGAGGGGCCAGTGATGATAAAGGAAGGACTGAAAGTATTTGGTTGCAGTGTGAATATAGGAGGAATCAAAGCAGAGTCAAACTTGAAAGAGTTTGGCCTAGGCAGTGGGTGGAAAGGTGGAGTACAGGGTTCAGGAGGAAAGGCAAACTTGGTTTTCTCCAGTTCATTTGAGTTAATGACAGGCAGGTTGAGGCATCAGTGGATCAGAGCAGAGAAGGAAAACCTGAAGCAGAGATAGGGCAGAGAAATGGCACTTGAAGCTCTGAGAGGAGCCCAAGTCACCCAGTGGTCGGGCAAAGAGGAGTGTGTCCATGGATAGAGAACTAAGCGGTGGACCAATGGACAGGTTGGAGACCCACAGGCCAGAAGAATATGATGGGAATGCTCATGAGGAGGGTCATCAAACCTCCAGTCCAAGGATCATGCCAGAGAACTGAAGGATGAGGCATGTCGCAGCAAACAGAAGAAAGACTGGAGTGGTCTCAAGGCTTGCAAAGTTTTTTTATAACAGGGTAATAGGAACCTACCCCTGGAAGAGGAGATGCAACCAAGCAGGAGGTAGGTCAAGTGTTTTGACTTGGGTGTAACCCTGAAGCCATTATATACTAGGCCTGTGCAAAACAGCTAGCATTCGCTTTGGCTTCAGCTGATTTGGGGGACAGTGACTCAATTTGTTGATTCAGATCACTGTCCCAAGTCAATTTGGCTGAATCAGCTGAATCTGTGAATCAAACACGACCCATCCCCTGCCCACTTCCCACACCTGTCAATGGCTGCCCTGCCCGGCCCTAGTGTCTGGCTCTTTAAAAAAAAAAACCAAGAAAAATAAAAGCCCCGCAATCATCAGCTGCTGCCAGGTGGGGGAGCAATCCCCACTGCCCCCCACTGCCCCGTGTTGTGTGGGGGGCTCTGCCACAAGCCCCCAGAAGTCTCAATGGCTGCTGCAGCAGCTGTTGATTGTGGGGATTTTTTTTTTTTTAAGAGTGAGGTGCTGAGGCTGGGTGGGGCAGCCATTGACAGGGCTGGAAGGGTGGGTGGGGGTCTCGTCTCAGAGCTCCGCATGCACCATGGGGCAGTGAGGTGCAGTGGGGATAGCCCCCCCCGGCATCAACCGGTGAGTGTGAGGCTTTTTTTTTTAAACAGCGGGGATCCTGGGGTCAGACGTGGAGCCATTGACAGGACTGAGAGAGGGGGTGGGGGTTTGGGGGGTGCTCGGGGGGCTGGGAGAGCAGGCAGGGGATGGGGCCTAACAAGGGTTCCCCCAAGGTTCCTGCCTCCTCCCCTGCCCCGTACTTACCTGCACACAGCCCAGGTCCAGCTCCCTGCAGCGGCAAGCAGGGACTGCCTGAATCTCTCCGAAGCTCTCTGAATCAATTCAGAGGCTTCAAATACATTCAGACCTTTTTACTGGTCTCCCGATTCGATTCAGATTTGGAGATTCGGTCACCAAATCGGGCCAAATCTCCTCCAAATCAAATCAGCATCCAAAGCGTCACACAGCCCTAGTATATACCTATTCCCCATGATCATGACGATCATTTCTGGGATGTTTATAGAAAGCAACTCTGAGCTTTCTTTCCGAGTCCATTTTGGATTTAATTTTTTTCTAATTGGAATTTGAGAGTTTCATCTACCCCCATGACTCCGGGGGCTGGAGCACGCCAACTGCCAACGAGACTTGCCATGTTGTCTTCTCCTTTCTGAATGATCAGCCTGTCTCCGTGTTCAGAAAGTCAGTCTCAATGAGGTGCCTGAGCATTCATGATAAAAAAGTCCAGGGACTGCATCTCCAGCGAAGTCAAGTACTAGAGCCAGTCCTGGTATCAATGCATGTCACGCCTGCTATATTTCTTTTGAAAAGAAATTTAAAAAATATGTTTCTGTGTATTTATCAATGCCACAGATGGGTAGACAAAATGAAGCTCCTCTTTTTACAGTGCTATGCCAAAATATGAACAAAGTGCCATCCACAGAAATATTGGCTCCCAACTTTAGCAAGTTCTGAGGCTGCTCAGTCACTCCACAAGTTTGATGTTGTTTCTAAAGGTTTGACCATAAAACAAGTGCAAAGCCAGGAAGCTCTGAATAACTAAAACACAGGAGCACAGTAGGGACTTTAAATTACATTTAGCATCTCCTGCTCCAACAAAACTTTATTTCCCATTTAAGAGTCTAAATGGTGAGGCATATAAACCTCCTAGTTAAATTTAAGGGGAGTGAACTGAAGTGAATCTTTGTCTGCAGTAAAACTGCACCCTCTGACTTGGAAATTAAAACTTTTTATAGGCTAATTCATATGTATAAGCACTGCTTAGGTTTGCTTTATACTTTTTCCAATCTACATATCATATAACAAAACGTTTCAGCTGAAGAGGAGCAAGGATTGGGAAAGCTTGAGATGAGTTTTATGTAGTGCTACTTTCCCTTTTAAATCATATAATTGTTTATAGGTTTGCTTAAATAATAATAAACTAAAAAATGACAAAGAAATGATACCCCACATGCTACCTCTGCAGCAGCAGGTCTCTGTTTGGATTTTTCAATGGACATTAAAACTAACCTTAATTGCAGCTGTATCTTGCAGAGGTTTGTGAACACAAAGAGATGTCTGCACGTGGCTCCTTCCTCTTAAATCAGGGAGAAGTATCAGTGTGCAGGGAGACCCATCAGTGTGCAGTAGGATGCACAACTGTCCAGCTCTTTAGCCAAATCTAAATTGGCATCACTGGATGCTGATTCGGTGTGTGAAGATACCAGTGCTGTCAGTGGAGCTACGCTGAATTTCTCAGCTGATGTTCTTCTCATCAAGTTTAGTGTCTAGTTTTGCTGAGTAGGCGTTGTTCAGGCTGCAAGGAGGAGCATCACCTCCCTTCCTGTACCTCTGAATGCGGGGTTTGGATTGGATAATTGTGGTCAATTTAGTGAATCCTTAGACTGAATTTTCCTCGTCACGGCCAGTGTTTTCAAACCCATCTACCTACAACTAAGTATCTAAACTCTAGCTTGAGCATGTGCATTAGGGGCTAGATTTGCAGAGGTGCTGAGCATCCCTGAATTCTATTGTTGTCACTAAGTGCATCTACATGTGCAAATAAGTGCAACTAAATTTAATGCACATTAAGTCATTTTGGGCAGTGTAACAGGGCACCATTCCCAGGGTGGTCGAAAACCCCTGGAAGCACCCCATAGTCCCCCTTATTCCAATATTTGTTCTGCAAACAGTCTCCTCTTCACTCCTTGCCACGTCTTGATGTCTCTTCCAGTTCTCAAAATGAAGGCTGCCCCAGGGCTTCACAGATTGGGTCGGGTCTTTGCTCCAGAAAACACCCAGAGGTGAGGAGCTGCTGCCTTAAGGGATAATTGCACGGCTCCAGACCACTCCTACATCGTGCCCTGTGCCTTGCAGATTTTACACAACTGTTGGGGCCTCGACCTGTTTGGCTAATGCCCCTTTGATCTGGCCAGCCTTTCTAGCCTAGGCCCAGTGTGTCAGATCTGGCTTTGAGGTAACAGTTCTGCTTACTCTCTTCTGGTCACTGGCCCCCGCCGGAGTGCAGCCCTCGGATGCCAGGTCCTCTCACCCTGTCTGCTGCAGCCTTCCAGCACGGGGCCTTCTGGCCCTTGGCTGGGTGCACCCCTCCGGTCTACACATGCATGAATGTGTTTTAACTAATCCCACCTAAATTTGATGCTTACATTTTCAGGTATCAAATTTAGGTTTGATTAGCCTAATTTTGCCACGTGTAATGTTCATTAAGCTCCTACACATGTAAACGTATGTATGTAATGAGCATTTAGGCTCATGCTCATTAACGTGTCTCGTGTAGACATGCCCACTGAGTGCTCAGAACCACTGAAAATTAAACTGCTTATACAAGAGTTTGCATAAGACCATAAGTGTATATTAATAGACCAGCTGGCTCAAACTGACACCATTCGTGTGTGTGGCTTCTTCAAAAAAGCTAAAATTGTTCTTCTTGCTTCATTTCTGTCTCATAAGAACACAGGAAGTGCCAGTCTGGGTCAGTCCATATAGCCCAATATCCTGTTTCCAACAGTGACAGAGTTGGATACTATAGGAGGGAGAGCGCTGAACTGGATATCTTTAGAGTAATATATTCCCTATTCAGTATCCTTCCTGGTATCCACCACTATTGTTTTAGTGATGCCAGAGAAAATGTCTCCAACTCATTATATGTTTTAAGGCAGGAGGGAAGATTTTGGGAAAAGCTCCAGTGTTCCACTAACCATTACTTTTCACTGAAAGAGCCACTTTTCCTCGAACAAATATTTCATCAGAAAATCCCCAACAGCAATCGCCCTCTATCCCCCAAACTTTAGCGGAAGAAGTTTGGTTTTATGACCTTCCGTTTTTGATAAAAAGTTGATGTTTTCTAGCGAGAGGTGAAAATAGCTCATCTGCCCAGTTGTAATTATGTGATGCCCTTGCCATTTGTGTACCTTGGAGACCCTCCCCCTTCTTTACATGCACCAAGATCCTTGCACATAAATTAAAAAAAAACATTTCCCTGCTGATATTTGTGCAGAGAATGGTATTTCCTTCAGAAAGCATGGTAGCCACCTCCTTGAACATCAGTGATGCTTCAGAGTATCAGTTCCTGCAAAAAGATTTACTTGTCACTCTCTTGGAAGCCCAGTTAAATCATTCAGGCTTTAACCTCTGCTCGGGGATGCTGAAAGGGCATTAAGGACTATAACCAGGGAGAATGCCACAATCTGCAGACTTTTACTATAGACACTAGTTAATCCTTGCATCTGTTTTCCTGTGACTTTCTGGGGCCTTAGATTACCTGTGCCAGATGCTATTCATTGCTTTGGGGCTTATCCAATAGGAAGCTAAATTCCATCTTCTCAGCATCTAACCAGGGTTTCTAAAATTCAACCATGACTTAATTCAAACTAGTGAGTGTTATTAGTGTAATTCTTCCAGAAGAAAGGGCCTGTACATTAAGGCAGGAGTTGGCAACCTGCAGCCCATGGGCCAATTCTTGCTCCTGGAGCCAAGATGGCAAAGGCACTTTAGTGGCATGGGAAGCACTGGCTGGATCACTGGCCGTTGTCACTGTCGAATGGCTGGAGCACCACTGAACAGGTGACAATTAAGCAGTGGAAGTTAGCAGGGGAAATTATTTTGGGTGCTGCCCCTAAAAGGCTGCTGACCTCTGCATTAAGGGACTGATCTGCCTGTATGTAAATAAAATAGCATACCCGTGTACAAAGCTCAATGAATTTTGGTGCCTGGGGAAGACTGACAGTTTGTGAAAAGCTATCTCCAGCTCTGGGGAGTGAAGTGAAGTCCCACAGAGCAGGTTTGAAAATGGAAACTTCTCTAGGCTTGTTCCTCAGCCTGAAATAGGTAGCTCTTCTCTAGAGCTACGCATCTAAGTCCATTTCCATTCCTGTCTGTCCTTGTCTTCTCTGTTGAGACCACCAAGAGAAATGCTGGCTATACGAGTGCTTTATTATCACTTTGATTTTATAGATTTCATAAACATTAGGGCTGGAAGGGAGCCTGGAGGATCACTGAGTCCAGGGGCAGGACGTCAGCTGGGGTCATAGGATGCCAGTAAGATAAACATACAAAAGTGTCTTGAAGGCATTCAAAGTGGGTGCTTGAACCACCTCCAGCGGCAGTCTATTCCAGACCTTGGGGGCTCGGACAATGAAGAAGCTCTTCCTTATGTCCAGCCTGAATTGGCCGTGGTGGAGTTTGTGACCATTCAACCTTGTCATCCCTTGGAGCGCTCTGGTGAACACACATTCCTCCAAATACTGGTGGTCACCCCTGATAAACTTATAGGTGGCCACCAGATCACCCCTGAGCCTGTGCTTTTCCAGGCTAAAGAGTCCCATGGCTCTCATCCTGTCATCGTAAGGTCTGTTTTCCTGACCTCTGATCATGCGCATGGCTCTCCTCTGCACTGTCTCAAACTTCTCCACATCCTTTTTGAATTGTGGAGCCCAAAACTGGACGCAGTACTCCAGCCGAGTACAAGGGGAGAATGACGTCCCGGGATTTGCTTGAGAAGCATCTATGGATGCAAGCCAGCGTTTTGCTCACTTTACTAGCTGCACCATCACATTTCATGCTTATGTTCATCTTGTGGTCAATAATGACCGCCAAGTCCCTTTCTTCCATAGTGCTAGCCAGCGTAGCACTGACGAGCCTATCAGGATGCTGCAGGTTTTTTCTCCCAAGGTGGAGAACCTTGCATTTTTCGGTATTAAACACCATCAGGTTCTCGTCCGGCCATTTCCTGAGCCTGTCGAGATCTGCTTGGATCACCCTCCTGTCCTTAGGTGTGGATGCTTTACCCCGAAGTTTGGTGTCATCAGCAAATTTGGCCAGCCCACTTCTGACACCAATGTCCATTGATGAAGATGTTAAAAGGTAAAGGCCCCAGGACAGAGCCTTGAGGGACCCCACTGGTCACAGCGCACCACAATGATTGACTCCCATCAACCACCACCCTCTGGGTCCTGCTGCAGAGCCAATTCCCCAGATCATGCAGATCATGGGGAAGTCAAGACCACAGTTGGCCAGTTTTGCCAAGAGGTGATCATGGGATACCAGTTCGAAGGCTTTTTTGAAGTCAAGATATATGACGTCAATCTTTTCCCCCATGTCCGGGTGATAGGTCACCTGGTTGTAAAAGGAAATGAGATTGGTCAAGCAGGACCTGCCTGCAACAAACCCATGCTGGGTATACCTCAGGATATTGCCGTCAGCTAGCCGGATCTGTGGCTACAAGAAACAGACTGAGACCCTCTTCATTTTAGACCCGAGGAACATGTCAGCAGCAGTTCCTACAGCCTGGTGTGGTGGTTATTTGGAGCTCAAAAACAACCTGGAAGGAAAGGTGGGGTGAACTGCATCGTTGCTTCCTGCTTGAGGTTGTTTGAGAATCAACGCTGAGATCTGCATTCAAATCTTCCCACGGTTTGTGCCTGTTTGGATTTGGGGGGTTTAATTGGGATCATTTCTACATCTAACCAGAAGGCACCCCCGAAGATAGGCCCGGCATGATACTTAGTTGAAAGCCATGTTGGAAAGACATGCTAAACTTCCTTAGAGACTCTCTGGCTAGGAATAATTTCCATTGTTCTTGCTTGGAGAGTAGAGTAGCTGTTGGTAGATTTGCAAGTGCTCCTATTCTTCAGCCAAATGTGGTGTTTTTAAGAACAGCTGTATAAAATTGCAGGGGCACAAATAATAGCTTTTGCTAGGGACTGATAGGAGATTGTGATTATCTGGTGCATCGTGCAGATAACTGCAAACTGCATGCTACGCTGTGCTTCATGCATTGCCAGTACTCATCTGCTGTGATTTGTTTTGAGCTTGCAGCCAACCTGGCTAATAGCAAACTGTCTTTGAAACCTAGGCAGTTTACTGCCAAAAGCAGATTTTAATTAAACACTACCCATTGCATTTCTATAGCGGTCTTTGTGTCTGGAAGTTGTGTTTTTTATTAGTAGGAGAGTTTTGACTTTAAACTCAGTTGATCGGTTCTGTGCCGTTTGCCAAGGGGTGGGAGGGCAAGCTGTACTTTGGGAAGGAGCAGAAGATACTTTGCTTTTAAGAAGAATGCTTTCCATCATCAGAGGTGGAGTGGAAAAATGTAATGAGAAAGTAATTACTGGGAACATTGTTTTCAGACAATGGACTGAAATGTGGAAAACCTCACTGTTTTCCCAATTACTGTTCCCCGTTGCACTAATATCTACCTTGCTGCAGTAATTAACCTACAGCATCGCGCCGTAACGATGGAATCATCCACTACAAAATGCGCTGCTTTCAAGCTCTTTTAGCAGTACAAGTATGGAATTTGCCGAGTGACTTTAAGGCAGCCCAGTCAGATTTTAAATATATTCCAAAACCCTGCCAGCTTACTGCTATAGTGTCAAAATCTTAGAGCAGGGGTGCTCAACCCCCCGCCTGCACCCCAGATCCAGCCCCAGCACCATGTCATGAGAAAGGTCATGCCAATACAATCAAGTGTGATGAAGACAGTAGTATCTTCTGTACAGAGTAATGTCCCTTGTAGGTGCTGGCCCGCTGTAACCTTTGAATACAAGCCATGCAGTTTGACCCAGGCAAGTTTGAGTTCGAGCACCTATCACAAGATGCACCAAAATTCCCACTGTGAGTTGAGGGCTTGCTGGTCATTTATCACGCATTGTACTCGTTAAAGCTGAATGAACTGTATCAATGAGCAAAACATTACATAAATAAATAAAGTTGGATATCCAGTTTGTAGCCATATTGGTCTAGCGGCAAAACGAATCAAACCTTGTGGAAGAGATTATATCTTTTATCAAACCAAGCAGGTATTTGCAAACAAATTATTTTACTGATTTGCAACCTTTCAGGCACATTCACCCTTCACCGGGCATAGGAGAGAGCTGAGATTGTAAGCGTTCTCCTAAGTAGAAATGAAAACACATATATCTTTTATTTCTTTTATTTATATTTTAAACAAGTTGAAAGCTGCCAGAAGGATATAAATATAAACCTTCATTCAAACAAAATCACTGGCAGCAGGATGTGACGGCACATGTTTTGACCCATCACTAATGTACTTAGACCATTATGAGGTGTAGATGAGACATATTACTCCAAAAAGAATTCAACTTTTTTTTCTGATTGACTCTAGTCCTAAGAGTTAACTTCTCTGTTAATACTAGAGTGTGCTCATTTAAAGTTAATTGAATTTCATACATATATTGTAGCAGATTAAAGTAAAAACTTGTCACCTCAGTTAACCAAAAGCATTTCAATGGAACAGAAAAAAAAGTATAACCGTTTGAATGATACTGCTCGCAAAATATATTCATTGCATAATTCTGTTCGTCTCTATAGAAAGGCTTTGAAGTTTGCTCTTGAATACATTTTCTGCAACACTGGCTAGGTCCACTCTTCTGCAAACCTAATTAAACCAACAGTACAGCAGTTCTGGAATCACAGCATTGTTGGGAAGGCAACAAACATAGCTTTGTTTCCACAGTAGAATAGTAATCCATCACTAATAACAGGCATTATGGCAAATAATATTGTTGACCTTTCTCCAGGCCAGACATCCCCAAACAGGGATAATTTTCTACTCCAGCTGAAGCAATAGGTTTTTTCAGTCTCTGCAAACCGCACAAAGCTGCTCTGCTCTCTTCTCTCCTGTCCCGTCACCTTCCTGGTATACAGACCTAGAATCCAAGAGGGCCAGGACATGAAACTGTTGCACTGCTCCACAGCTGGTGAGGAGGCATCCTAGCATCCCTTTTGACCACAGTTGCCAGAGGCTTGCAAGGGGACCTGAGTGGAAACTGCAGTGCCTTTTGCACATGTGAATCTTAGACTTCCAGTTGTGTGTCCTGTGGCATTGCAGGAGGAATGGGCCGTTTTACATCCACTGTACACTCAAGTGAAGCAGAGAACGTATGCCTGTCATCTCTCAGCCTTTGATCAAGCCATGTAGAGAGTCCTCATCTTCCTGGCCATGCTTTAAACCCTCGTACATACCGTAGCTAGCTGCCATGCTCCAGCATGGCAGCTCAAGGCACAATGACTCGGGTACCGGAAAATTACTTCTTCAAGATGTCTCCTATGAGTCTGAGAGCAACGTGCTTGAGGAGGAAGGAATAAGAGACCATGCAGAAGATCACCTTCTCTCTTGTTCCAATCTCCCACTCCTAGGATTAGGTGACAAGCAGCAGCTGGTGGGAGCAGATATTCCTGGCAACCTGGGATGACCACGAGCAGCAATGAGCAGGGCAACCTTACCTGAGATCTGCATCGTCCAGGCCCCATCACTCCAGGGTTCAACCAGCAACATGAGAGTAGTAATTGCCATTTGGAACCTGGAAATCCCCAATAGTCTCTGGCCTGTGGCCAGCTATTTCAGTGCAAGAGAGTCCACAGCTGGATTGACCATCCAGAAAGGGCTTCAACATGGCCCCTCCACCTCTCCAAATCCCAGTGGGCCATTGCCAGTCTTGTCCATATGGACTTTCCAGCCTGCACTGGAGACATCAGCGAGATGCACGTTTCCATCCTGTGCTCAACAGTGGCTCTTCTTAAAATATCATGTCTTGAAGTACGTAAGCTTCAAGGGCTGCTTTTCCAGAGAGATGCAGGGCATCCCATACCACTGGGGACAGATCACACGCATGTCTTCTAGGGGGTCAGGCGAAGTCTAGGGTCTTCAGGAACTCCAGAGTGCTGCCCTTGCTGACACAGGGAGCCTATGGCTTTACCACCTTTTGCACATGTGATGCTTATCCATCCAGTTCTTCTGTTCTCCCTGCCCTCCTATCTATTTTGCTGAGTTGATTAGAGTTTATGATAGCAAACATGTTTAGACCCTTTTCTTCATTAGGGTAAGGTGAGTTACCTCAAGACTCTCTACTGAGGGTACACTTGTCAATCTTTCCTTCCATCATGGCATGCTCATTCTCCAGCATGTCCTTGCTATGGGGAGGCAGACTACAGTAAACAGCCTATTTCTACAGTACCTGTCATATAGGCCCATGGGGCCTTTATACAAAATCAAAACAATATAATTGCCGGTGTCACCAGGTGCTGCTGGCAACATAGATTTCCAATTTTTTTTTTAAGCATGCAGGAATATGTCTGATGTACTGTGGTACTTTTAACTTTGTTATGCAAGATTCGTTTTAGGAGGAACTGTGCCAAAAGCAGGAGAATTTGTCTTTCATGGTCTCTAATTGGTGTCAGTTCTTTGGTTGTAGAGTTACTCCTTGGGAACCAGTCACTGGCATGAGGCCAGAACTCATGAAAGAAGAAAATGGACTGTATTTGTTTGACCACCTCTGTTTCAGGCTCTATATAGTTGTGTGAATAAAAGAAAGCAGTTACCACATAACCTCTTTATTAATTTGTTCTTCATAACCAGAAAGCCAGCCTGAAGGTGCTAGGCATTTGCTGTCTGGCAGAGCAAAATACCATATTTTTACACTACTACCAAGTCATCAGGCTGGAAATGAATGTTCACACCCTGGTTCATCCCTTGGCATGGGAAGAATTCCTGTCCCACCCAAGGCTAAGGATAGAGTTACATATAAGCTGGTAAAAGTGATTGGAAACTAGTTCCAGTCTGCAACACAGCAGGAGTTCAGTGCACACAAACCACTTTCAAAATGGCTGAAACCAGTTTAAGATAAATCTGGGTGGATGTAGCATCAGACTAAACTGATTTAGATTAAATCGGTTTATTGCACATCTGTCCCAGTTCCAATACACAGCTAGAGACATTTAGAAAGTGGTCTGGAGAGGGAAGTAATTAGTACCTCAATGCTACAAACCAGCAGCTTTGTTGCCTCAGTTGCTTGTACATCTCCCGCGTCCAGTTGAAATGTGAGACCACTTCAAGTGCATTGTAAGCATTTGGACATGCAGTGGTACGTCTCTGCCTCAGAGCAGATGTATGTATGTTAGCATAGGCACATGGACACAGGAAATGTTTCAGTTGTCATGAATTTCCTACTTTGTGAAATCTGTTTTCTTTGCATTTTTTGCAGGTCATTTTCGAAGGAATCCGAGGTCCTGGCATAGAAGGCGACATTGCTATTGACGACGTATCAATTGTGGAAGGAGAGTGTATGAAAACATACCAGCCGCCCATCAGTAAGTGGGTCCTCCGTTAGTACAAAGCACTGTCTTGCATGTTCACACTGCTCCCTAGGACTGTAAACCCGAGCCGTGTTATAATCCAGACCTGGAGGTGCAGAGACCAGATCAAAATGACCTGTTGGCTGGGGGGGTGGGAGCCTTAAAGATTGCATTGGGGCCCACCTTCTGAGCTAAACTTTGTCTGTCTAGATATGTAAATGAAGAAAGCTTTACAACAATAGAGCAGAAGAGAAAGGAGAACAAGTGCAGGACAGACAGGTCAGGAGCAGGGACCTACACGTAGAGGTAGAGGTATGGAAAGTAGACCTATCCACATGTCTGCTGTCCATGGACCAGGTTCTGATGGGCTTGTTCCAGTATGGCTGTAGACACATGGGAAGTTTTGGGGATTTTAATGCTATTGGAATACCAGCTGCATTTTGAAGGCCTCTCTCCCACAGAGTAGCCCTTAGGTGGTAACCTCTCTGAAATCCCTGGGCCTTTTCAAACGAACATGGCTACCGAATACAGCCCTGGAATTTCCCATTGTATAAGTTACAACCGTACTGAAATAAACCCATCAGGACCTAGCCGTCAGACAGCAGGCACGCGGGACTTTATTCTGAACATTTAAAAAGTCGATTAAGACTGAGATCCATTCGCTGCACACAAATAGACATTTGAGGCATGTTAGGGGTCTCAGCCCTCAGGAGTTAGGAAATGGCTGTAGCAAGGTGCCCAGCGAAACTTTGGTTTCCTCCATTGTGCATTTGCATTTTGATGCTTCTCCAGTTACGGGATTACACGTGGTTTTTTTCCATAGGTCTCTGCCTCCTTTGGTGCATAAGGCAAGATCCTTGTTCCCTTATTTATCACCAATAACAAGTGATAAGAGGGAGGTGGTCTTCGCCCCTACCTTGGGTGTATTCAAGAGGAGGTTGGACGATCACCTGTCTGGGGGCTTGTGAACCCAGCGTTCATTCCTGCCCACACCAGGGGGTCAGGTTAGATGATCTGTTCAGGTCCCTCCTGAGCCTAGCTACTATGAAACTATGATCCTTATTGTATAGAGAGAGGAATTATATGGCTTTCCTTCCAGCTTCTCTTTTTCCACGCAAGTTCTTTCTCTCTCTGTGACGTCGATCCACCAAGTCAAGTCATCCGCAGCTCATTAAACGGCTGTTGATTTTCTCATTGGGACACTTGCTAATTCTGTTCTTTTCCCCCTTTTGTAGATTCCCGATCAGGTGCTTTTGGGACATTAGCACATATATGGCTTTTCCCAGTTCTCCTCCTCCTGTCTGTCTTAAGTCATCAAAGGTGACCTTATTCTGGCAGAGGCTACAAAAGATTCACCAGGCACTGGCATGAAGAAAGAGTCTTTGTAAAATGGACATTTAAAAACAAACTACCAAAGATTCCTCCACTGACTGACTCAAACGTTTAAAAAAAAAAATAAAAGTTTAAAAAAAAAAATAAAAAGCACTGGGGATAAAAGGCATCCTGGGAGCATAACTCGCTACGAACCACGCGTGAAAAAAAAAGTGATCTGGCCTGAGTAAAGAGGAGAGCTGCAGGTGCTTTTGTGGTCAGTAAGAATACAGCATCATCTGGTTGAACTCTGAAAAAAGAGCTATAGAAATCCTTGTCAAAGCACAAAGTCATGGCTGGTTTTGTTTCAAATGAATAGTTTGCTTGTTACCATGGAAACCTAATGGCCTGCCAAAAAAAAAAACAGAGAGAGAGAGAAAAATAGAGAGAAGGAGAGAAACACCTTACTGTAAACAGGGTACATGAAGAGCTGGCGTATATTTTCCCTTCGAGAAGGTTTTTAGTCTAGAGTTCAATAAACGTAGGCCCTTTCGCCTTTGGCTGTCACCTCCCCTAGAGAATAACCCTAAATCAAAGCTGTTTAAGATGTTTATGTTTCATTTTCTCATGGCTATGCTAGATAACTGTATGCCGTCTCCTTTTGCATGCATTACTAGCCAGGATGTGCCACCTGGGCTTACATATTACACAGGCTTATCGGAGTTTGCTTGCGGCCACTTGACCACCCCCCTCCCTCCCCCCCAACTAAGTCATCTGTTCTAA
>JAGPOW010000304.1:3971675-3986294 GCA_030014935.1 Caiman crocodilus
GTCATCTGTTCTAATGAAGTGAAGAAACCAAACCACCATCTTTTATAAATTGCCATGGAAACCAAGTGCCTTCAATGAAACAAGCCTGATTATAAAACAAAATAACGCTAATAATTTCAACACAGAAGCTTGCACTGCTAAAATGTGGTTTGTCCAAACTATTTTCTAAAACAAACTACCGAGCCTAAGAGTGCAAGCTGCAGGCAAGAAAGCAAAGCCGCTTCTGGAGAAGGATGGACCTCGGTTGCTGCGTAAGCCCTTTTGGATGAGATGTTTGTTGTTTAACCTTCCAGACAGCCATGGCCTTTCAGCTTATTATCCATTAGAAAATAGCTTCTATTGGTCCAGAGAATGGGAGCAAGACTTGCCCCCCCCAGGTTATCAAGTGGGTCAACCAGAGCAAAAGGTTGTTCAGATACACTTAGCGCAGAAGGTGGTAAAACACAAAAGTGATTTTCTTCGTCTAACCTCCATTTGAAATGAAATTGGCCCTAGCTTTAGAGAGAAGAGAAGGTGTGTGTGTGTGACTGCAGTGCATATATATATAAAAAAAATCAAAAAGAAGAAAACAAAACCAACAAAAAAACCCCCAACCACTCTACAGCAAAAGAGGGCCGGCAAAATCTGGCTTTATTCCAAACACCAAGGGTACAATGCCTCTGCCCTTTAGTCAGACTCTGTGCAGATTGTGAAATATTATTTTATTATTTTAGCAAAATTAAAAAAAAAAAAAAGAAAACACTTTTACAAAAAAATAAAACCTGTAAAAATGATTTTGAGCTACCTGAGTACATGCCATACCTTTAACCAGCCAGTTTTCCAATGCATTGTAAATTTCCCTTACACACTTGGTTATGGAAATTTGAAAACCTTTTTCCTTAAATTATGTCAGCTTTTAACTTCATTTAAAAAGAAAACAAGAAAGACTTTTGTCTAAAGAAGAGTATTATTATTATTATTATAATTATTATTATTATTATATGTTCTTTCAACACCCTAGGATTAAAAACTGATATGCAAGTAATTGGGATATAAATATTAAAAAAAAAAAGTATAACATTTGCAAATATTAATATAAAAAGCACAACAAGATGCAGTAAAACGATTACAAGGCTTGATTTTTTTTATTCTGTAGAAAAATGTTTGTGCAAATTCAGTACTTCAACTGAAGAGATAATTTTACAGCTATGTTCAATAAAGCCTCTTTCCAGGTAAGGTATGCTAAGTAGTATGCGTGTTTGTTGAGCAACGTGCACTTACTCACCAGAAGAGCGTGACCGAGATGTTTGCTTGCTCTCCGATAAACTGGCGCTGTCTGGAGACATAATGCTTCATACTCCTGACATTCAGGGGCAGGAATTTGCAAAGGACATTGTCAAATATCTAGTTCATAGGTGATTTCACTTGTTTGTAATACTCTGATAATACCTATGATTGCGTCGCAGTGAGAGAGGCCACGTGGAAGACAAGCGGAAGTGCTGAGTGTGGATTGACTGTAGGGTTTGGAAGCTGATATGCTTTTAAATAAAAGACATTTCACTCTAACAAGCATCAGATTTTAATTAAAAAGTCGGGAGAGCAGGATCAGGCGCCATAAGAACTTGATCCAAACTTGCACTCTTATTTTTTGAGGTTCAGAGTATCTCATAATTCGAAGAATAAAAAATGTTCATGTGTACGTTCCCGTTCTGGGTTTGATCAGGATGCTGTGGGATTGCTGTGTGCTTTGCAAGGCTGTTTCTGCTGGTATTCTGGGTATATCTATGCAGGGGCCTGCCTTGCGAGACTTTTAACTTAACCTGAACTTTATTTCCAGACTAAATAGGTAATGGCATATAACTTTCCCCCTGTTGCTAATGTGTACGGACTGTGTAACACATGCTATTGGGAAAGCAGCGTGATTCCACTTGGTGATTTGCTCCTTTGAGCAACCGCTTCAACGATGCCATCGTCGGAGATCCCCGCGGGTCTGGGAAGAGCGCCTGCAAGTCAGACCTGCTGGCAGAGGACTCGCCGCATGGGCCGGGAGTCTCAGCCGGTGCAGGCAGAGGCGTGCCAGTCACACCGGCTGAGGGTGCGCTCTATCACTTTTGGTTCGTCACACTCAATCAATGGCTACCCCTTTGCTGCGTTGTTTTATAGGGGCCAGGTTGACAGCCCTTATCAAACTAAATCAGCATGTGAAACTTGGCCCTCAATAGATTGTGTTCCTTTTAAAGTAAAATGAAAGCCGTTCCTTTCTTCTTCGTTGATTTTTTTTTTTCTGGTTATTTGCCTCTAATCTATCAGTGCTAAAAATAGGCTCAAATTAAACTGAAATCTGGAAGCTTATGGCTCAGCCCAGATAAGCAGAAGCCTCCCAAAAGCTGCTCCAAGGATTCCTATCCTGAACTGTCACAGTCTTGTGTTAACAGCCGTAAGCAGCAGCCGTGGCTGTCATATCTGGTGAGAGCAATATGAAGAGATAATTTGCAAAGTCTGTTGAGAGGCCCGCTCGCATTCAAATGGTTTTGATAAAGGTGGTGTGCAAAAAGGAATGAGTTCTCTGGAAGACTGTAAACTAAAAATACAAGTTGAGGTGTGTTTCCCACTCCTAGTGTCTGTCTTTTTTATATTCTGCCAGCTTTAACTTGTATTGAATGCATCTGAAAGGCCCTGTGCTGGCAGCAGGGAACCCTCCCTCTCAGCCCAGCACCAGTGCAGGGTGACCAACGTGTAACCTAAAAAGGCCAACTCTAGAAGGAAAGGAGTAGTTCATTGCCCATGCTTCCTGTTGAGAGATAAAAAGGGTGCTAGCTAAGGATGACTTTTATTTTTCAGTGTTGACTCAATCCATGCTTGTGTTTCCAGCAAGTCACTGACGAGCCAATGAACTTGGGCATCTGCATAGTGGGGCATAACCCTTGATCTGGGGACATCCCAACGTAAGGTCCTGTATCCCCTCGCCCAGTCCCCTGACCCATCTGTTCCCATTTGGATGTGTTTTGAAATGAGCCTTGAAATGTAAAAATAGAAATGAGCTTGTCTGTGGCTGGGCTAGCGGAGCTGAGCCTTCCCAGAGGCCCCGGTACGTGAGCTCTGCATTCAACTTGCAGAATCCCATCCTTGGAGGTTTTGAAGCCCCGGCTAGAAAAAACCTGAGCCAGGATGATGGAGTTGGGGCTGGTCCTGCTTGGAGCAGGGGCTTGGACTCGATGTGACCTCCCGAGGTCCCTTCCAGCCGTCATTTTCTATGATTGTTTTGTTTCATGCCCGATACATCAGCAGCCTGTTTGGAAGCTGGGGTATCACAGGGGCGTTCGTGGCGTGCTCTGCTCGTTTATACATAGCAGTGGCACTTTAAACCACTTATATTCTAAAAGAAAACGTAGTTTGAACATAAAATCCATCATAAAATCCCTAATTCTCTGGTCTGCCAGCTCAGCGTTTCCCCCACAGACAGTCTTGTCTGGGGATATTTCCTTTTCGTGCATGGAAGCACAATGCTACATTGCAGCAAATAACTGCAACATCGCTTAAAAGTACTCTGCCTTATACCACCGGCACCTCTGACACAAGCCAAAAATATGAATTAGACTCTGAAGGCCTGGAACTGCTCCCCATTGAAGCCCATCTGAGGAGCTGTGTTTCGTGGGATAAAAATACCAAATTAATCCACTTTCCTGTTAGAAGACAGGATCTCGACAGCCAACCCGCTTCGTATTGTCTGAGCCTTTTGCAGAGCACTACTCCAGTGTACATACATCCCCCACCCACAAGTATACTCAGCAGATACAGGCTCCTTCCTCCTACGAGCAGAGACTTTGGAAGAGGAGCTGATCTTCAGTTGGTTGGACGCTATGGCTGAAAGCCTTTGAATCGTGAAGAGCCCCATCCTCCTACCAGCTTCTGGGTGACCTGGATTTTTCTTCTTGGCTTTCCCAGCCTGAAACGACTTTACTAGTTGCCCTCCTCTGTAACTTCATTTGATCTGGAGCAGAGTTAGAAGTCTGAACTCACCGCATTGTTCATTACTCGCCTCTCCTGGGCTGTTCCTGAATCTCAATAAGAACCTCTTTTTGTCGCGACAGACCTGGCCAGGCACAGCAAAAGGTTCTTCCAATGCTCAGTGCCAAAAGTCAACTTAACCTTCATTTTGGAGGGTTTCCTCTTCTGACCTAGAATTTAAAAGGACTGTTGTGCACCCACTCCGTCTTTGAGGACAGAACGCACTTGCGTTTGTAGGCAACACCTTGGAGGAATAATGAAGATCATCAGCAACTTTCTGATGCCTTCTCCCATGAAAGGGGCCCATCAAGTGTGTCTGATAACCCCTGTGGACTTCACCACTACACAAGAAATATTACTTTCAGAACGATGAAAGGAACAGGAGTTATCGCTGACCTCCACATTGTAAACTTGCAACATTGCCAACCCTCGTTGTAGAGCCTACCTTCCAAATTCCCAAGTAGTCCTGAAGGACATTAGTACAGCCTTGGCAGGCCAGCTGAAAGAGGGCCTTCCCTTCTCTCCTAGGCTTACATCTAAAGCTGATTCCGTGTACCGTATGCTTTGGCTTTGCCCCAGCTGGTCTGAGCTCACTAAGACTCCAGGGGATTTAACCTGTAAGTCATTTCCTTTCAGCTCTAGCTTCTTTGTAGTCTTTTCAGCAGCATTATTTTTTTTTTTAGGCAAGAACATAGACAAAATACAAGAACATAGCCAAAATGCATGCATCCAGCTTTGCTGGTAACCAAGTACACTGCTAGAAAAAATGGAAAGAAAGCAACCATCTGCCTTGTTCAATTGGTATGGCTGCTTCCTTTGGGTACACATCTCCATGCCTACAGTCTGCTTGTTTGGAAGGACTGGTTTCCGGGTTAGCTCCCACAAAGGGCAAATAAGGCAATGGAGGCAAGTGCAACTATAAAGTCTATTGACTTGTGTTCTTCAGCTAGAACAGCAAAGAGGACTAAAGAAATTCATATTACCTTCGGTAAGAGTCTGTAGCCTCAGCACCACTTCAGAACAGATCAGATGTGCATAAAAGGCACATACACCTATATTCCTTTTGCTATAGGTAATGTGTGTATATGTGTTTATATATATATATATATAATGATTCTTACATTTTAACCTATTCTATTTTTGTATATATGCTGCAGTTGATCTCTTATTTTATTAGTGCTCTAGCTATCTTTTTGTCATCAATGTTAATGAATCTGGTTAAATTGCAAAACAGTCTCATTTCTCTGTCCAGAATATAAGTTCTTCCTGTACATAGATCATTTGGTGAAAAAAAAGTTCTAGTTTTTCTTACCTACTCATTTACCAGTAATACTCCCTTTTTTTGCCAGCATTGTGTGTCTTCTTGTCCATCCCAAAATCCAGTAAAAAGAATTTGTGGCTGGGGAGATGATTTGAGGAGCTGATGTGGTTGATAGGGAGTTGCTATTAGATAATTTGATCTCTTCCTTACTGCTTTATCTCTTTGCCCCGATAAAGAAGGATTATCTTCCTGCAGATACTCTGTTCCTCCATAGCGGGTGCATCTACACAAAATGCTTACTGCACATTAGCCTAATCATACTGCTCAGTAGCACATCACAGGACAAACCATGCTAATAGCCCACTGCGCACTGTTATTAGGCTAATGCACAGTAAGTGTCACTCCATAACCATGCACTGGCTGTGCTGCGCAGTATCTCTAGGTACTATGCATTTAGTTAGTATTTTATTAAACAAGGACTAAACTGATGTAGTATCTAAGGTGCATTAATATGTAAAGGCACCCACTGAGTGCTTTTTGCTACATCAGGATGTAATTTATTTTGGAAGTGGTGGAAATGTTTTGTTTTTTTCCATTGAGAAAAAGAGGAGAAGACAAGGGGGTGACACAGGCAGTTGCAGTCTCTTCTCTTTTTAAATAGCTCCCTTTTACCAAGGGTTTTACTACAGCTGTCAAACAACCAAGGGTTGGTTTCCATTTTTTCAGCTTCCATTGGACTTTTCAATAAACCGTAAGAAAAAAAACCAAGGCAGAAATCTGTCAGGGAAATGCCAGACTGATTTCTGAATCAAGTCATTGTCTGGGCATTTCTCTCTATACATGGGAAGAGTGGATGAATGGGAGTGATTGACAGATACAAAATCCCAAAAGCCACTCCATATATCAGTGGATTACTGCCTTTGCCTTTCCTTGCTGTATAGTTTAGCACAGGCAGCACAGAGCATAATTACACTAAGCGTTGGGTGTTTTGCAGCTCTGCTGCGACAATCCAGTGCAGAGGATTGGGGTGGCACTGAGCACCCTTGGTTGCCA
This sequence comes from Caiman crocodilus, assembly GCA_030014935.1. NCBI lineage: Eukaryota > Metazoa > Chordata > Crocodylia > Alligatoridae > Caiman > Caiman crocodilus. The sequence continues at coordinate 3,977,977 of JAGPOW010000304.1, forward strand.
TTCCCTTCCTCTGACACTGAGGTAGTACGTAACCTTAGGCAAACTATTTTTCCTCTATTTCTTCTGGGTTGTCTATTTGAATTATAAACCAATCCTAGATGGGGACCGCCTTGTCACCGGGGCTTCTGATCACTGCTGTAATAAGAGTCATAACAAATAACAGCTTTGTCTTAAAAGTGTAGTGCTATCATACAGTACAGTGGGCGTGTCTACACGAGCCGCTCAATGCCCATTGGACAAATTCTACTGTGCATTAGCACAGCTGGCAAGCACTGTGCAGTAGGCTTAATCCAATGAAAGTGCAGCATCACAAAACAAGCTTTGCTTGCACTGATGCCCAGTACTGCCGATTACGGCGCATTGTTAGTACTCATTATTGCAGGCACCAAAGTAAGCATGCCATAATTATGGCATAGTAATGAGAGTAGATGCACCTGGTATGTCCTATAGTATAGTACTGCCGTTGTTTAATCCACAGAGAGCCAGATATTCCCTGGCTGGCCAAGAAATGAATATTCTTAAGAAGTGTCTAGCAGACCTTGAAGCCTTGGGGATGCCACCTTGCCCGAGCTTGGAATAAGGCACAATTGCTTTGGTTTTGTGTTTCATTTTGTGTGAAGTATTATCTTCAGATACAAGACAATCTACAAGACCAATCTTGCCCCTTCTCCCTGTTATCTTGCACCACTTTGCCTGTTGTGTATACTGATACTTGACTCATTAATCTTTTTATGCCTACTTCGCACCCTTGGAAACCACTCTGAGAAAAAAGAGTGAAGAATGAATCTGGCATCTTGAGCTGTAAAATTGCACCCTGTAGTGTGTGTTGATGCTGTTACAAATGCAATCTTGTGTGTCATGGGGGTGGGTTTCTAATCCCTTACATTTGCAGTTGTACTTGATTGTAAGATCGAATGTGCATGTATCTACAGGAATACATGCACATTTGATTTCTTTGCTATGTTCTCAGCATGATGGATTTTACTTGCTTTGGCCTTTGTAGTGGTTATGATTCTTCTATTAATTTCAGAGTGGTCCTGGTTATAACAATGAGTATCATCTTATTAGGACCCTCTTCAAATCAAGTAAAAGTGAAAAGGTTTATTTTGCCTTCGCATATGAGTCTTGTACTCCAGCAGCTACTGGATCAAGCAAAGATGGGCAATTATAGCACTAACTGCAAAGACATCAAGGTGGTGGCTTCTTATTCAAGTTCAGCTCTGCGTGTGTTTCGAGGTGCAAAGCAATAGTCATACCAATCTGAAGCTGAGCAAACCCTACTAACCACCTTGGAAGGATTTCCCTTTTCTTTTTTTTTTTTCTAGGTACCAATCCAAGGGGTGGGGAGATCATTTGGTTACTGATTCTGTCTATGTGAGAGTTCAATAGATTTTTTGAAGGCCAGAAGGGACCTGAATGCTCCTTTAGTCCAGTGATTCAAAAGCTTCTTAGGCTCAATGAACCCCTCAGCTAGGCTCAAGGCACCCTTCACAAAATGCCAGCTCTTAAGTTTTCACTCTTTTCTTGACTACAGAAAAATGCTAGACCCAATCTTCTGTTGCAAAGAATTCAGAAAGACTACAAGAGGTCAGAATTTTTTAACAATATGGCCTCCTATTTGAAATGTCTGGGTTTATCTTGTGAATCTTTTTGTACGCTCAACAGCGCTAACATAGCACCCTGGTTGAGAATCACGGCTCTCATCCGGCCTCCTGCATAACAGAACGCACAGAACTTCCCGGAGCTATTTTTGCCCCAATGTCATATCTTTTGAATGAAGCTGGACCATTTGTTTCAGAGTTGTCCCATCTTGATGTTAAGACTTCAAGTGAAAGCAAATGTACTACGTGCTTGGGTAAACTGGTCGATGATTAATGATCCTCATTGTTAAAACTGTGTCTGATTTCCAACTTGAATTTTGCCAGACTCTACTTCTAGTCGCTGGCTTGATTATGTCATTGGATTCCTAAATCTAGAAAAGAGTAAAAAATGTCTTCATGTGATCAAGTCTCCTGCAAACTTCTCTTATGTCAGCTAAGGAGACCGATTGCCCAGACCCAGAATAATTCTTATGGGCTTTTTACCCCATTGTCCTTCTTTTTCTGTACACTTTCAAAAGTGTAGACACGAGGATCGGACTCAAATCGACCCCACTAGAATTATCCCTGAGCAAGAGGAAAGTGGAAATGGATAATATATTTATCTTCCAAAATAACCAGATTTCCAATGATCCATGGGAGACCAGTAACTTCACACAGCCTGAAGACCTTTCCCCTGAACAGCATATCTTCTTCAGAAGCAATCCTAGCTCTCTTTGTATCTCTCAGGATATGGCGAATCTCCACTAGCCAAAGCAAGAGTCATGACAAGTGAGCACCTGTTTAAGGCCACTTCTAGCACCCTTAACAGCCATTAATTATCTGACCAGATGGTTGCAGGCTCAGTAAGGTGACCTTGCAGTAGAGAGCATCTTTGCATCTATAGCTCCACCTGTGTCCAACCCACCGCCTTGAAGATAGATGGAGACTCAGACTTTCAGTGCTCTTGAGATGGTATTTCCACAAGACTTCTGACCTTTTTGTGGGGTTCCAATCACCTTCAACCTGGGATTATAATCTTGCTATCTTCACTTCCATCCAGGTTAAAGTGCATTGGAAGCCACGCCATGGCTCTAGGCCCATGAAGTGATGCTGGAACTGCTGTGCTCAAAAGATCAGGGCTTCTGCATGCCAACTCCATTGGTGTTGGTTAAGCCAAAAATGACCTTGGATTCATTGGGGTTGTCCAGGACTGACCTTCAGACCATGGAGGAACAGAAGATTGGCCTGTGAGTTGTGGGAGGACTCTGCCAAGTGGTGCTTCCCAGCAAGAGAGCCAACTTGGTCTCTATGACTGAAATTCACCCTAAGTGCACAATGACAACATGCCAAGCAGATTAATCCCTTCATCATGAATGCAGAGTGTTCTCCTAGACAGGTTCTCCTAGATCTTCAGTCCATGCTGGGATGTCAAACAGGGCTCCAGTTAGAATATGGAAGAAATTAGTCTTAGGACTTAGTCTACCTACAAATGGAAGGAGAAAAAAAGCTTTTCCTTCTAGCCTCCAATTTTCCCCATATATTACTGAGACAGCAACGATTCAGTGTCATGCCAGGCCATGGGTGGCCAGGTCTGGGTGATCACCTCAGGGTCAGGAGAAGCTCAGAAGTCAGAATTTAAGAGACCTATCTGGGAAACCAACTTGGTGATCCAGAAGATTAGACAGAACGTGAGGTCAGAGGGCTAGCTGGGTCGGGAATCTGGGAGGTCAGGCCAGAGCTTGGTCATGGGTCCAGAGGGTCAGGCAGAGAACAAGGCCAGGATGTTATCTGGGTCATATATCAAGAAGGCCATGCCAGAGCCAAGTGGGGTATCCAGAGGTCAGGCAGAGACTGAGGTCAGGAGGCTAGCCAGGTCAGGTATCCAAGCTGCAGCATCTTAGGTACATAGTTGAAACTTGTTGCCTGGATGCTTCCCTTTCCATGTCACAGGTTTATATGAGAAGAGGTGAGAAGTCAGCTGACCTTGGCTGGCCACTTGGGTGACAAGGAGTGGGCATGCACCTACTCCCAGGTGGAGGTTCTGGCCATCTGCATTTGCTCCCATGTTCTGCAGGGTAGGCGGCAGACTAGATCTAGGGTGAACCATTATGCTGAGCAGGCCAAGGCCCCAAGTGCTCAGAGTAGCCCCAGTTACATAGCCACTGCAGCAGCTTTTCTGCTCCACTTCTACCACATCAGCACTGGTCACCCTGCCCTTGTTACACTATGGCAAAGAATGCTGGAATTTGGATACTGGGTGCAAAAAAAGTGCTGGCATTTAGAAATGTTTACTGACCCGTATATATAGTAGAAGGGCACTGTAGTAACAAGGCTGACATTATGCAAGAGTATTGCAGAAGGGAAGTTTGCAGGTGTGTATGTTCTCAGTCAGAAAATAAGTACACATCTACCCACACTCTTTTTTGAAACCCTGCTCCTGATTTAAAGGTTTACAGTGCCTTCAGTGATCACCTTTTCTCCTCTGCCAAATTTCTAAGCCCTGGGTGGCCAGATTGGGTCCAGGGTCTTGCTTCACAGGCTGAGCCATTGCCATATGGCTGGATCATGCCCTGGTTGAGTCACCACCAACAGATGTTTTTAAACTCAAGTGCTAGAAAGGTTTGCTTTGGGTGTTTTAGAACAACAAGGGTGGAAAAAATCCCTAGGGTCACCATATCCAAACTCTTGTAGAGCTTCAGAGTACGCTGTTCCTACAAGAGCCCTGTTTCCCAGTCTCCTCTTAAAAACCTTCAGTGATGGAGATTCTGCAGTCAATCCCAATGCCTCACTGCTCCAGCAGCAAGGACATCCTTCCTGAGATCTAATGTAAAGATCTCCAGCAATGTAAAGCTGTTGTTCCGTACCCTGCCCTCTGTAGCAGAAAGAGCAGATGGTTTTTTTCCCCATCATCTTTATAGCAGTCTATCAGCAGACTGCTATTGTGTCCCCCTTAAGTCTCCTGTTCTGCAAGATAAATATTCCTTGTTCTCTCAACTTGTCCTTGTGTGGCTGGCCTTGCCATCCCTTTTCCAGATGTGATGCTCTCCTCTGGACTCTCTCCAACTTATCCACAGCTTCCTTATCTCATGGAACATGGAGCTGCACGCAGGATTGTACGTGAGGCCTAACCAGCACTGAGTATTATTACCTCCTGGGTCTTCCACTTGCTTTTCTAGCAGCTGCATCACGTTGCTGACTCGTGTTGAGTACGTGATCCACCAAAACCCTAGATTCTTGTTAGCAATGCCACCACCCAGTCATCTCACTTCTTATTCTGTACTGATGTTTTGATCATTCATCCTTAGGTATAGCACCCACATTTGCTTGTACTGACCTTCGTTCTGTTGTCTCTATCCTTGTTTTCCAAGGTTTAAATACAGGTGATTGTGCCCTGAGCAAAGGGTTGGACTAGATGTCCTCCTGAAGTCCTCCCAGGCCTACTTTTCTGTGATTCAATGCTGAAAGCTGCTAATGGTTGTTTTGCAAAACCTCGTACTAGTAATATAGAAGCAGAGGCCATAAAGTTATTGTTCTCAGGCATGGGAAGTGTTTTCTCAAGTGGTATCTGGTCACTGTTGCTTTTGATATCCAGGCTGCTGGGGTCTGTTTGTCCTGGAAGACCACCACTAGCAAGCCATCTTCCAGACCCCCAAGATAACTCAGAAAACACAATCTGGAGACATGTATGGTGGTGAGAGCTCAGAAAGATTTATTGTCATTGGACAGCACACCAGTTGGTCTGGTTAACAGTCAGTCCAACTTAGGAAGCTTTTTCTTGCCCAGTAGAGACACCATACATTATTCACACCCACGTAGGTCTCTAAAATGGACAGCTCTCCCAACCCCTGTATTTATATTGATGTGGCTTCCACCTTGTGCCAATTCTTGTATTTCTCTCTCTGTCAAGGTGCTCATCTGTACTTGTTTCTTTTGCCAAGTTTATGCACCTGCATTTTGGTTCTTTTGATCTCTTTTTCATACGTGAGTTCTTACTTTTTTACATTTGTCCTTGAGTTTTTCACATGCTGTTTTCATACTCCCTTCAGTATCTTTTGGCTCATTAATGTGTCCTTAATTTTTTTTTCTTTCTTATCAGGTCATCCATTGGTCATGAGGGCCCTTTCCCCCATACAGCTTTTTGGCAGTGTAGCTTACTACAGCTTAGCATAACTACAGACCAATGCCAACCAGAACTGTGATATCACTGCAGTTATAAAACAAACTTTGTTTCTCATCAAGTTCTGTTTTTTCTACTTCTGTGCCAGGGAGAACAAATTGCCCTTTTCAGAGCTTTGCCAGCTGAAAAATCCCATTAGGCGGTGTCGTACGTTTATATATTTGACCTATACTACTGTGTTGCAAATCTGTTCTCACTCCCCTCTTGGGATCAAACCCTATCCAACTTCATGATCCAAAAAAAAACCCGGTAATGTGACTGGGACTGGTGACAAGGGGGAGGTAAGAAGAGTTAGGTTTTAGAGAATGATAAAGATATGCTTCCTAGTATTTCCATAATAAGTATGAAAAAGCGTCTAACCTAGGGACACCGAAGATCTTGTAGGATATGGAGCTGTTCATTAAACAATAATCCATAAAGATAGGTTGACTCATAATGTTGCTAAGAAGTAAATAATGATGATGACAGTGATATATCATCTCAAATGCCAGCAACACCAAGATCTAGGAGCTGTAGAAAGTTCTTGAAAAATTTGCCGCTCTGAGTCCAGCTCATTGCAAAAGGGTTGTCTGTGCTGCATAACCGTAGGACCGACTTTTCTGGATAGGTGCCATCTGTCCATGGAGAGTGGAGTTCTTTAAACAAATGCTCTGGATTGGCCTACTTGCTCCTTGTTCCTCCATGGTTGGTGGGATGACTTGTTGGATTCTGTTTGGGCATCAAAACAAATGTTGTTTCACGTATAAAATGTTCTGTTTCTAAAGAGATACATGAGGTAAGTGAAAAGATGCACGTTCAGTGTATCAGAGAAAATGGGATGTGTGCATGAGGCAGAAAGAGTCAGACAATCGACAAGCCAAGGAATCCCACATCTCGACCCATTACATCTTCAGTCTGCCTGGATCAGAACCATGGATTAGACTGCACTTTCCACCACGTGCTACAGCCCAGTGACACACACCTAGTGCTCCTGTGAAAATCATTGATTTTGATTAAATCCTTTTTCCAATGGAAGAATGTAGTCTTCAGAATTGCTTTCCCAATGGTGTGGTGAGCAAGGATGGTCATAAAATAATAGAAAATGAGAGTTGGAAGGGACCTCAGGAGGTCACATCTAGTTCAACTCCCTGCTCACAGAAGGACCAGCCCCAACTAGATCATCCCAGCTTAGATTTTATCTACTTAGATTTTTAAAACCTTCAAGGATGGAGAGTCCACAACCTCTCTGAGTAACCTGTCCCAGCACTTGACTACCCTCCTCATGAGAGAGTTTTCTTAATATCCAGCCTAAACTTCTCTTGCTGCAGCTTGAGCCCATTGCTCCTTGTTCTGTCATCTGCCCCCACTGAGGACAGCCCAGCTCCATCCTCCTTGCAGCCCCCCTGCAGAGAGTTGGAGGCTGTTATCAAACCCCGCCTCAGTCATCTCTTCTGCAGACTAAATAAGCCCATTTCCTTCAGGATCTCCTCCCAAGTCATGTCTCCCAGCCCCCCAACCATTTTTGTTGCCCTCTGTTGGACTCTCTCCAATGTGTCCACATCCTTTCTGCAGTGGGGGCCCCAAAACTGGACACAGGACTCCAGATGTGGCCTCCCCAGTGTTGAACAGAGGAGAAGTATAAGTTCCCTTGATCTGCTGGCAACGCTCCTACGAATGCATCTCAGTATGCTGTTAGTCTTCTTGGCAATAAGGGTACACTGCTGGCTCCTATTTGGCTTCTTGTCCCCAGCCATTCCCAGGTCCTGTGTGGGATTCTTCCACTGTAAGTGCAGAACTTTGCATTTGTCCTTATTGAATGTCATGGGATTTCTTTTGATACAAACCTCCAGTTTGTCTAGGAATCCTAGCCCTGTCTCCAGCATCTCTACAACTACCCCCAACTTGGTGTCATCTGCAAATTTGCTGCGGGTGCACTCCATCCTATCTTCCAGGTCGTTGATGAAGATAGTGAATAAAAACCAGCCCCCGGACTGACCCCTGACTGACTCCACTTGATACCAGCTTCAGACTAAAGAACTACCTCTGAGCCTGACCATCCAGCAAGTTTTCTATCCACTTTGCATGTTTAATTGATCGTCAGGTTTAACTGTGTTGTGCCCTTTCTTCCCCGCAAAATCTAATATTTCCTTGCAGATCTTTATCAACAAGTCACTTTCTTTCTCATTCATAGCAAGAACAGCATCTTATGGTACAATGGAGAAAGAATAGGGCATGATTGGATGAGTTAGTGCAATTCCAAAGACTATAAATGTTTTAAAAGAGGGTCACAATGAATATGCAACGATGTTTTGCCTTATGTTTGATGCCATGAATCAGCAATCTACTGGTAGTTTTATTTGTGCTATTCTAGTGCAGCAGTATTTCATAGAGGTGTGTGAAATGGGCCCTATTCAATTCAGACTCAGATTCAGCCTGAATCGGGGACAGTGATTCAATTCATTGATTCCGATCACTGTTCCCAATTCGGTTCGGCCAAATCTGAATCTGAAGATTCGATGCTCATTCAGAGAATCGGTGATTCAGACATAGACATAGCTTTCAATGTTTTTTCTACGTGCCTC
>JAGPOW010000304.1:3995233-4016413 GCA_030014935.1 Caiman crocodilus
TTTTTTAATATGAGAAAGGGGTAAGAAACCATGTCAAAGGTCTTCTTGAAGTCCAGGTAGACCTCCACCCAAATGCCTGCATCCAAGTACTTTGTGACCAGGTCATAAAAGGAAACCAGGCTAGTCAGGCAGGACCTGCCCACAATGAACCCATGTTGGTTGCCCCTGAGCATTACCTCCCATGCTGGGCCCCCACAGATGTGCTCCTGGATGATTTTCTCAAAGGTCTTCGCAAGGACGGAGGTGAGACTAACTGGCTTATACTTACCCGCGTCCTCCTTTCTCCCCTTCTTGTAAATGAGGACCACACTGGCCCTTTTCCAGTCCTCTGGGACCTGGCTAGAGCACCAGGAGCACTCATACAGCCATGCCAGGGGCCCTGCTATGACCTCCGCCAATTCTCTCAGTACTCTCAGATGAAGAGCATCTGGATCTGCTGATTTATACACATCCAGCCCATCCAAGAGTTCCCTAACCAGATCATCCCTGACCCTAGGTATGGCATCATTTCCCCTGAGCCTATCCATAATCCTAGTGGGGGAGTTGTCCCAGTCCCTGCTCAGAAATGTAGAGGCAAAGAACTCATTGAAGAGGTCAGCTTTTTCCTTTGCTGAAATCACCAGATTGCCAAGTCTATCCTGTAGGGGCCCCACACTACTTGGTGTCTTCTTCTTACTCTCTATGTATTTGAAAATGGACTTTTTGTTATCCTTAATTCTGGTTGCCAGCCCTAGTTTCATTTCCGCCTTGGCCTTCCTAACCGCCTCCCTGCAATCATGAGCAATGGAGGTGTAATCCTCCTTGGTGATTGCCTCTTGCTTCCACCGATTGTATGCCACCTTTTTTGCCCCCAGGCCCTCCTGGATGCCTTTGGTGAGATAAAGGGGCTTTTTAGCACTCTTGCCCCCTTTGGTTCTCATTGGAACCGACTTTCTCTGAGCTCAGAGGATTGCCTCCTTAAGGAACAACTACCCGTCCTGGACTCCCATCTCATTGAAGTGCTGAGTCTCCAGCATCTCTCTTACTACTCTCCATAGCTCGTTAAAGTCGTCGCTCCTGAAGTCAAGAACTTTTGCCTTACTGCTTGCTTTCACCACCCTGTGCTCATAGTAAATTCCAGCATATGATGGTCACTAATGCCTAGGTAGTCAAGCACCCACAGATCCCTCACCAAACAAGGACCAAGTCCGGCAAGGCATTTCCTCTAGTGGGATTATGTACCTCCTAGGTTGGTGGAGGTCCTGTATGCAGGCTAAAAACCTATGTGAGTGTTCAGACCTGGTTGACTGATCCTCCCAGCAGGTGTCTAGGTAGTTTAGGTCACTCATGAAAACCACATCTCTTGTCCTTACAACCTCCATGAGCTGACTTGAAAATTCTAGGTCCAGCTCATCCCATGGTGAGGCGGTCTGTAGTAGACTCCCACTATAAAGTCCCTTTCCCCACGACCCCCTTGCATTCTAACCCAGAGCACCTCAGTTTACCCCTGTTCTGAACCATAGCACCAAGGGTCCTAGAAACATCCAGGAAATTCATGTTTAAAGCTGCTACATGCATCGAGGAGAGTGATCTTGCTGCCTTGGTTGGAAGGGACAAATTCTGCTCACAGATCCACGTCCATAGTTTCTTGATAGCTGGAGAAAAGGTATCATAACATCATGAAGGTCTGATGGTGGTTTTGCTCAGCCGTTTTGGATTCCTGAGTCTGGAGTAGGTTGTACTGCTCGGTACATTCAGGCTTTTAAACTAAAAGCAGTGAGGTGCATCTACAAGGTGTTTGGAGCAGGCTAACTATGAATGCTCAGTGGCAATGTTAAATAGCTCACCTGCACTGCTTCCCATGTAAGATGCAGTCCAAGGTGCTTGAGGTACAGCTACAGATAGCACTGAGTCTATCGCATAGATATAGTGTAAGGTAAATAATTCGCCTTGTCTGGTTAATCCACAGATCATGCAGGAGTAGAAAAAGGTCACTTTATGCTACATCTGTGACTTTCTATTATTAGGTTATGCCACTTTACAGCCCTGATGGAGGTTCACAATAATTCTGCATCAGGAGTGACCCCTGCTTTCTTAAACCTCTGGACCATAGCCCTAATTTTGTTTGAGAGGGACCAATCCCTTTTTGAAGAAAGAAGGCAAACTGACTGCTTCTTCTACATCATCCCTCCTCTAACATCCTCCCTTTTCATGGGCACGTCTACACATTGTCTCATGGAGATGTAGCCATGCTCTATGTCACTGTGCAGCATGCTATAACAATGTAGCAGTCACATGAATGGTCTACACGTGATTGCCAGCTACGTCGCTGTAGCATCACGTTCCCTGGATATAGCACTCCACTAAGGCAATGTAGCTGGGAAATCTAATCTTGCGCCACCTGTATGGCAGAGTCATCACCTGTGCTGAACCATGCTTTAGTACTTCCAAGAGGCTCCGACCTTCCCTATACTGTGTCCCATGCCTCGCAGATGGCATCTAAGGTAAAATCTATGCCTCAGGCTTCCTCATGCATGCCTTGGCCTCCGCCTTCAGGTTAGGGCATCAAGTCATGCCCTTTTGCTAAGGCATCCATCATTGAACTGTTGGGACTCTCCTCTATGCAGTCCTTTGGGTCCCACAGCCCCTACTCTATGCCTTCCTGTGTAATCATTCAAGCACGCCCATGTGAACCCTACTCTGAACACTAATGAACAGCCCTTCAAGCCACCTCTGTGAACCCAATACTGTGCGGCCTGTTACCCACTCTACACATCCTCACTGGGGCCAACACTCCACCCTCTCACTGGAGCCACTCTTCTGCCCGCTTGTTGGGGCTATGACTTGATCTTCCATCACTGGGCCTTGGGGTCTTGCAGACCATGGGTCTCAGGTGTCCACAAACATGCCTGGCCCCCTTCCTGTCCTTTCAACTGACTTACTCACCAGGTTGTTGGGGCTGATAAGGCACCCCATACTCACCTTTCACTAGGGTGTGGCATTTCGTGGGTACCACCCTGCCATGAGCAGCCCCACCACACCATCCATCCCTAGCAGGGTGTAGTTTTAGGTCATGCTCCAGGACCAGGAACCGCCTCCATCTCCATAGTTTCTGCCCTGTACCTCCAAGATGTCATACAAGCAGCAGCTCCAGCCAGGTGATGCTCCCCCTCTGGCTGCTTGCAGCAAACTGATGGCCCTACTGCTCAGGGCCTGCTCTTATATCAGGCAGCCAGTCCCAGTTTCCAACCAGGCAGCCTCCTGCTGGCCATGTGACTCCTGATTGGGAATGCACTCACTAGAAGGCTGCTCTGCCCTAGATCTTAAAGTGGCAGACACCAAAGGTGCCCTAGCACACCATGTCAATGATGCTAACCCATGTCCTTTCCCTGAGAGCTTTCATTTGCATTTGCTTCCTGTTCTCTTTGTTTTCCTTGCTTTTCTGTGCTCCAAGTTGTACTTTAATAATGGAATAAAAATCTGTGGAGATAGAAGAAAGTGAGGCCTTTAGTTGGAAAACACACCAGATCATACTAAGACACCTCTTTATAGCTACCTCTGCCCCAGCCTGGCAGCCTGTATAGCTCTCACTTCATTTGTGCTGGGGAACAAAGCCGTATTTTACTTATATATGGCAAAGAGGCTTTGGGTGCTGCTGTATTCCACACCAATGAACTGACATTGAGTTTTAGAAACTGTTCATTATCTGGACATATGTAAGTTTGATTACAATGAAAATTAGGGGCTAAAAATATAATTCATGCCCATCAGTGTAGTTTAATGGCAGGTAGGTCTTGTCAAACAATTCTGCTGTCTCTTTCTGACAGGATTATAGGCCTAGTTCGTAAAGATGAGTGTGTTGATATAGTACACCCACACTCCTCTGAGGCATTTGACTTAGTACCACACGACAGTTTGATTAAAAAACCTCGCGTTACACTTGCTTAGGTCACACATTAGATGGATTAAAAATTGACAGATCTCAAAATGGAGTTGTTAATGGAGAGAATGAGGCTTCTAGAGGGGACCCTCTGGCATGCATTCCTGTTCCAACAGTGTTTAATATTTTTATGAGCTATCCAGACAATGATATAAAATATTCTCTGATAAATGAGACAAAACTTGCTGGGTTGAGAAATTCTGAGAAGGATGGTGTCCATTTTCAGGATGGTGTGAACTGCCTGCTTGAGTGGTCACAATCCAAGAAATTGTGTTTCAGTACAGCCAAAGGGAAGGTGATGTATCTGGGAACAAAGACCATAAATTAGACCCAGGGGCGGGGAGCATCTGTCTTGGAAAGCAGTGACAGGGAAGAACTTAGGGCTTCTCTTTGTAGATAATCACCTTTGGCAAATGGGCTACTGCACTCCTTAGAGGTATAAAATGTATAATATCAAGTGAAAGTAGAAAGGATAATTTTCCTCTGAATACAGCATTAGTAAGACTGTAGTAATTATTCCCCTCTATTCTGCATTGGTAAGGCAACATCTAGAGTACTATGTCTAGATTTGGGTGTCCCACTACAGAAAGGATGTGGACACATTGGAGAGAGTCCAGCAGAGGGCAACAAAAATGGCTCGGGAGCTGGAGCACATGACTTGTGAGAAGAGGCTGAAGTCATAGTCATAGATATCCCAGTGAAAGGACACCAGTCAAGATGTCCTTGTTCTGCAATTCTGCCATCTATTAGCTGCTCCTGGTAATAAAGCTCCTACTTCACAGCCCTGCTCCCTGTGGCTGTTTTTGACTCATTTGAATTAAGTTACATTAGTTTAGGTTAGATATTAGAAAGAACTGTCTCACTAGGAGGGTTGTAAAATACTGGAACATGTGGGGGCCGGATGGGGCCGCCGATGGCATGAAATTAGGCACAGTAAGCTTGTCAGTTGAATTCAAAAAGAAAACTTTACTTACAACTGGGATACAGTGTAGGCACGCTTTATAGAGTTGCAGAAACAAGTAGAAAACAGAAACTGGGTGGCACACTGATGTTGTTCGAGCATGCAGGGCATGGGGTACATCAGGATTTCGGTGACAGGGAGTCATTGGTGGTTGATCAGGCCTCCAAGTCTGCTCCAAGATGCACGTGAAAGTTGCTTCCAACGTGCATGCTCTCTCCAACTTGGGCGGAAACCTTCGCTAACTTTTATACGTCTAGCAAGCCAATTGCTAGCTGCCACATATGCATAATTTACGTCAAGCCAGTTGAAAGCATGCGTGCAAAGAGTGCAGATGCAAGCTTTGGCAGGACTGATCATTACACCAAGGGTTTTTTTCCCACCTTATGGGGGAATCCCTTGCAACCAAACACTTGCATTGTGCTGGAACTCGGCTGTGCCAAGGCACTTTTAATCGCTCAGTACAGACAGAACAGGCTACCCAGAGAGGTTGTTGACTTTCCATCCTTGGAGGATTTTAAGACCTGGGTAGACAAAGCTTTGGCTGGGATGATGTAGTTGGGGCTGGTCCTGCTTGAAGCAGGAGGCTGGACTAGATGTGCCCTCCTGAGGTCCCTTCAACCTTCATTTTCTATGATTCTGCAGTTCTATGATTCTAAGTTATATTTGCTTTTGCTTCAGTCTTAAAGTGAGTAATAACACCTTGGGCCTCGGCATGTTAGTAAAGTTTCTAGTTTATTTTGGAGTAAATATGTGTTGTTTTATATGGGATGATGCCCCTCACCACCTGAACCTCCTTTTTCAAATTTCTAGAGCTGTCCTTGGGGGTCTTTTATGTGGACATGCAGGGAAAGGCACCTGAGGTTGCCCCTTTTGGCTGGTATGCTTAATAGTCACTGCCATTAAAATCATGGCAACAGAGAGACAATTAGGCATTTGGGACACTGAATGGGCAGGCAGGTGAGGGCTGGCTGTGAGGGAGCAGTTGTCACCCTGGGGCCCCCAGTACTTGATACAGACCCGTATTCTGATTCTTTGCTCTCCACAGCCATGAAGTACGCTCTTTTGTATAGATCTTATAGAAACATCATTTCTCTTCACTGGGCTGCAGGATATCCTGAAATGCTGGGAGCATTACCTGCATCAGTGCTTGCTGCTCCCAGAAGGTGCCTGACTCAAGAGTTTTCATAAATGATGTTTTAACCAGAAGGCCTTGTCTGCTTGCCTGAAGCAGGGAGACAGGATGTGGATGTGAGCTGTGAAGGCAGCTGAAGGGCTGCCGCAGTGCTTCATCACTCTGCTTCTTGTAACATGCAAACCTCATGCCGTACTTGGCACGCACGGTGAGTCTGATTGATCATAGACTAAATGTGTCACCGGTTAGACGGGGCCATAGCTAGTTCCTGGGTTTGCACCGTGTGAATTGGCCCCAGCCCCCCTTTCACAGTCCCAGTGTTTTGCTTGTGTGTATTATTCGGATTCTTGGAGAATGGGCTGAGAGGCGAAAGGCTTGTTACATACCAGAAAAGAAGCCTGAGAGTAAGAGGGTTTTTCATCTTGCAGAATAAAGCTTAGCAGGAGCCTGCAGCTGAAAGAGGAAGGTAGTCAAATTCAGCCTTGAAATACAACACAGTCTCCCAGCAGTGAAGGTACTTAAACACTGGAACAGTGTGGTGGTAGAGATGAGGGCTCTGTCGCGACTTGGAGTCTTTAAAATGAGTTTAGGCAAGTTTCTAAAATAAATCCTTTATTTCAGTTTCCCAGAGAAATGCTGCCACCTCTGTGTGCTTGTCTTGGAATCTGTGAATCTCTTAATCCTCCCGCTCTCCCCATTTCTGTATGGGCAATGAAGAAAACAGGATGTTCCGGGCTGCCCTTGCCAGGGTGATGCCATTTGCTGCTCTGCATTATGATGATGATTATAAATAAAGCAAATCCTTCAGGGCTTCAGCTGATCTCCTGCTGGGACCTTTTGTCATGAGTCAGATAAAGATTGGCAGGCTCTGGGTATAGGTACCTGACTGAAATGGGGTAGACTATGGTATTCAAGGGGGGGCCAAAGAAGGTGAACTAACTGTTTCTTCTTGCTTTAAACTACCTAAAACTCCTCTCAGAACTGATAGTGACCTCACTAGGGAACTGTATATTTTTAGTAGGGTATAGATGGGCATGGTTTTCTATTTATTGAGATAAAACCAGGACTAACAGGTAGGGGATGCTTGTTTTCTTCCTGTTTCTGCTGTAGACCTGCTCTGTGACCTTGGATATATGGCATCCAGCCATGTATACAGTGGGTGTATCTACAGGTGCATTTATGCCATCTTAAATGTACTGCGCAGTAAATTACTGGGCAGTAAGTGGGAATAGTCTGATGTCTACATGTGCAGGCATTAAAGTGGATTAATGCTGTGTATGGACTGATTTGGGACTACTACTAGTCCCAAGTCAGTCCACACACAGTGTTACTGCGCACTAAGGTGTCTACACATGCGCAGTAACTAATCAGGCATAAATTTGATATCTGCATGAAAAGAGCTCTTTACTGCAGAGCTCCCCAACCTTTTTTATACTGCAGACCAGCTGCCTCCCAGCTTCCTCTCCCCTGGGGCTGTCCCACCACCCAGCTTTAACCCCACAAGTAACTGATGGTGGTGGAAGCCGCTCACCTGGGTGGACAGATGGGGGTTCAAGCTGCGGCAGGCAGCTGGGAGCCCATAGCTGAGGGCGGGGAGGGAGCGACGGTCCAGCAGCCAACCCTTCCTGGCTCAGTGCTCGGCTGCAGCCTGGTGGTTGAAAACCTCTTCTTCACTGTATCTAGCTCAAACAGATGCTGTCTACCACGCACGATCCAAACCGTCCTGCTTTCTGTTTAACTCTCAAGGTGCCTGAAGTCTGTAGGCTTTAGGGCTGTGCGAAGTTTCCCGGGTGTTTCGTTTTGAAGCTGCTTCAATGTGTTTCGAGAGTGAAAAAGCAAAATCAAAACTAAACAAAAGGCTTTGAAACAACTTTGAAATGAAACAAGGGCACTTGAAATTTTTCAACAGTTTCGAAACATTTTGAGTTCTGAAGCCAGGTTTGCTTGGCTTGCAGATAAACAGAAACTAAGGAGAGGGAGGCAAAAAAAGCAGGGCAGGACTGCTCTGATATTGACATCTAGCTCCATCTCGAATTCCCCAGCTCCCTGATCCCCCCACGCTGTCAGGAGGTGCAGGCCCCCGGATGAGGTGGGATGATAGCAGCTGCCAGTTGGGAATGGTGGCAGCTCTGGGCTATTCCCCAGCCACAAACAGCAGCCTGCTGACCCCCTGTGTGCAGATCTGGGGGCCTGCACCCCCCAGGATGGCTGCAGGGCTGTTTCTGACTCCTCCCAATGTTCACAGGCCCCAGATCTGCACGTGGGATGACAGTAGGCTGCCGCTGCTAGCTGGATTGGTGCTGGTTGCAGCCTGTGCTGAGTGCCAGGAAGACGGGCACTGTTGCTGGCCCCAGCCAGCAGCAGCAGTGTGCTGTCATCCTGCACACAGATCTGGGAGCCTGCACCACCCAGGAGAGATGTGGGGCTGTGCCGAACTCTTCCCGGGGGATGCAGAACCCTGGATCTGCATGAAGGATGATGACAGCATGCTGCCACTGCCACCTGAGCCCAGTGCCAGCACTGTTTCCCTAATGCTTAGTGTGGGCTGCATCGGGCAGACTCATAAGCTGGTGCTGACTCCAGCTGGCAGCAGCAGCATGCTGTCATCCCATGTACAAATCTGGAGGCCTGTGCACCCCAGGAGGGCTGTGGAGCTGTGCTAGAATCCTCCTGGGGGGGCACAGGCCCCCTCATCTGCACACGGGATGACAGCATGCTGCCGTGGCTGGCCGGGGCCAGTGCCTGCATTGGGTTCTTCCCGGTGCAACCCATGCCAAGAGCCAGGCAGACTCATGTTCTGCCACTGGCACAACCCTGAAAGCCCTCCCATGGGACACGGGCCAGCAACAGCCCTAGACTTCCCAGTGCTCAGCACGGGCTGCACCCAGCGCTGGTCCCTGCGGGTAGTGGCAGCCTCCTGCCATCCCACACTCAGGTCTGGGGGTTTGTACCCCCTAGGAAGCATCCAGCACAGATCTGCAGCCCTCACGGGGGGTACAGGACCCTGGATATGCATGTGAGATGACTGCATGCTATCACTGCCAGCAAGTGATAAGAGTTTTGCTTTGAACAGTGTGAGGTACAATTATCTAGAAACTCCTACACCTATCTCGTTGAAGCTTGGCAGTCTTTATACCCTCGGAAGGAGCTACCATCCCTTCAACTTGGATCTAAATCAGGCAAGACATGACAAAGTTATAGACATTTTCATTATTCCCCATTATATCCTATGGGCGAAATGTTGAAAGAGTTTCGACAAAGCGAAACAGAACAGTGCTTCAAAACAGCGAAACAAAACATTGTCCCTTTGAAATGGTGAAGCAGAAGTTGAAATAAAACAGTGCTGTTTCATACAGCCCTTGTAGACATCTCCCTTTTTGACCTGAATTGCCCAGACACCCTTAGTTCTGCCCTTGCGCTTGTCCAGAGCTGCTCCAATCTGAACAGTTTGATGCACATCTCTTCTCCTTGCCTTCCAACATCCTCTTTCTGGCCTTGCTGGGTCTTTGATTAGCATATGCACTGCTAAGATAAAATATTTGTTGAAGTTATAGGCCACGCTTCTCAACTTAAATCTCAGACGTAACATTCCCAGGCCCTCTTGAAGGGACAGAACATGAATTGAATAAATCTGTCTGAGTCTTACAAGGAAATGTGCAGGCCAATGAATAGACAGAGAAGAGGCACGCATATAGGGATAGGCAGAACAAGATGGCTATCTTCACTTCCTTCAGACCAGTTTTTAAGGTCCCTGGGACTGTTTTCATTCTGCCTGGGATAGATAGTGACTCATGTCCCAGCAGGGAGGAGTGGAGAACGGGTCCTCGCTGCTCTCTGCCCCCTCAATATGTGCTAACAACAAGCATTCAGCAATAAGGGGCTGGCTCTGAAGCTTCTCACTGCAAAGGGATGTCCTTCCACTGCCTGAGTGAAGTGCTGGGTTAGGCCCAACTGGGGGTATGACTGTGTGATCTACTGCCACGTTTTCCTTGGGACAGAGGTCATCATTTAAAAGCACCTGAAGAAGGTGGATCACAGTGAAAGTCTCCTGTCCTCTAATTAACAGAAACAACTCCTTCCTCTGCTAATATGCAGGAAGCCATCTTTTTCTAGCGTTGTCATTTCTAATGAAAATCTCCTCACATCTGAGACGTATAGTCTATACCCAACTGGCATGTAAAATGCATTTTCTCTATAACATAGTGATTTTTTTTCCCCTTACTTAAAATGGAAAATTAATTGAACAACTAATCTTCTTGCTTCAGCTGTTGCTGTATGTGGCGAAATTTAATTTCATTACTAAAAGTACATGTTCCATTCTGCTTTTTAAATGGTATGTTTATTTTTCTAATAAACTTTGATTTTAGTCCTTTAAGAAACATGGTCATATTGAGACTAAGGCTAAATTCTGCCTTTCGCTTTGAACGGTAGACATGAGCCAGAATGTATTAGATCTTTAAGTTCTTTTGATTAACCTAAAGGGAGATGAGACTTTATAAATAACCTTCTCTGGGAAGACCCCTTCCATGTACAATGGTCCCTTTTATGGACAGACAGACCAGCTCTGTTTTCTTTGTGCTGGATATGTTGCTTTTAATTGTCTTGATCTTGCTTCCACTGAAGACAACCAGAAACCTTATTTGGGTTTGAATGACTGAAGCAATAGAAGACGCCTTAGCTCAAATCTGAGAATGCAGTTCACCATCTTGAATTTGGAATATATTGTACGCTGGCTGCCGTGGTCCTCCTGCTTACCTGTCACAGGTTCGGGTGTGTCAGAGTTTGCGGTACATTTACAAAGAGTTTAGATTATGGTTTGTATGGACTGATCCTGCCTCAGTCAGCGGGTTGGACTAGATGACCTCTGGAGGACCCTTTAAACCCATTGCCTCATGTCTTCCCTTCTAAGGAGAAGCAAAATAATTGTTTTATTTCTTCTTTCTGGCAGTCTTTCATGTGTTTAGAAATTGCTCGCATGCCCCTCCTTACTCACCTTTGTCTCCAGACTGAACACGTCTAGTTCTGACGATGTTTCCTTGTACAGCTTTCATTCCACCCCCTTTATCATTCTTCATGGCGCACCTTTGGATCCTCTGCTGTTTCTCTGCAGCCTTCTTTAAAATGTGGTCCCCCTCCTGCATCTTGCACACACTACTCCTGTAAACGTGGGCCAAAGTTATATGCGTTCTTTTCTTGCAATAACATCATGTTGCTGACTCATGTAGAATTTGTGACTCTACCTACATCTGCCCCCTTCCTTCTTGGCAGTACTACTACCAAAGCAATTATTCCCCCATTCTCTATGTTGGCATTTGGCATTTCTTTCGTCACATTCATTTTTGTTTAATTTGATTTCTGCTTTACCCAAAGACCTCTGTAGATAATCCACGCTGGGTGATTGATTCTTTCTAGTGGGGGAAAACCAACCTACATGTGCACACTGCTACTCTGAGTGGGCTAGAGTAGCCTCTGAAATGCATATTGGTCACTAGAGGGTTCAAAACCTGTTTAGAGGAATACTATGTCATCCGTATGCATTTCAGCTTCCTTGGAGGGAAGATGCAAACAAAGCATTTTGAACCACCAACAACCCTAGGAAGTTGGCTTGCTAGACCTCATCTCAGACAATTGTGTTCTTTTTTGGGAATGGAAGATGTATAGAAACTGGAGAGGATCCCAATATGAGTGTCAAGGATGAGAAAGGTTTTGGAATGTGTATGTGGAAAGTTCAAAGTACTAAGTGTGTTCAGTCAGGAGAAACAGATATTGAGAAGGAGCATAATAACAATTGTTGGATATTTCAAAGGTAGCCATGAAGAAGAGGTTGCACAATAGCTCTACCTTGTTGCAGACAGCAGGACACAAGGCAGTAGATTTTAACCATAACATTTGGATTTGGACTAAATCTGAATGGGCATGTCTACATGTGCACTTTAATGCACATTAACCTATTTATATGCACATTAAAGCATCACTAAAAAAAAAAACCTTTTGGCACTTTTACATGTGCTCCGAGGGTAAGGAAAGGGGCGAGGGTGGGGGGCAGTGCTTTCATTAGAGCAGCTCCAAGTACTGCTCTAATCAAAGTGCCACTGCACCTTGTGTATTAGTGTCCCACACTTTAAAATGCTGGTGGAGCCACTTGAACTAAAGTTCATTTGAAGAGTTTTAGCTCAAACACCCCTGCTACCATTTTTAAGTGCAGGAATGCTGATGCAAGAGAGGCAAGAGGTTTCTGGAGTGAGGCAATTGCCATGCTCCAGCAGACTTGGTTAATTGAGTCTTCTCTGACGCATTGGAATTCCAGCACCCTTTGCTAAATAGTTAATATGCATTAAGATAGGCTAATTAGCTGTCCAATGACTAGATGTCCTTTGCTAAAAGAGACTAATTAGTTGTTCAATGAATAGGTGGCCTTTGCTATTTAGTTCATGCGCATTAACATAGGCTAATGCTCTTTAAGTGTCACTGAACAACCATGGGGCATGTATACACATACTTCTTAGTCCTGCGATGGGCCAGAGATCCACCGCTTCAAAGCAGGCTCAATTAATTGAGACTGCTCTGCATGCAAGCTGAGGTGAACTGTGCTGCACTGCGTGCACTTGTATAAATGGGATGCAGAAAATGGGGCGGTGCGCTTTCGAACTAAAGCACCTCCAGTCTGGTTTAGTTCAAAAGCACACCACCACCATTTTCTCAGTGCTGACGTGCATTTCGCTGCTTATACAACTGCAACCTTCACAGTGCTGGGCACTTTCCAAAGCTTCCGGTGCTGTGGTGCTTTCATGTGTAAAAATGCCCGTGTCACAAAAAAACCCCATGCTTTTAGGTTAATGTACATTCAGACAGACTAATGCGCATTTTCCTAGTATCTCACAATGGAGATACTAGATTTAATGTGCACTAACTAAAGTGTGTTAATGCATGTGTAGATGCACCCAAGGAGAACTTTTTTCTAACTGTCTGAGCAGAAGGACCATGGAGAAAGCTGCTGAGGGAGGTGCTGGAATTCCCTTGTGCCTGGCCTGATTTAGGAAGAGCAAAGCCTGTATCTATGCAGGGAGATGAACTAGGTGACCTGTGAAATCCCTGTCAGGTCTAGGATTCTGCTGCTCCATGAAAAACACGGCCCACCTCAAAAGCAGCGTGGCACTGTGAGATTGTACTTTGCTGCTTGCATCTGAACTGACTGAGCTGGCTTGGATTTGGACAAAGAGCCTGGTGAGGGCAAGAGGCCATTTCTGACTTGGATGACTGAGAATATTCAGAGGAAGCTAAGTTTGAAACTGAAATGTTCTGCCCATGTGAACCAACCTTGCAGTGCACGGCAGGAACCCTTGTTGCTTCCCTGCCAGCTCATCTAGTGAGTTTCTGGGGAACTTGGACCAACCATTCTTCCCCGGTTGCCCGGCCTGTCCAGTGCCCTGGTGTCAGGACCCCTGGAATTCACAGGCTCATAGACAATTAGGGTTGAAGGGACCTCAGGAGGTCACATCTAGTCTAAACCCCTGCTCCAAGCAGGATCAGCCCCAGCTACATCATCCCATCCAGCTACATGTCCTCAGCTCTGGGGCAGGGGCCTCCGAGCTTTTAAGTGACCCATCACAGAGCTAACAGCCCCAGTTCTCAGCCTCTAAATTTCACAGCCCAGCTCAGACTTGTAGACTCCCCAAGTTCCTGGCTTCCTGTGCATCCAATACGGCTGATGAGGAGTTGAAAGCTCAGAAGTCCTGGAAGTCTGGAGTCAGTTGTGAACAGCCTCAAAGCTTGACCTTCTACGAGTAACTTCGGTGCATGTCCCTTTAAATGAAAGGTATTGATTACTTCAAAATTAGTTTTGAAACATTTTGAACAAAAAGTTTGGAAAGATTTTCCCGTCATGGGGAAATTGCAACTTTTTTAGTCTCTGAAACATGGATTTTTTTTTTTTTCTGGAATTTTCTGCAAAACGGAAATGTCTGACTTTTGTCCTGCATTGGTGATTAGCACATTGATGCACCACGAATAAATGGGAATCATGCTCTACTCAGAAAGGAGTAATATGCTAATTTAACTAATAACCACAATTTTCATTTAAACCAGATTGGACACTGTGGTAAAATCTCTTGCAGCTGCCAAGTGCGGGAAGAGCAGCTTAACTACTTCTGTTGGCTTCTTGCTGACAAATACCTCTGTAACGAGACAACCACTGCAAAAGTGCACTTATTGCAAGGAAAGAATTCGTGGGAAATAAAATCTCCCAGCAAATGCTCATTTTCTACAAGAACTGCTTGTCTGCTTCCTTTTTCTTTTTTCTTTTTTTTCTTTTTTAGGAAAACTTTAAACATATATGATTTCTCCTCCCTCCAAACACCTTTCCTGCCCTTTTTCATCTGCGTTGCCTTGGTCTCTGATATAGGTTTTGCTATAAATCTTCATTTATTTTGTGTCTGAAAGTTTTCAGGGCAAAATTCAATGGACATAGTCCCAAGAATATATACAGCCTGTGAATGGAAGACGTTTGTGTTTTTCTAAGTTGCTATCAGCTACCTTCTCTCTTAAGAAAAAAATCCCCCTTCACTCAAAGAACAATATGGGAAAATTTTTCAAGTCCTGTGAGGTACTTTTATGAGAGGTAGACATAGTATTGAATAAGGTATGTTCATAATTTTGCTGATTTTAAGATATGCAGGCTGACAGAACTGTATTGGTTTATGTGATCCAGTACTCTGGCCTTGTTCATTACTGCACTCAGTAACTTGGTCTCTCTTCCTGAGAGGTAGCATGCGTGTGATGACCTTGTGGTTAACTTCCCCAGACCCATGCTTTGAAGAAGATCAGAGCCAGGTCTGAATGTTGTGCCTTTGACCCATGCCTTGTGTATGGTTTCCTTCAGCTGGATATTAGGTCACAATTTCCATGTGACCAAGGAGCATGTATGGATTCAAAACTTGATCTAGCATATGATCAGTCTTAATTTTGAAGTGGGAAATGGAAAAAAAAAAAAAAGAAGAAGACTAACTTCCTCGTCTTATACATTGCATCTTATATATCCCACCCCTTCTGGTATAGTGCTCTAATAAAATCTAAGGACACTTACATTTAACATTACATTCTTTAATTACGGATTACATACGGAGATTCATAGAGCTTGACGATACAGAGCAATCAACCAGCTACTCTGCCCCCCTAAGACAACCGGGAATCCAAAACAACTTATTCTAATTAAATCCCATCTTAATATTGACTATAAAATCTATCAAGCTAGAAAATATAATTTGTTAGATTTCAGGGTTAAAATCTAGCTGGAACTTCAGTGGCCACTTCATAAACTGATCCCTTTTCATGATTATGCAAAACACTCAACATCCACCCAAAACACCCACATCAAAGGATATCATTCTGTTCAACATCCTGATCCTTGGTGTTTTTAATGCATATTGAAATAAATTAATTGTCTTCCCCCTTAAAAAGGTCTGTGTAGCTTGTTAGTTGCAGATTAGACTAAAACATGATCAGTCAACTCCCTTCTCCAGGTTTGTTGCTTCACTAATGCTTTCAGGATATTACCCTACTGAACAAAGTATGGGGCAGTGGTAGATATATATATATAATGTGTTTTTCATATGAAGAGTCTGTATTTTGATTAGATCTCTTTCCCCAATTCATAGAATCAGAAAATGAAGGCTGGGAGGGACCTCGGGAGGTCACATCTAGTCCAACCCCCTGCTCCAAGCAGGACCAGCCCCAACTACATCATCCCAGCCAAGGCTTTGTCTGGCCAGGTGTTAAATACTTCCAAGGATGGAGGCTCCAACAGCTCTCCAGGTAAACTGCTCCAGTGCTTCACCACCCTCCGAGTGGGAAAATTCTTCCTAATCTCCAGCCTCAACTTGCCTTGCTGCAACTGGAGCCCATTGCTCCTTGTTCTGTCATCTGCCCCCACTGAGACCAGTCCAGCCCCATCCTCTTTGGAAATCCCCTTGTCTGCTTTTTCTATTTCCACGCTCTCTCCCCATCCATATGTGCCACAACTCGATCCTGACCCGATCCTTGGTGAGGCTGGATCCTGACTGGCACTGTTGGATCCTATCACATATGCTGCTGATAAAAGCTGCGTTGCAGGGAGACAGGAAGCAAACCCCCTCCGTGAGCCGGACCACTGCAGTGGTTTTCACAGCCCTAAGCAATGGGTTCTGGCCGTCTGGTGCTCAGCAGCAATTCCTCCAGTGAAGTCAAAGCAGGATGCACCAGTGCTGATGACTCGAGTGTGACAGCGGTGCTTTTTTAGCGCTGTCTCCTAGTGTCAGTTCTCTCTCTCACTCACTCGCTCTTCGCATCTCATTTTGGCACAGTGACAGAGAATTTCACAAGCACCTGCTGTTTTACTGGAAAACCACCTGTCTTTTCATTCTGTCCCATACTGTCCCATGTGAAACATCTTTTCAGAGAGCTAGTTACGTATTTTTCTGTATCGTACTTCAGAGGTCCGAGGAAACCAGCACTTTTTTTACACTTTCCTGAAATGATATTATTTTTAAGTGCCCTTATCCAGTGAGGTGAGCAGACACTGTGTGCACATGTGTCTGTGTGTACAGCTATTTGCAGGTGACGTGCTCAAGTGTGAGCTGTATCTCTGTGGACAAACAGTGGCAGCCAAGGGGTCACCATGGCTGGCTGGCCAGTGTACGTCTCTCTGATATATTAAGAAGCTTTGATTATTAAGTGGCTGACTGGTTGGTTCCTACTGAACAGCACAAGGCAGAACATACCACATCACTCAAATTGTCATGGGGTGAATAACAGATGGGTAATATAGGTTTTCAGGTCCCCTTTTCCTATGCAAGTTGAGCAGAGCCAGAGGAGGTGTATCAGAGACGTGATGCGGTGTAGGGTAAGCCAACTGCATTTTTAAAGGTTTGCTCTGAGAAGGTGTTTTGCCATCAGTCTCACCTGTCACTGAAACCATTTGTACCTCCTTTTCCTCCCACAGATGTTTCCCTACTTTGACATGCGTCTGGGATTGGAAGAGAAGCATTCGGTTGGGACTCTGTGGGTATGTCTACACATGCACAATTACTGTGCAGTAATTTAGTTTACCAAAAACTACTGCACAGTATGGGTGCACATTTACACACACATAACCATACTGTGCAGTAACTATGGTGGCTTATGTCCGCTTGTGCGTGCTTTTGATACCTGCATCACAAAGGTATCAGCTTTACACCCGATTAGTTACCGCGCAGTAACGCACATGTAGGCACCTTACTGCTCAGTAACACTGTGCATGTGGACTGACTTGGGACAAACTTTAGTCCTGAGTCAGTCCACACAGAACATAAATGTGCTTTAATGCCTGCACGTGTAAATGCTGGCCTACAAACCACTTACCATGAATGCTACGTGCCCCGGAGGCTGGGGCAGGCGGGTGGTGACCACGGCAACTGCCTGTAGGCAGCTTCGGCAGTGGTGGCAGTGCCGGGGGTGAGTGGGGAGCTCCTACAGGTGGTCATGGAGGTGTCAGCAGTGGGAGGGTAGGTGATGAGCACTGACCAACCACAGGCACCATGGGCAGCAGCAATTCTCTCAGGGGGTGTACCTCAGGGGGTGCACGTGCAATAAGTCACTGTGCAGCAAATGCATGTATAGATGTGCCCCGTATTAAGTGGTATTACCATCATGTATTTCTGGATTGGGAAGAAAAGCCAATGAGCACCGTAGAGCTCTATGAAAGAAAGGAGCCCCCTTTTGCATAATTCTGGGATAGGGAACTGCCGCAGGGCATTTAGGTGCCTGCTCCTAAAAGACCAGACACTGCCTGGGAAGAGTCCAAAGAGCTAGACAGGAGCCTAGGTGCAGGCTGCCATGGCAACCAGCTAATGAGGAAATTAGCTTGCACCTGGTCAGCTGGCCAGAAGGGGCAGGGCCCTGGGCCCGTATAAACCCCAGGAAGGGGACTAGGAGGCAGTTCTCTGCCGGCGACCAAGGGGGAAGGAGCCCTCCTGAAGCATGCGAAGGGAAGAGGCCTGATTAACTTCTTCTTCGGGTAATGCAGAGGGGCCGAGCACACCTTATGTAGCTTCTGATATGTGATAGCCCAGGGACTTATGTTTTGTTTGCTGTTTCATAAGACTGGTGGTTTGGGTGAGGCTATTTGGGGAAGGAGGTGGCCTCACTGGGGGCCCACTGCAGCATGGAGACCCCAGTGCCAGAGTGGGCACGGCATTTGGGGTACTTGGAACGTGGTGCCGGAGAGGGCGCAGCATTTGGGGGCGCACACTCTGGTACCAAGACAGGACTGCAGAGAGCCCAGTGAGGACAAGGGGGGCCTAGGCAAGACAACGCCAGTACCATCTGCGAGGCTTGGGGCATGGTAAAGGGGCGGTTGGAGCCACGCACCTAGCCCATAAGGCGAGGGTGCCCTGAAACACCCATTGTCAAACAGGACCCACAAGGGGTACAGGAACCCACGGGGTGCAGAGAGTCCATCCAACAGTGTCCAAGAGGACTTAAAGGCAGCATCCCTATCTTTATATTTTCCATCAAGGACATGGCAGGTGAAAACTAAGGGTGCCCATTGGGCCAAACTGGCACAGTCGAGGGGCCTCAGGAGGTCACGGCCATCCTTGAGGACCCCATCCCATGACAGGAACCCTGCTGAGGGAGGGGAAATCCAGATAAACATTCAGGAAAATAAAGTAAAATGGAATATATTTTTATTTTTTAAAAATCTGGGTTTTATTTATTCATTTGGAAATTTTCCATGAGACGTATCAGTCACTGAGAGGGTCACTTCTGGGCTGATCTTGGGCTTACTTTATTCATGCTGTTTGTCTTTTGCTGCTGGGTTTCACACTGCTGGTAACAGTTGCTCAGGACGGCCTCGCAGATGGATGGTTTTAATTAACTTTCAGTTTTGAACATCCTGATTTAAAAAAAAAAAATCTATTAAATAACTTGGAAGCAGAAGAATTGGCCCAGTTGGCAAACTGCAAAGAAGAAGCATTCCTTCAAAATTTCCGAAATTTCAAGGAATCCTCCCCAGCCTTTTTGACCAACCGCAATTAAAAAGCCACATTGTTTGACACCTGATTTGGGGCTTTGGTCGAGCGTAGCTCTTGACGTAGAAGCCGGGGACTTATCAAATATCTATTACTGTTCTAATTAAAGATCATATCAAATAGCATTTTCAGAAGGGCCCAATATTGGTTTAACTCTCCTGCCACTGAAAGAAAAAGTGATACTTATTTACATCAGAAAGAGTTTGTTGGCATAATGACACCAGCAAATCCTCTTAGTGCCCATGCAATGTATAGCTGTCTTGCTGATAAAGCTTCAATCTGCTCCCAAAACAAAATAAGCTATATTAACAAATGGCTTTTTTACCAGTAGAACTGGTCTACACTGGGGCTTTGCTGGTATCACAGTGCTGGGAGTGGGTTTCTTTTTTTCTTTTTTACCCTTCTAACTGTCAAAACATTGCCAGAAAACTTCTATCATAGACAAGGCACCAAAGTGATGCGGAGAACTATTAAATCCCGCCCCACGCCCAGGTTGTTGTGTAAGGTTCCCATTCAGGAAAGCACTTAGTCACTTAACATTGACTTCATTTTTTCAAGTACTTTCTCACTTTTCTGACTCCTACTTCAGCACATAATGGCTAAAGTTGTAAGTAAAATGAGTTTTCCCAGGATCCCATGTTTGCAGCTGTGGTTCTCCTGGGCACCAGCTTGCCCTTTAGCTACCAACCATTCATTATCTTTGTCTGAAACCCACTGAGGTCCTTGCTGTGCCCTCTTCAGCTGTTTTTAATTTTGCTTCACCTTTTCACCTGGATGTAACAGAGATACGTTCTTTGGCATATTCTGGGTATTTTCCACTATTCTTCTTTGAACCTTTGTGTTTTGCGCTTGTTTTCTTCCGTTCTCTCTTCCACTACAGTATTTTGTCTTGGACATTAGTTACAAATGTACACATTGCACTTGCTATCTGATTTAGAGGAGCTGGTTACAGTAGCTGAGCAATTGATTGAGCCCAGACAGAGCTGCCACCTCTTAACCTTTGATACACTATGGTTTAAAGAAGATTTTTAAGGAAAACACTGATTTGAACTGACTGCCTTCCTTCCTTTTATTGGTATTGATAAGTATTTGGAAAAAAGAGTTAAGTAGCTTGAATTCAAGTCAAGGATTCTGTAGCATTTCATTTGTATCAGAATCGAACTTGTATATCCCCCCAAACACTGGCAGAAATATGTATTACATAGCCCTCCTGTACCCAGTTCACTCAGGGGCTCCCGGACTATGATATGTATACCCCTGGGGGTACATAAGACATCTCTGGGGGGTATGCAGGAAAAATTGTGTAAAGGTGGGTTTAATTTCCATTATAATAATAATCAACGTTTAAGGGATTAAAATATAAAATGTAGGGGTACATGGGCTACTGGTAAAGCTGGAAGGAGGCATGCAATAAGAAAAAGTTTGGGAACCTCTCCACTAGAGGATAATAGCTTACTACTGCTTCTGGATCACAAAGCGATATCTTTAGCTCAAAAGGTAGGAGTGAGCACTAGGGCTGTGCAAAGTTTCACTCCCTGATTTGATTTGAGAGACATTCAGCCTGATTCAATGGCAGAATCTCTAAATCTGAATTGAATCAGGAGGCCCTTAATCTTTCTGACTTGAATTGAACCCCCCCACCCCGAATCAATTCAGAAAGATTCAGCTTTTTGCACGTAGACACAGCTTGAAGCATTCTTGCTACATACCTCTAGGTAGCAGGCAGCTCGTGAATGCTGAGATGGTTAGGAGGACAGAGCATCCCACGGGAGCAGGGGGGGCTCCCCACTGCACTCAGCAGCAGACCCAGAAGTGGACCAAAAGCACTTTTGGTCCAGGTCCAGATTTGCTGGGGAGTCCACAGCACCCCCCACATCCCTGTGCTCCCCCAGCTCAATGACTGATGCCTCCTGGCTCTGGGGGGGGTCAACCAGGGTCCCCCCATGGCAGATCACTGAGCTGGGAGGATGGACTAGAAGTACTTCCAGTCCACTTCTGGATTCACCACTGAGCACATGGAGCCCCCCCCCCCCCCCCATGGGATGCTCCATCCACCCCAGCATCACATTGTTCAAGAGCCATGCCTGGTACCTCGAGGTACATAGAAAAAACATTTAAAATTGTA
>JAGPOW010000304.1:4016513-4040253 GCA_030014935.1 Caiman crocodilus
CCCCAGCATCACATTGTTCAAGAGCCATGCCTGGTACCTCGAGGTACATAGAAAAAACATTTAAAATTGTATCTATGGCCGAATCACTGATTCTCCCAATCAGCATCGAATCTTTAGATTTGGATTCGGCCGAATTGAACTGGGGACAGTGATTCGAATCAACAAATTGAATCACTGTCCCTGAATTGGGCCAAATCTGAATCATATACAGCCCATTGAGTGCATCGCTAGTGGGTAATGTGTTTCTAAATAACCTGATACAGGTTCATAGTTGTCTCCTTCTCCACTTCCAATTGGGGCATGTCCTTACATTTCCTTGGTGCTTTCTGCTTTGCACAATAGTTCCTGCACTTTTATTTTCAAATGCATTCAAACATATTTTAAACTGCTGCATTTGTTATCATTTGTCTTACTCCTGATGTTCAAAACAGAGGTACTATGCAGAGTGAAGTACTTTTGCACCTATGTTCTGTAAAATGCCTAGGAGTGATTGACTTTCCAGACTGCCTTCTTTCCTTAACCTAGCACCTCAATATTTTACTGTACGCTTTTCCTTTGCATTTCTGCTGCGGTAAATTCTGTTTTTAAGCTGTGTGGAAGGAAGCATACTGCTACATCCATGGAATAACAGTTTAGTCTCTATCCACGAATTAGGTACACTTAAGCTTAAAAATCTCCCTTCATGCTGAGACTTTATGTAATATCCTGTCGCATCAAAACTGTAGGCTTGGTTCTGCTCTCAATTACACTAGTATAAATCTGGGGTAATCCCACGTCAGTCAGTGGAGCCATATCACCAGGCTGCCAGAGTGAATGAGACCAAAACTGGGCCATCCACCTCATTCTTTAGTTTTATTCTATTGCTTAGCTATTGGAAAGCTTCTAGAAGCACTGATATTGTGGTGGGTAGGTGTCAGATGCATTTCCTTATAATATTTATGATAATAGCTAAGAAGCCGGGAGGAAAAGAAGTCAATTGTTATGGCTGCAATACCATTTGTGGGCCTTAACTAACCTCCCACTATTATTAATTTACCCATTTCAGTGACATCTGGTAGGGTCCAGGCATCCTACCCTCCCTTTATAAAGGCCACTACTCCTAGCCAGGAGATGCTTTACAATTATTTTATTGATGTTGACAGGTGGCTCTTACCTGTGGGTAGAAGTGTCTATCCTGCCTAACGAACAATGTCAACAGAATTGGTTTGATGCTGGAATTTCCCCTCTTTGAACATGACTTGGTCTATTGCTCACAAAGCAGTGGCTACAACTGAGGTTATGTTAATCTTCTTTGCAATGTGGTTTCACACTTCATGCTCTGTTACCCTGATCCCCCTGCATTCAACATGCATGCCATTCATCCAAGGTGGAGATGGAAATGTGTTTCATGGCAATGGTTTGAAAAAGAAGCGGGTGTTGACTGTTGGCTATTAGAATATATTCTTGGACAACTTCTGAAATAAATAAGACCCAATCCTTTGCTTAGATGTTAACTATTTTCCAGGACATAACTTGGGCTTGTGCAGAGCATGGGGTCTGATCACAGCCTCAGACACTTAACTGGACAAAAGTCATTTAATGAAGCCACTTTTCCTACTACTATCTCTTCATATTCATCCTATCCCTTCAATCATTGCTCGCCTGGACATACAGCTAAGCAGATATCCTGCATATGCTTTATTCAGCCTTACACTGACTGTGATAGCTTGTTAAAAATAGGGAGTTTATTTTGTGAGTGCTCTGAAGATATAACGGGTGCATCTATACATGCTGATTTAAGGTGCATTAAGAGTGTGGGTCTACACATGTGTGCTCTTAACACACCTTAAAAATGGCAATTTTAAGCTATTCAAGCCTAAATTTGATATCTGCAAAAGCAAGTATCAAATTTAGGCATGAATAACTCAGGTGCCTTAATGTTCATGTAGACATGCTAAGGTACATTGATGTTGAGTATGTCAAGTGATTTGGAATTAACTTTAGTCCCAAGTCAGCCCACACACCATATTAATTCACCTTAGCGAGTGTAGTCACATGCCTAAATCACCTCAACGTGCATTAGGCAAATGCACATTAAGTTTAGGCGTGCATAAAAGCAATCAAAGCATGTGCACACACATCCAATGAGTATTTGTCCCATGAAGAAGCACTGAAGCATTTGCCTAAATGCCATTGCTATCAATAGGCCTTACCACATTCTTTAAAATGAAGCATGTCTTTCCTGCCCACGGGCAGTGGAGCTGGATCCGAAGCTCGTGTAAGGTCCCTTCCAGCCCCTAACATCTATGTGTTTAAGTCCAGTGTTATAGTCAGGGCCCGGCTTTGGAGATATCTGTATCGTCCCTCAGAAGGAAAAGTTGTGGCAGTCTCTGAGACCGTACCCACCAGCTGAACTCCACAAGCTAGTGACACCACTATTATCATCTCTCTCCTTTCACACGTTTTGATCGGCAGTAAAACAATGGAAAAAGTGGACGTTTAAATTGTCATAATTAGCCTGCCGCACTGGGATTAATGAGGTAATGTGCATCTCTCAGAGCTGATGTTTCGAGGCTTCTCCCCTTCCCACAGCGAGGGGTGGTTTGTCAGAGAGACTATTGCATGAATGGGAAATGACTGTCTCTTACGCTGATGCCAAAACTTTCAGCCAATTTAGCAATTCAATCAGCTGAACATCTTTAGCAGTTTCAGAATCTCTATAAATTGCGTGGACTTTACAAAGGGCTCAAAATCCCCCACCGCGCTCGCAGGGTGGAAGTATTGCGTTATTTTGCTTCCATTTTTTGGCCTGCATGGTGACTTTCAAACAAAACAAAAGAAACCCAAACAACAAAACCACCTTGGGCTCATCCAGTCCATGGAAAACTGAAAACAGTTGACAGT
Source organism: Caiman crocodilus (assembly GCA_030014935.1). Classification (NCBI taxonomy): domain Eukaryota; kingdom Metazoa; phylum Chordata; order Crocodylia; family Alligatoridae; genus Caiman; species Caiman crocodilus. Next base: position 4,019,397 of record JAGPOW010000304.1, read on the forward strand.
ATTTCAAGTATTTTCCTGAATCATGAGCTTTCACTTTATTTTGCATTCAATTTTTTTACAGCCTCTGTTCTACAGAGGGCTTCATCCACATTTCTTTGCCTATAAATAATAATTTAAGATTATTATTATTATTATCATTATTATTTTTATAGGCTATATATTAGGTCCTGGGGTTAAAATGGAAGTATTATTAATATTATTATTAATACTACTACTAACAATAATAATTTCATTTTAACCTCAGGACCTAATATGCAGTCTATTGAAGCACAGAATGAAAACCCAATTTATCTCTGGTAATGTAGGGATGTCTGGGTCATTTTCCCTTGCCTTTTTTCTTCGTCATCCATAGCTTATTTGTTATCAAAGTGGTTTTAGTCGTCATGAAGCTCTTTGGAGTTTGGATGAAATTGAGGGTCCCTTTTCAGCTGGAAAGGCAACCAGGGAGGCCTAACTTCACACAAATAGTGCAGGAGATTGTTCCTCCGTTGGTTTCAGTGCATAGGATCCTTCTCCCCTTCCATGGAAGAGGCATACGTACATCCCTTCTTTGCCTGAGGGGATCTGAACACATGCCTTCCACTACAGGGCCTTGATCTACAAAGCCGCTCTAATGTGCCCAGAAGAATATTTATCTCTTCCATGCAAAGTACAACAGCATCAAGAAGAAGAGAAGGCACATTGCCCTAAAGCACAACAGTGGAAGCTGGTCTCCCATGTCTTCGGTGAATTGTCTAACAGCTTGTCTACTGCATCGAAGTGAAGCTGACACTGTGACACTAACCCTTCCTTTATCTTATTTTATTAACTATGCCTCAGAATGGGAACTTTCATTTTGGTGAGAAAAAGAAAACAGCTATTTTTCATGACAGGTTGATTGAAACCTGTTTTGTTTTGCTTTAATTTTTTTTTCATTTAGATTCTGAACTAAACAACGTAATTATTCCCCCTGCTCGAGTCCCACTGGTGTCAGTAGGTTTGGATCAGGCTCTTGGTCTTGCTAGTCACCGGAGAATGGCAAATGTCGTTTTTGTCGTTCCTATAAAAATGATGCATGGGTTTAATTAAAGTAAAGATTAGCAGAATTAAAAGAACTATTAATATCATAATGTCCCATTGCATCCCTTTAAAATGTCTTTATAATTGAGTGGAGACAGCAGAAATTCCCTTTGTGTTATCAATTAAAATAATGCCAACTATTGATTTCGACTACCGTTGCTTCTAAACTGCTTCAGTAGCAATAATGGATTCTGGGGAATAGGGACAGGTTTGTAATGTGCTTCCAATTTGATATTCATAGGTGACACAGGTGATGACTTGCAGGCAATCTTCAGTTCAATCTCAGCCTGCGCTGTGACATATCAAATGCCTTGCTGCATTTTATGTAATGCACACTTAAAATGTATGTTCAGCATTATTTCATGGATGTCTTCCCTGGCTCTTGCTGTACGTACCCACTCATTCTTACATCTTTAAACACATTTTCCAATTTGCGCCGTGACAGATTTACTGATGCATTGAGGAGTCAGATGTAAAATAAAAAGGGTTTTAATCAAGAAATGTATTCATGCTTTCTTCCACACTCCCAGTCCCAATTCCTACATGGGTTAGTACCTGAACGTTTTAATCAGGGTCTTATTTGCTGTCAAGTTCAGATTTGTATCACAGTAGCCCAAATGCATTAAAATCCATATAACTTGGGGATGCAGGGAAGAATAAGAGACTTGCTCAAGTTAAACATCTGTTAGGTAGTAGGTGGAACACCAGTGCTTATGTTTAATAGCCACTCATTGAATCAAAGCTACTTAATATACCAGAGGGATATGCACGTAGGAGAGGGGAAAGGTGCTTAAGCTAAAGGACAATGCTGTCTCAAAAATAATTGGGTATAAACTGGCCAGCAATACATTTTGTCTGGAAACTAGAAAAAAGGTTTCTAACTGCTGGAGCAGTGAGGACCTGGACTGCCTCTAAACAGCAAGACACAGTAGTAGAAGGAGGTAAAATAATAATAGGATACAGTTTGACCTGTTGAGGAAAAGCATTATATGACATGCTGGCTGTTGTAGCAGAACTGTCTACTGCCCCAAGTGTTCCCCTCCGGTTCTGGGCTCCTAAAATATTAATTTGATTTACTGTGTCTTGCTTATTCCACTCCTCTGCCCTTGTTTGTACTTCTCATAGCCTGGGCAATGAAACCAGCAGGTGGGGTAAGGGTCTGGTGGTGCATTTTCATTTCTAGTGTGGTTGCATGAGGTATCGTGTTTGCATTTCACGCCCTGCAATAAATTTTGCTTTTCTCAAAGAACTGTTAGGGAGGGGAATGGACATGGGCAGATGCACCTCAATATCTGCCCCGTGGAGTGTGGGTGATGATGTTAACTCCTTTATAGAGTCCTGTAGTGCTGATAGGGGATTTCAGGGCTGCTCAAATCCCACCCTGATGGCACCACCAAGGCTGAAGACAGTCCTCCTAGGGAATTTGTGGGCTTTGATTATGTAAAGAGATATTAAGGGAGCTTAATGTAGATGATTTAGTATTTTAAGGGGGGGTGGGAAGAGAGTTGCCCAATTGGGCTGACGGGCTGGAAGGGTATGAAATCATGCAGGACTTACCTCGAGGCGAAGGGTGCACTTATACCAACATCCCAATAATGTTATGTTGGTAAAGTCCCATCCTGGTGACACAGTTTACAGAAGCAAAAGACGTTCTTTTCCAGGTAGAGATAAAGCACATCCCCAAACAACAGGAGCTCCACTAGCAAAAGGACTCTTTAAGCCAGCAATGCACCCAAGGGTGCTGAGGGAGTTGGCTGATGTGATTGCAGAGCTGCTGGCCATCATCTTTGAAGACTTGTGGCAACCCCGGAAGGTCCCAGATGATGGGAAAAGGGCAAATATAGTGCCTGTATTTAAGAAAGGGAAGAAGGAGGATCCAGGAAGCTACAGACCAGTCAGCCTCATATCTGTCCCCAGAAAAATCATGGATCAAGTCCTCAAGGAATTAATTTCTAAGGACTTGGAGGAAAGAAAAGTGATTAGGAACAGTCAGCATGGATTCACCAAGAGGAAATCATGCCTGACCAACCTGATTGCTTTCTACAATGTGACAGCTGCCTCTGTGAGAGCAGGTAAAGCAATGGATGTGATATACTTTGACTTCAGCAATGCTTTTGATATGGTCTCCCACAGCATTCTTGCAAGCAAGCTAAGGAAGTCCTGGATGAATGGACTGTAAGGTGGACAGAAAGCTGGCTGGATCATTGAGATCAATATGTAGCGGTCAATGGTTCAATGTCTAGTTGGCAGCTGGTATCTGTGGAGTATCCCAGGTTTCAGTCCTGGGGTTGGTTTTGTTCAATATTTTCATTAACGACCTGGAAGATGGGAAGGGATGCATCCATGGATGGATGGTCCTGCCTTGAGCAGGGGTTGGTCTAGATGACCTCCTGAGGTCCCTTCCCACCCTCATTTTCTATGATTCTGTGAAGTCTCTGCCGTAGGCCTAGCCTCAGGTAGGACTCTTCCCCGGTGGCACCTATGGACCAGGCTCTGTGGAAGGGAGGTTACCGGCGACAGTGGGATTAGAAATGTGGGCATTATGGTGTGATGATCCTGATGGTGTGACCCATTATGTTCCAGGCCCACCATTTTTGGTTTGGTATAAACTATCTGAACCCTTGTGCACTTAGGCTTTCTTCCCATGGATCTGCAAATCCACCTGTAGAAAATGAACACTTGCGTGCACCCAAGATGAGTGATCTGAATGGCCGCGGGCTTGTGCAGTACTCTAAGTCCAGGCATCTAAGGATCTTTTCAGCTCAAAGCAGAGGCACGTAAGGAATCGAGGCACCTACGTGCTTCAGCAGCTTTTGGAGGACTGATCCAGAGTTCTTGATGTGACGTGGATGCCTCATTGATGCCTGTGTCCTGTTTTGTTGCTTATATGGACCGTTTGAATCCGGCCCGTGTGAGACAGGGTCTCTTATGTATCTAACTCCACTTACTTCAGTATGATCCTTAAGTTCCTAAGTGCCTAAGGCATTTTCCTGTTTACAAAGATATTTAGGACCTAAAAGTGCTTAAGAGCTCTCAATGAGAGTTAGGTGGCTCACCTACTGAAACACTTCCACTAGGACCCAGATACTGAGAGGCATTTAGGCTGAGGCACCGATCTGTATGTATCAGGGCTAAGGAGCCCGTGCCTCCAGCTTCTAAATTCCTAAGTCATTTTGAATGAGCCTAAAGATGACATATTGCGAGGTCAAACACCATTCAGATATTAACTCCCCTTTAAAGTCAATGGGAGTTACGTTCCAAATAGGTATTTATGCCATTGAAAATGAACCCTTTGGTCACTTAGGTCCTTTTGAAAATGTGACCCCCCGTGCTCAGTTATGTGTGGAGCAGGATAGTTGTGCAATGCTTTGATAGTTTTAAGCTGATTGGTCAAACCAGCAGGCCGTGTGTACATTGAAGGTATAATCCTGGAAGGGCTTCCCTTGCACGGTATGGAGGTTTTTTTTATTCCAGAATGAAACGCCTTGCTAAACGTGATTTCTACTTAAAGGACATCACGTTCTTACACGTGGCCTTTGAAGACTGCAGGGTGTGCATACCAAAGTGGCAGGGTTTGACCTATCTTCCTGGATGGCAGTCAGTTACAGGCGTATTTATTTAAAAACCGTGAGCTGTTACAGCAACAAGCACTTTATATACATGTGTGCATTAATAAATAAACCTCCTTCTCCATAAAGTTGCTTTTAGGAGTGCAAGATTTATGTCTCTGAGTGGGATGCTTGTTACAAAGAAGGATTTTAATGTACTTCAGCCGAGCAGAGGAGCAGAATGCTAACAGAAGTCTTACATCAAGGACACCCTTAAAACAAGGAGCAGCAAAGCAATTGCATGCTATTTATGAAGTAATGTGAGTGGCATTCCAATATTATTGTGCAGCCTTACGATTAAGGGTGTTTTTTTAGTGAGTTTGGTGAGAACAGGAAAATTTCTGTTGATTGCTGCCCATAAGCAGGAAAGGAAGATTGCGAAAGAAGAGTTAGAGACGTGGGTCTGAGCTCAGCAATAGGAACGCGGCGTGACTCCTTAACATACGTTGCCTTCTAGCAAGAAGCAGAAGTATTCCTCTTCCAGGGACATCTGCAGCATGAATCTTGGCATCTCTATTATGTTGTGCCCAGCACCCAGGTGCCTATGATCCATGAGAATACAGGAACAGGCGGAGTGCATTGGCACAGTGGTCTGTTTTGTCAAGTGCTCAGGCTGCAGCAATGGCCAACATCAGCTGACTCAAGAGGAGGTGCAAAAATCCTTCATGGGCATGAACTGGATAATTCAGAGCTGCAGTGAGGTGACTTTATGGTTTTTGGGGGAATGCTTTTGAAAACCTAAGGGCTAGGGAGAGAAATGTGCCCCTGTGGTATAAATAAAACCTGTGGTGTAAGTGATAGGAAACTGTTACACAAATCTGTAGCACAACAGAAGTTCGTTGCTTATAAACCACTTTCAAAATGGCCAAAAACAGCTTGAGATCAGCCTGGATGGATGTAGCATCAGAGTGAACTGATTTTGGTTAAATAGGTTTATTGAACTTCTGTCCCAGATCCCCTCCAGATTCAAGTTAATTCACCGTCCCCCAGCATCCCGAGATACTTTGCACCTCCCCTACAAATTCCCCCTCACAGCTTGGGCAGGATAGCCTTGGCCCAAGCTGTCTGCTGCAGCCAATCAGGGAGGGGTACACTAGCACCCCCTGGCTTCTGCCCTGGGCCACTGCAGACATATGGCTGTATTTCCAGAATCAAAAGTGAATGTCTGTTCACTTGCTTATTAGTTCAATCTACGTGGGTCAGACTGAAAGATTGAACCGGTTGAATTGAATCAATTCATCTTTGGGCTTTTGACTGTCTGTATTTAACCAAAAAGAATAACTTAACCTTGGTTTTGCTTTTTTTTTTAATTTTCCCATCATTGATGAGGGTTACAACCCTTCCAAGATTCTTTACATGATACCGCTACTCAAGTATTAACCCTGCTTCCTCTAAAAAAAGTGTGTGTGTGTTGGGGGGCGGGGAGGTTGTGGTGAGGCGTTCCACAGGTTTCTGTTTGGATTGCACTGAAAACATGCCATGTTACTTGTTTTAACTTGTTTCCTTTCACTATAAGTGAACCTCTCATCTTTTCATTATGGAAAAGTGACCACAGTGAAAATCTGTGACTCCCTGCATATTGTCCAAACGTCTGCCATTCATTCTGTGCCATTTTAAGCAATAAGTCAGATTCATCACTGGGTCTGACATATATTTAGATATATGGATTTTCATTAACTCACTTCCCTCACTGTGATGTTTCCCAAACAGAACAGTAATTCCAAATTAAAAAAAAAAAATCCATAACTTATAGTAACAAATCGGAATGCAAATACGATCTTTTCCTATTCTTTAAATTCATTCAACGTATCTACTTTCTTTTGAATTGATTCATAAGAGGGCTTAGTGAGCTTATATATAATTCATAAACAATTTCTATTTTTTATATTCTTTAAGCTGGTTTGATTACTTCTTTCTTATCTTTGATTCTTTCCTCACTTTCTCTAACAAAAGTGGTATGGTTACCATGGTTACTTCTTTCCTCCTAGTTTTTCTCCCCCCCCCCCAAAAAAAAATATATATATTAAAAAAAAGAGAAAATGGAATGATTTGTCTGTTTACAAACTCCCCTCTGCTATTCCTTCTCATGGGCGTAACTTTCTGCCGCAGGCACTGCCACCCTGATATTCGTATTCAGAACATATCCCCAAGCACAGACTGCAAATCCTAGAGGGTCACATCTGATGCTTCCTGTTCAGTGAAGTGAAAAGGTGTTGTTGAAGCAAGAGTAGCATCCCAAGAGCCTTCAGCTGTGGATGCATTCTGGGAAATGACTCGATTAAGGACTTTACCCAGGCATGGCCTATCTACCATGTAGACATGCTTGGAGTAGAATAGGAAGTGATCCTATTCATGTTGAACACGACTAGAGAAGTGCTACAGGGACTCTCTTCACTGTGGGCCCTTATTTGTTCCAATCCGACAGCTTTTATTCCCACTAGTCTCCTATTTTGGCAGAGCAGGGAGGATGGGAAATCATGGGGACCTGGATGATAATGAGATCAAAGCAATGCTGATTTTATTTTCTTTGACGCATGGTTGCTTGACATGGGTCCTGTTCTCTGGTGTTTGGTGGCCTTGCTCTTGGCGATGACGAGACCATTGTGACACAGGACCACAGTTGGGATTACATGGGGCAGGGCATTCCCCCAGTCCACCTGAGCTCTTTTCTTGGGAATGAGGGATAAGCTAAGAGGGTCCTATAAAAGGCCTGGCTGATGAGAGAGCTGCAGGGTGGGATCCCAGAGCTCCTGCATATATGGGGCCTTTGCAAATCAGGTTTTTACATTTTCCAGTTGAGTATGGCAATCAAATCAGGAGGTCACAGTCATGTAAATCACAGTTCCCATCTGCCTGGTGCTTGGGGCACACACGGCAGCTGGCAGCTCTGAGAATCATGCTCTGCATACCTCCAGTGTCGTGCCACATGCAATCCTCATGCACTTTGGCTACTTTACACTACTCCTGAATGTGTAGGGCAGACACAACTTCATTTGGCAGTGGGTGGGAGACATTGAGTCAAACTGGCATAGTGGATTTCTGCAGGATGCAGGACTTGGCAATGCAATGAAAAGGACCCCAAAACATCTAGAAGTGTGTGTGGGGGGTGGGGAGCAATTATTGTGGGCATTATCAATCACTGTTTCTGGAGCTTGACAGAAAGTTTCCTGTGAGGGCAAAGTTTCTTGTGGGTCATACTCAGTTGTCCCCTGAGAGCTTAGCCAAACAACACGTAGGTTGCAAGAAGGAAGGCAAGGCATACGAAGAGAAGCTGTAGGAGTTCAGCATGTTCAACTGGCAGAAAAGGTGCCTAAGAGGGAACATGACAGCAATCTTCAAATATCTGAAGGGCTGCCATAAAGAAGAGGGAAAACACCGTTTTTTCCCCTTGCTGCAGAGATCAGGATGTGGACTAATGGCTTGAAGTTGATGCAAAGGAGGTTTGGATTGGATAACAGGAGAAACTTCTTTACTGTTAGACCAATAAGGCAGTGGAATAGACACCCAAGGAAGTGTCTGCATCACTAGAGAGGTTCAAAAAGAGGTTGGATAACCATTAGGGATGATCTAAGAGCAGTGGTGCCTATGTTCCTCTATGGGGATTTTCCAGGCTTCTGAGCTTTGCTGGCTGTCACATGAGGCTGGGAGGGATTTCTTTTCCTCCGCTCTTGCTACTGTTTGCATCAGTATTTTTGTTGTTTTTTGCCTTCCTCAGAGGCAGTGGCTGTTGGTTTCAACCAAGCCGGGCGATTGTGACTGGGCTATGCCGATACTCCTGCTGGGACTTAAATCCAGTGGCTCCTGGTTAGATGGTCTTGCCCCTCTGATCAGGGTCAAACCAATCACCAAATTTGGGGCCAAGAAAGAGTTTTACCCCACGGTCAGACTGATACAGATTAGGAAGGGATGGCGGGTTACCGTTCTCTGTAGTGGGGGGCATGGCCCTCTTCTTGGGATTTCTCAAGCGTATTTTAATACCCTTGGCCGCAGCAGGATTCTGGCTGCCATTTTCCCCCTTCTTTACCTGTGGCGGCTCAGGGTATTTTGTCAGGGTTGACTAATAGGTTTTGCTAATAGGTTTTTCATCCTGGGATACTCAGCTCCGGCTCCAACTGTTATAAAGTGAGATTCGAGATCAGCCTAGGGAATGCAAGACATGGAGGTGTTCAATGGGGGCACAGAAAGGCTTGAACAAAGACTGGGGCAGGACTGTGCTAGGCTCTGTAGCACAGCCTCCACGATAGCTAGAATGTGCTTTTATGCCACGGACCTAATATGGAGCATGTGTGAGGTATTGCACTGAGGCAGAGCCCTGCGTAGTCAACGGGGTTGAGTCAGTGGAGGAAGCCACCTGCAAAGAAACCATTTTAGGGTCTTCATTTCAGACATGAGGGCACCAGTAAAGTGTTGGGGGAGGAAGTTGTAAACTTTGTTCTTGACTCATATCTGTTCATGGAAAAATCCAACCAAGAGAAATTTTCTGTCCATAAAATAATAATAATAATAAAAACAGCAGCCCTAACAAAGCGTATGTTGCCATTTTCAATTCTTGCATGCAGTTTTTCATGAAGCTCCAATGGCAACCCATGCTGGAGGAGGAGAAGAGGCACGTCGAGAAATCTCCAAGCATGAATGCAATACAAAATAATCACATTCCACATTTGTGTGTGTGCACAGAATCTCGAGACATTTCAATCTTCATTACCAGCCCCCCGAATTAGCATATAAAACCATTCACTCTGAAATAGATACTCTGCATCATGACCTTGCTATTTCCCGCTTTAAGTGAACCGGCGGAGGGCCAAGTTCTTTTGTATTGTGTGCTGTTCTTTAACATACATAAATAATACATATTCAGAAGGAAAAGCAAAGCTATTAGCAAACATTCAGCAGCACAGGGCCCCCACAGTATGCACATAATTTATTCCTCCTAGTTCCCTCCAGCCCCAAAAAAATAGAAGAGGGGAAAAAAATTGAATTTGTTCCAGTGTTTAGTTAATTACCTCAAGCAAACCACAAACATGGGCTTTACAAATATTTGTGCAACACTAATTTGATATATCTAATTAAATACTATTTACTAAATTACTGTTGCAGTCTCTCATGACACAGCTAACAATCTGAGACAAGTCAAATGGGGAGAGCTTTAGCATCTGCCCCCACCTTCCTCCCCCTACCCCCCGCCTCTTGGCTGGCTTCATTTGTTTATTTTTTTTAATTGCTAGAGCTGGGCCCTTTGGCACCACTCTCCTAGCTAAGGAAGTGTCAATAAGATGGTTTGCACTGCTGGGGCCTCTAGAGACCCCGTTACCTTAGGTGCTGAAGAGCCCTGCAATAAGACACCGTTGCACTAAAGAGTTTGTACTCTAGAAAGACGAGTGGCACGAGGTAGAAGAGGTCAGAGACATCAGCTTGGTTCTTGAAGCCCAGGTCAGAGCTCTCTGTGGACCATGCTTATCACCGCAAAGCTTTACCTTCCTAGTGCAAAGTTCTCTTCTACGTTCAGAGCTTGGCATGCACGGCCCCGGACCCAGGGAGTCTTCTGCTGAAGAACAAACACAAAGGTATTTTCCAGCACAAGGCAGACGCCCTAACCGCGCGTGTGTGTGTCCACCCCCCCCCCCCGGCCCCGATTGCCATTTTTAATACATTAGATTTGTTATGTGGATTTTGGCAGTTAAACATTTTCTTTCAAGGGCTTCTCTTATATCAGGAACATGATCAGCCAGCCGCTTTTGGTCAACAGAAAGCATTTTCCATAAAGGTAACTGCTGTGTGCACTTTTGTATATGCATTTTCTAGTTACAGAACGATGGAGGTAGGTGTGTCGGTATTTCAGGACTATATCTATGCTCCATTATGGGGATTTTTTTATTGGTATTGGGAAGTGTTTTGTGCCCAAGCATGTTTCTTTTATGTGGGATTCCTTTGCTCTCATCTGTAATTCAAACACTTCGGGTTTTGCTTTCTAGGATCCCATTCTTCCCAATAATCAGCCAGCCCAGTCCCAAAAGTGCTTGCTATCAGTGACCAATAAGAACTACTGACTCAGCATAGACATGTGCTTTGCTCCTCTTAGATCCTCCACTTGACTGTCAGACCTACAGTTTTAGGCATCTGGATTCTTCTCTAGGTGACCCAAAAACATGCTGAGGCCTTTTAGCTTGGACAACTATTTAACTGTGAAATTATCTCTAATTTTTAGGGTTAGTGTTTCTATTTGTCAGCCTGTAATTTCAGACATCATATTTGTTCAACCACGGATGCCTTTCAATGGTGCAAGTGTCTTGGTGCTTGGGAAATGAGTATCGTCATAATTCCCTAAGTGAATATAATGGAGCACTGTTGGCTTTTAGATTTGTTTTAAAGAGAAGTGTGTGAATCCTGCACGGTGCTCTGTGCAATAAGTTTAGATGGTGTGAGCTTGGATTTTTTAAGTGCGCTGGATTCAGTGCTGCTGCTTGCGGCCGCGTGGTGCCTTGTGCACTCAGAGCTGTTGCACAACTCCCCACGCACATGAAGTTTCCTGGACCCTTCCTGGTGTCACCCTCCAAAGCATTCCCCCTACCAGGAACCTGCAGCTCATTACAGTGTAGGTGTATTTGACGTGCATGTTTTTGTCTGAATATGCTAAAAGTGATTCTTTTTTCCATTAAGGAAGTCTCAGGCTGAGAAAGTAGACATTGGAAATCTAATGGCCTATCATCATATTTTGGGGTGAGAATTGAAGCAGTACACCTTCGGGACACCTCAGGGGGAGGGGGAGGAATGGCAACATCGGCTAAGTCATACTTTAAGAGGTTATTCTTCATACCCCAGATCAGGCATGCTTGTAATAGCTGACAAATTACATAAAACCCTGGGTGAGCTTCTCAGAATAATGTTTTCCCAATGGCATCAATGGGAGTCTTCACTCTGTGATCCCATGAGAACAGAGCTGAGCCACCACTTAGCACTAACCCCTTCCTTTTTTTCTAAATATGGGGAGTTTCTTTCTGAAGGAGTAGAGGTGAAAACAACTCCCTGCTAAAAAACCTTCAGACTGAACATTATTTCTCTTCCCTTCATTTAGTTTCATACTTTCAACCTCTGCTGCTGAGAAATTTGCATTTATATCTGCCCAAAGAATTCAAAATCTTCCCTCCCCGTTACAGGCTCTACCTGGGGACCAGTAGGTAGGCAGACATGCCTCATTTCTTCCCAACTAATGGAAAACAAATGAAAAGCGGCATAGTAGGAATAAGCAGGATTCTGTTCCTCATAAAACATGTCCATCACAATGTGACAGAGCATATGGAGATGAGCAGTGCTCCAGAGGTAGCTGGCAACAGCACAACTTTCCCAAGCATCCCAAAACTCAGAGCCACCTGCAGTAACAAAGATTTCAATATGCGGGAGGAGAGAGGAGTCCTGAGCATCAGAACTGCAGCAAAGGCTGGCAGAAGAGGGAGAGGGGGACACATTGGAAATGCTTAGCGGTAGGATCACAAACTGGTTACGGGCCAAGTAAGGCATGCCATTTTCATGGAGCAGGGTTGCTTTTATTTCAGACCTGTACAGAGGTTTAGACAGGCAAAGGGGAGGACAGAGCCCACTGGCTCCTACCACACGTGGGCAATATCACCTTGATGGAGATCAGCAATGGCACGTGTGTTTGGGTTGTTATTTTCACTGCGGGGCCTGAATGACTTCCCCAGCAGGTTCCCATAAAGGAATGCATCCAAGGAGAGATGGGGTAGGAAGTTCTTGCAACAGCTGGTGAGCATTTTAAGGGAGGCAGGACTATTCGGTGATCTCCTTTTGGAAGTAGCCCTGTAACCAGCTTCTGCACCGCAGGGCCTGGCTTAGCTAAGCCCAGGAGACACAGGATAGAGGAACTTTCACCAGGTTTAAACAGCATGTTCTTGAAAAGCAACAGGGAGACTGAATTAGGAGACTGATAGGCAATGCCAGCTAAGTAAGAGATGGACCTTGACCCTCTGCACACAGAATACACAATTTCCCTTTGCTGGGGGCAATCTTGGACAGAATCCCACCATTTTTAAACCAGTCTATGGGCGCGTCTACACATCACCGTATGGTGCCATTGCTACGGTGCTGTGCTTTACTATTTCCTTTTGGAAGTACTAAAGCACAGCACAGTATGGGCTGTTACTGCACCGTGCACACCACTCATGGGTACATTTCCCAGCCACTCTGCTGTAGGGGCATGCAAGACTGGGAGAGTAAGCCACTACGGCAACATAGCTAGCGATCACATGCAGTGCGTGATCATTATGTCACCATACCACGTCACGTAGCACATTGCTGTAGGGTAACGTGTAGACATGCCCTATGTTTGCCAAAGTTCTGTTCTGTCATAAGTATAAACCAGTTTTGTCTGACAAGCTTTTGTCCTGATATGGGTATAAACTGGTTTCTGCTCATTTATACCAATAAAAGCCCTGGAGCCCTGGTCTCTTAGTAAAAGAGCCTCCCCTTTGCCAAACTGTGCAGTCAGACACATGCCCACAGTTTATTGATAGAGAAACCTATTCTCTTGGTTTCTCTTGTTCAGATTACACAACACTTTGTTATAAGAACATTGTTTTGGGGTGCTGTCATCACAGCTGGCCATACCCCCCAAAGAGAACCACAGAAAATAGCCAAACCAACCCCTGCTGGGTAAATACTGATAGTCAGTGTGTCGTATGAGAGTAGGAGACCTGTGGGATTTGCCAGAAATTAAAGCAGGAGACTATCTTCAAGTGGAGGGTAAGGTGCCTTTAGAAAAAAGAGAAGAGGGGACACTGCCCAGCCTGGCCTGTAATCATGACAGAGGCCAGCCAATCAGCAATCACCGTCAGCTCCACACCAATCACCGTCAGCTCCAATGCAGCGTTAATAAAAATGGAAAATGTTCTGTAGAAATGATGAGACTGTTCTCCATTCTGCTCTTCTGGGGCTGGCAGTGCCATGAGGTTTCCAAGGGGGGTAGCTTGAGTATTTTCTATATGACACAAGGCAATTGTTCGGGTGATCTGATGGTTCTTTCTGCCCTTAAAATCTGCAAGGCTTGCTCCATGGCCTAACTCTTTTTTTCTTCATTTCTTATGCTTCATTGGAATATGAAGCATTGTAGTTAGTTTATAGAGATGTTTATGGTTTATATGCAGACAAGTTTCCTTGGGTGAATTCGATATCTTTTATTAGACCAATCCAAATGGTTGCAGAATAGTTATTAAGCAAGCTTTCAGGTTCAAAAACCCTTCCTATGGTTTATATGCACATTTTATTTAATGTTCTAGCAGACTCTTAGTGGCGTTGTAGCGGGGACAGCCTGGGGGATATGCAAGGAGACCATGGCTAACCACATCAAATGGTTTTGTGGCTTATTACAATTTACCTGCTCCCTCTCTTCACCCTCTGGTCCTCCAGGGTACAAACAGCAATCTTCCTTCCTTCATGGGCTGATTTTTTTTTTTTTTACATAATTAGGTTGATCTGCTTCAACTGACCTTTCCTTGGCTTGGAGCAATGTTGCCAACTTCTGTTTGCCCCACAGGTTTACTGCCATCTTCCTCTTTATTATGTGTAGGGGCCAATCTAATATGAAAAGGCAGCCAAATGATTTCATAGGGAGATTTTGGGCCTGGATGCCATCTTCACGGGCTGATCGCGGTGAGCCCCCGCCCCCCCACAGCTCTGGCCAAGGGGCCCCAGTGGCCCAACTACTCTCTGCTAGTTGGATGGAAGGGATGTCCATAATACGGCCCCAGCCCTTGCCACTGATTGGGTGCAAGGGCTGTGTATCACGTGCCCCCACCCTTCACTGCTGATTGGTGGAGAGAAGCAGGGCTGCATGACGGGCAGCCCTTTCAGTCAATCAGTGGTGAGGGGCGGGGCGGGGGGGGTCTTGAGTCATCTTGAGCTCACCTTTGCGCTGGCAGCCCCATCCCCACTTCCACCCGATGGCTGCGCACCTGGACCACAGTGCCATGATAACTGCTGGCTCCCTCCGGGGAGCCAGCATTTTATTTTAAGTAGGGTTGTTTTTTTTCCATGGACTTCACAGGGACAGCTTGATTTCACAGGCAATGCTGGATTTTGCGATTTCTGCAAATGATTTTGACAGGTCCCTAATTAGGTAGCTTTTTTCCCATTTACCTAATGCACTTAAACAAATGTCCTGGTTTTACATGGTACTTAGCTTTGGCTGCATCTGCTTCTTTCTGAGACCTGAGGAAGGCCACATTTTGCCTTGTCTTAACACCTTTCCAAACTATGAAAGTTATCTAACAAATGACATAAACAAATAAAATTGCTTCTCTCTTTTCACTTAATGCAGAAAATCTGTGTATCCTGCAATGACCATTGTTTAAAGTCCTATCACACTAGCACCTACACGTCACGGTTTTTCAATCATTCGACAGTTTTGATCTCTCCACACAGGTGTTTTGCTTAATGGTCCCCATCTGTTTCCATGTAGCAGGGGCAGGGGCCATGCTCTGCTCACTTTTGTGGCCAGATGTTAAAAGATAGGACTACTTATAAGCAGGGGGAATGATAACCTTGTATTTGGAGCACAAGACTTGTTCTGAAAAGATGTGGGGTCATTACCAGCATATGCCAGATGTCTTTTGTCGTCTTGGGTCATTCAATTTGTCTATCCTTCAGTTCCCAACCTGAAGAATAGCACATTCTTTCTGCCTTGAAAGACTGCAAGCTCCTCAGGAGAGGGATTTCTCTTACCAGGTGCTCGTAAACACCTGGCACAAAGAACCATGGATCTTGTTCGGAGGCTCTAGCATGCTACAAGTTATAATACGGTGACTGAATTTGTACTTTAAAAAGCTCTCCAAACATAATGGACTATTGAGCATTACAACAAAAGTTTTGCTTGAGGAGTGGTAAATTTTTCAGACACATTTAATCTCATCTCACCTTCATATGTATATTCTCTGGATGAATTTATGTATCTGTTCCTGTGAAGTATATAGCCTAGTGGTCAGAGACATTGAACCCCCAGTCCCTTCACTGAACTCAAAAGAAGCAGAGGGATGCAGAATCTCTGGAAATCAAGCTACTTATTTCGAAGATCCAGGTATAAATATCTTTGCTCAGGTCTTTAGTGAGTTGGAATAGGCACTGATCCTGAAAAGGTTTGCTTTCATGAATATGCTTTAAGCCTAAACCTCATGGAGGCTTTGTAACCACTTAGGATCTATGGCCCCATCCAGATTAGTGTGGCCATTTGTTTCCCCAGGGACAAGTAGCAGTGGCACACACTGTTCCACTACTACTATACCACCCATGCCATGCGAGCTGTGGCACACAGAAGGTTAACCTGGGTGGGGTAAGGGAGTTTGGGACAGCAACTGAGCTGGCCCCAGCAGCCTTACCTGGGGTCTTGGGGACCTCAGAGAGCTGCAGGCTCTGGTTTTGTGCAGTGCACACTACTGCCACATGTGCCACCCTGCTTTTTTTGGCACGGGTTTTACAACCCTGGGAGATCCTGGGGTCAACCTCCCTCCCCCACATCCTGCAAGGTAGCACCTGCATGTGCGGCATGTGGCACCACGGACATATCTTTGATGCCACATACCGCATGTCAGCGTTTGTCTGGAAATGGCATATGTGTCCTAGCTATTAAGTAGACCTAATAGGAAAACAATATGGGCCTCTGAAAAACGTGAAAAATTCAGTCTTGATGCCTACAAAAAGTTTAGAAAGAAGTTCAAAGGTTTGATAGTCTCCATTTTGTGTGTGTGTAAGATAAATCAGAAGTGTGGTATTTCTTATTACAGCTGGTAAGAAAAACAAAATACTCACTTATTGTGACATGTCATGAAGGAACTCAGCATTTCACAGGATTGGCTCCAGTAGCAAGTCACATGGTCCCTGCATTCATGCTGAATTGTTCATTCTTTTATAGTGCATTTCACCATTCTGGATTTGGCATGAACAGCTTGAAACTCTTAGCAGAGAAAGGAGCTTTTCATCATCTGTAATTATAAGATAGCAGATTTGATGCTGAATGAATCAATAATTCTATTTCATGTGAATGCTCAAATTTGTAGTCTTTTATTCCAAGAAATATGACATATATTCAAAAAAGGCATCATTAAATAAAAGAAGTGGTAATTGCCTGCCTCTTAAAAAAAAATAGTTGACCCCACATATAAATTTTCCCTCAAGGAATCCATTAGTCTTTTTACATTAGTTAGTGTAGTTAGTAATAATGATTCAGAGAATAAATGCACTAATAGTTTTTTTGCGTGATCTTGGGTTGATGGACCTGAAAGGCCTGGAAAGAGTTCAAATAATAATGGGTATGTTTCATTTCCAGCCAAATCCTATTGCTATTCTTTTATATATTTTCTTTGGTCCTAGGCACACGTTTCCGTTAGCTCTTAATCATAGAAGAGCCCATGGTGAGAAGAAACATGTACTATATATTAACTGCAGTGATGAATGCAACCAACTGGCTGCGTGGGAATTGCCCCTGACAGAGGAGCCACCGGTATCCATTTTCTTTCCTATATCCATAATACAGATATGAACTCACTTGTCTGCATAATGGATGTTGGGACACTATATTTCATTCTTGCAAATTAAATGCAATGGTACTGAACTTTAACTTTTACTAAGCCTTCTGCTTAACTTGGCCTGTCTGCTTCTTCCCCAGACCTGAAGAATGACATTTTTTTTGTCTGAAAGCTTATGAATCTAAGATAGACTACCCAACTTCTCTTCCAACTGTAGAGATGATCCAATACAAGATTGCACAAAATAAACCCTTGCCTCATATGTTTCCTGGATCATTACAGCTACAATAACACATTCCCATAGTTGGGATCCTCTGGGGTATAATGACTGTTTGTAGCTGTTTGTATCTTTGTTCAATATTTGGGAAACTTTTCTTCTTCCACCTCTGTAGGCACGTGTATATTTTATGTGCAATAACCAAAATTACTGCTCAGTATGGGTGCATGTTTACACATGCATGCTCATACTGCACAGTATATATGGCAATTTATGCCAACTTGAGTGTAAATTTGATATCTGCATCATGAAGGTATCAAATTTACACCTGATTACTTACTGCGCAGTAACGCATGTGTAGATGCATTACTGCAGAGTAATCCAGGAATCCTTCCTGCTGGGTCTGCCCAGCCACTAGCGGGCTGGCCTGAGTCCATCTCCAGGGCTCCTGTCTGGCTACCTCTCCTCCACTCAGTTTGGGACCAAAGGTAGTCCCAAGACCTGGCAGCTATGTGGCCAGAGGTTGGGAGTCCCCACCGTGGCCATAGGGGCACATGGTAGGCTGCTCTGACCTGGGACTAAATTTAGTCCGAGGTCTCCTGCACCTGTAGACACTGGCCTATTCCCAGTTACTGCACAATAATTTACTGTGAGTAATTTACTGCACAGTAAATTTAAGCAGGCATAAATGCACTTGTGGACATGCCCAGTGAGATTTCAATTGCATGAATGAGCACTGTCAGTGAGTGACTGTTTCGTGGGGATGATTGGCTAGTTTAGATGAAGGGCCCAATCTTTTCTGCAGTTATAATCAGAGCTTCTGGTGATTGTTTTAAGCAAGCTGTTCTTCACTACATGGAGCTTTAGCATTCTTAAAGACCTTCCCCCTTTTTCCAGACAGGGGTTTTTGACTCTTGACACTTCACTTCTACCTACCTACTAAGCCGTTCAGCTCCAGCAGCTCACCTGAGCTCCCCTTGTGGACCCTGACACTTCCTTAACTGTCTCCAGGCTTTCAGAGTCCAGTCTGCTAGACCAGCATTTGTAAGAGGTGGTATGGCATTGCCCAGAAAATGTTGTTTCCATGGAGGTTAGGTTACAGAACTTGATAGAGTTTCTTCTTATATTGTCATTTAACATGAATGTTTCAAGAATGGAATCATGTTCTAAAATGCCATGGTATTTGCTGTTTACTGCAGGAGGCAATAGGTCAATGACTGGCTTTGATCTTAAAATGAGACAATAATGCCTCATGCCTTTGCCCTGTCTGATGCCCAGACTGGCACATGTGCCTTGTCCAAACTGCATGCAGATATCATTTGGAAAGGTCTTAATGCTCTTCATCAGATGCCAGGACATCTTTATCTGACTGCATATATTTTTAAAGGCGGTAGCAGATTACAACATTTTGCTGGGTAACAGTTAGTCAACTACCTCAAAAAGATGGCACATGGCATGAGGCAAATGAGAAAAATCTGGGGTGGCTTCTGTCTGCTACATCAAACCTGTCAAATTAGCAATATACTTTGTATAGCTATATGCGCAAAACACGTACTGCATCCACAGGGGTGAGCCTGAATCACAGTTCTGGTAGTCCATCCACACTCTGTGCCTTGTCACTTCATTATCACAATTTACCTAAACCAAGAGCTTGTGAGAAATCCCCTCGACCTCAGCAAGAGTCTTTCCAGTGACTTGAGCAGGTTTGGATACGCCAAAAGAGAACACAGCGGGTGCATCTGCATTGTTGGTGTGGATTTATGACCCAGATATCTTGTTCTGGGCAGACCCAGACCCTCAGACCAACCACGACCTTTCCATTCAGTAATAGGCAAATTTTAGTGATACACAGTGATAGCAGATAAGAAAAATGCAAACAATTCTATATCCACCCGTCCTAGAGCTGTCATCAGCGTCAAGGTATATCTGGTGAGTATGCAAGCTTCACCCGAGGTTCTCTCTTGAATGTCTAATGTCAGCAACCCGGGGATCAGAGACCAGGCTGGTAGTGTGCTAGCTGTCCATGGTGGCATTGGGTTCCCCTCTGGGGGACACTTTGCTGCTCTGAAATCCATTATTTTTCCCTTGTGATGCTTCTTCATCCATGGGCATCACAGAGTGGTCCTGTGGTCATCATACTGTCCACGGTCTGTCCTGTTCTTTTGTTTCATAAGCCCACATGCACACATTAAATTTGGCCTTTACTGTTCTTAGCCTAATTCGGTCTGCTCCCCCAAAACCAAATAGCCTAAGATCTCTGCAGTTGGGCACTGTGACCTGGTGCCACCTTATCTCATGTTATGCAACAGTGTAGTACATGGCTTCAGTTTCCCAGCCTGTGTGTCTGCTTGCTGCTTGTCTGTAGCAGACACAGAGAACCCTGAGGAAACATTGTCACAGACTGGCTCTTTAGAAATTAATTAACCCTTGTTTTTGCCCTAGACTATTATTTTAATGCATATCTACTTTACCTATAAGCCAATTCCCAAAAGCAAACCTCTAAATACCATCATACATGTGCAAATAATGAGTGTGAATAAATTCTACAACTTATTGACCCAAAGATTTTTGCTCCTAGGAATGCTGTTTAATCCCAGGAGATCAGCCTGCCAGCCCACCCCTGCTCCAATGGAGCTCTACATGTTGTGGGGTGGATGGCTGGGATGCAATAGTGCTTCAGAATGGGGACGGGCTATCTGCTGGCTAACCCCATGCTGAAGCACCCTTGTACCCCAACCAGCCCTATCACCATCTGCACATGCATTCAATGCCATAATTTACCATGACATCACATAATACTTGTTTCTGCAGGACTCTCTGACGGCACAGCGAGTTAGTCTGCACCAGCCAAATAGCCACACATGTGTAGATAGTTTCATAGTTTCTAAGGGCAGAAGGATCCTAAACATATCATCAAGTCTGACCCCTGGCCTGGTCAGGAATGAGTGCTGGGATCATAATACCCCAGCCAGATACCTATCAAACCCCTCTTGAAGACCCCCCAAGGTAGAGGAGAGCACCATCTCCCTTGGGAACCCATTCCAGAGCCTGGCAGCCCTAACCATAAAGTAATGTCTCCTGACATCAAGCCTGAACCTGCTTTCAATCAATTTGTTGTTGTTATTCCTTGTTATCCCAGGTGGTGCCTGGGGGAAAGAGCCTCATCTATATTCTGCTGGTCCCCCCTGGTGAGCCTATAGATGGCCACCAGATCCTCTCTGTCTTGTGGAAGCTGAATAGATTCAGGCCCTTTAGTCTATCTTAGATTCATAGATTCATAGATGCTAGGGTCGGAAGGGACCTCAATAGATCATCGAGTCCAACCCCCTGCATAGGCAGGAAAGAGCGCTGGGTCTAGATGACCCCAGCCAGATGCCTATCTAACCTCCTCTTGAAGACCCCCAGGGTAGGGGAGAGCACCACCTCCCTTGGGAGCCCGTTCCAGA
>JAGPOW010000304.1:4040353-4056297 GCA_030014935.1 Caiman crocodilus
TAAAAAGAGACTAGATTAGTCAGGCATGATCTGCCTGCTACGAACCCGTGCTGGTTTCCCCTCAGCATAATTTGTCCTGCCGGGCTCTCGCAAATGTGAAACTTGATAATTTTTTCAAAGATTTTGCCAAGGATGGAGGTGAGACTGACTGGTGTGTAGCTGCCCGAGTCCTCCACTTCTTGAAAATGGGGACCACATTGGCCCTTTTCCATTCGTCCGGGACTTGACCCATGCACCACAAGCGTTCAAATATTCCCGCCAGTAGCTGTGCAATGATGTCAGCCAGTGCCTTCAGCACCCTCGGATGGAACTCATCTGGGCCTGCTGACTTAAAGGCTTCCAGTTCCTCCAAGTGACTCTGCTCCATCTCAGGGTCTACACATGGTAGTCTGGCGCCTTGCTGCTGCCTCTCTACAACCCCCGGGAGAGATTTGTTGTGCTCCTTCCTTAGGAACACCGAGGCAAAGAACTCGTTAAGGAGTTCAGCCTTGTCCCCCCCGTCTGTCACCGACTATTTCTGCCCTATCTTCATAGGGCCTGGCCTGCTGCTCCCTGATCATGTGAGTGGCCCTCCTCTGGACCCTCTCAATGCTAGCAACATCCCTCTTGAAGTGTGGCTCCTGAACTGTGGTACTGGACTCCAACTGTAGCCTGACCAGTGCCACATAGAGGGGAAGGATCACCTCCCTGGATCTGCTTGTGATACATCTATACATGCACGACAGGGTGCGGTTAGCCTTCCCGACCACTTCCTCGCACTTCCTCCTGACCAGGGAACTGGACTCAATGATCTTACGAGGTCCCTTCCAGCCCTAATGTCAATGAAATCTATGAAATCTATGAAAGGGGTGGGGTTGGACTGTATGTCAATGAGCAATATACTTCGACCATCATCAAGATGGAATCGAAGGAGGAGAAAGTAGAGGGATTGTGGGTTAGGTTACATGGGGTCAAGGGGAAAAGGATTTGGTAGTAGGGGTATGCTACAGACCCACACACCAAGGGGAAGAGCTAGATTTGGGTCTCCTGAGGCAGCTCTCGGAGACCATAAAAGCTAAAGATGCAGTAGTCATGGGGGACCTAAACTACCCAGACATCTGCTGGGAGACGCATACAGCAAAGCCCCACCAGTCACGCAGGTTCCTATGCTGTGTACAGGATCTGACACAGGAGGTACACGGTCCCACTAGGGGGAATGCCTTGCTGGATCTGGTATCGGCAATGAGGGATGGCATGGTAGGGGACCTACAGATCGGTGGCCATCTGGGGGACAGTGATCACCAAATAATAGAATTCACCATAAGACACCGAGTGGGTAAGGTAACTAGTAGGGTGAAAGTGTTAGACTTTAGGAAAGCTGATTTCAATGAACTCAGGCGATTAGTCAAGGACGCACTGCAGAGTAGGAGTTTTGAAGAGATGGGAGCCCAGGAAGGATGGCTGTGCCTTAAGGAGATGATCCTTTGGGAACAAAGAGAGACAATCCCTATGTGAGGAAAAGAGGGAAAGGGGCCAGGAGGCTTCCTTGGCTGACCAGAGAAATCCAGGGCAGCCTACGGCCTAAAAGGGGACCAGATAAAAAGTGGAAAAAGGGAGAGATCACCAAAGATGACTATACCTCCTCTGCTTGCGCTTGTAGGGAGGCAGTTAGGCGGGCCAAAGCTACCATGTTGCTGAGGATGGCATCCCAAGTAAAGGCCAACAAGAAATTGTTTTTTAGATATCTAGGGAGTAAAAGGAAGGCCCAGGGAGGAATAGGACCCCTGCTAAATTGGCTGAAGCAATTGGCCAACTGTTATTCCTCTGTTCCCAAGCCATATGCAGCCTTTTCTTTCCAGAGTGTGTTTTTCTCTCAGCTTTCATATTTCCCTTTTCTCCTCATCCTGGCTCACTGTGTCCTTTGTGTCCCTTTTCCCACCCCCTCTCTGCTTTTCCTTCGCTCTCCTGAAGGTTTTGTATGGTCTTTTGTGGAACAATTTAAAACATGATCAACTCCAAGCAGAACCGAGCACTGACCACACTGTGTTACAATGAGTGATTGAACTCTGTTCTCTCTGCTCACAACATTAGGGCAACACTTTTCATACCAGCTTGGCATGCTTCCGATAGCGCAGCATCAGCTTTGCTTTTGAGTAATATATTCTGTAAGTCAACAAATACAAAGCCTTCTTTGATGTATTTAAACCGCTGTAGTTGATTAGTTTAAATAGTCTTTCCGTGGTAAACAACCTCCTAAATCTTTTCCTTGGTTACCACAGATACCAATTTTCTGTTGGGATGACAGATGTGATTAACATGAGGAATTTTCCATGCAGAAGTAGAGCCCTTTAACGTGGTGAGGAGAGACAGAGTTTTAACATAAACTTGGAATCACCTTTCACTGCTTTGTTATTCTCAAAGTTGACTTTTAGTACACTTAATTTTCATTACTCCTGCTTCAGCAGCCCTAAGGTCTCGACTCTGGAAGGTGGCTTCGTGGGCATGACCATGGACGGGGTCTCTGGGTTTTGCTCTGAACTCTGCCACAGACTCACTCTGTGATTTTGAGGTGAGTCACCTGATTCTAGCACAGTCATAAGAGATGGGTCTGGAAGACAAACACCAAACAGGGCATGAGTTGACATTGCTGGGTCATGTATGAGCACTGGTCTGAGCTGGCCTTTTGTCTAACCCTTTTGATATTTTGGTCCCTTCCCCAGCATTTAACATTCTTCAGTTTTCTGGATTCACGCAGGCTCAGAAGTACTGCTGAGCATGTCTGTATTACATCTGGACTGTGCTAGGGCTTTCCACACTAAAACATAGGCTAGCACTGTGTGTGCTAAACCCCCAAACTGAGGCAATGTGATTACCACAACTGTGGGCTCATTCCATTTGCATGCCCAGGACAGAATTTGGTATCAGCATTTGGTGCTCGGTGGGCACATCTGCACAAGTTGCTTGCTGCGCACGAGTTTAAGGACACTGTGCAATAGCGCATCGCAGCACGTACCACACTAATAGCCTACTGCACAGTGTTATTGAGCTAATGCACAATAAGCATCACTAAATAACTATGTGCCCACACTACTGTCCTGTAACACTAGGTGCTCCCATTTCGTTAGTACTTTATTAAGTCAGTACTGAACTAAATTCTCAGTAGTTAAGGGATGTACTTGGTAGCCATATTGGTCTGAGATGAAAAGAAATGCAAAAATCTAGGACTCTTGGTTCAGAAATGATACCTTTTATCAGACCAGCTAGGAAATTGCAAAAAATGACAAATAAAAATTCTGGAAGCTTTTGGACTCAAACACCCTTCATCAGGCTCTGGAAAAATGAAAGACGGTAAAAAGTCCCTATAGGTAGGAAATAAACTTCATTTTTGCACCGAGGGAGCTGGAGATGGACATCTGTCTCTCTGGGTCCATGAGAGTGTTTTTGTGAGTCCTTCTGAGTTGCTCTTCGTTGTGTACGTCGGGTCGGATTCCTTCCCTGGAGGTGCCAGATGGCAAGCAGGGAGGCTAGAAATCTTTTTTGAGGGGACATATTTCCAGCTCCAGCTCCCTGTGTGCAAAAATGAAGTTTATTTCTTACCTATGGGGACTTTTTTTACCATCATTAATTTTCCCAGAGCCTGATTGAGTGTTTGAGCCCAAAAGCTTGCAGAAAAAGCTTTTATTTATTTATTTACTTACTTACTTTGCAATTTCCTAGTTGGTCTGTAAGGGCATTTCTGAACCAGGGGCTCTAGATTTTTGCATTTCAATGTCTAAAGTGCCTTAATGAGCATGTAGAAGCACCCAGTTTATAGAGTAGTGAGCAATGAAGATATATTATTTTAAACACGTGCAGTCTCCTGAAATGGGGCTCCTGGAGGCCCTTTAAGTGTTTTAGTAGGACAAGTAATTAAAAAACAAAGGAAATAATTCATAGGAATCAAATCAGTCCTCCATTCCCAGGGCAAAAGGAGGGAAGCTGCCTAATAGATACAGAAATATGAAAGCATGAAAGTACAAAATTGTAAGACAGAGTAGTCACCATTCAAAATTGCATGGTATGAAATACATTACACGGTGGGGCAAATCCATGAATACATTAATTAACACCCCGGTAAGTCAGGTACTTTTCACTGGAACATCAGCAGTAGCTGGATGGCTCTCTTTTTTTGAGTCTGGAGAGCGGGGATTTGATTTTAAACCTTTTTTGTGCTAACAGATTCCTCACGAATGTATCCATTACTCCCCCACACACACCCCAGCTTCCCTCGCCTTCCCAAAATCTAAAAAAAAATGAGAGAAATCTAAGATTAGCTGGATAAAAAAAGCACCAAGTTTAACAGCCTTTGTTCCAGTGACTCAGGCTCGCATCCCTTGTCTTGAGTAATCAAAGACACATCCAGAAACACGTAAATGCTGTGAGGCTGATTCTTTTTTCACTTACTCTGGTTTCACATGGGTAACTCCTTAGACTTTACTGGAGTGCTTTGACTAACAGCAGTGTCATTCCCTGAGCATTTTTTTTCCAGGAAAAATAGCTGTTTTCTTCTGTCAAGTCTGAAAGAAAATGCTGTCCCTATCTCCCACATGGAACAAAAGGTCACAGTCGGAGTTCAGCTGTGATCAGGAAAAGATATTCCAACATTTTTATTATCACTAATTATGCCTCCAGGGCCAGAAGTCAAAACAAAAGGACCCAAAGCCTTTTCAACTTGTAAATGAGGCATGCATTTAATATCCAGCTTTTTTTCCCCCTGATTAGCTACCCAGAAAGAATACTTGTACACACCAGACTGCAGCTTGGACCCGTCATTTGCAGACATCTAACTCTAGAAATCTGTTGAAAAGTTTTGAACTCCCAATGTAATTAAGTGTTCTCCCGAAAGTGGCATAAAGTGCCTAGCAATTTTTTCGTGGCAACTCCATGACCTCAGAATATAGTTTTCAAGATAATTTTGAAGTAAATCTCCTCTAAATTGGCAGTCCTCAGGGAACAAAAAATGCTAATCCTTCTTCAAGTTGCTGCCCACAGGCACCTTTTAAGTTCAATAAGCATGTATTCAAATACACAGTTAAGGTTTATGATGCCAGTGGCCCTGCTAATCTCATGACTAACTGATTTATAGATATTCACTTCCACCATGGCAGGGCCCCACGATCCCTCTTCTGTGTAGTACACGGCTCATCCTCTGCACCTGGTGCTCTGCAAAAAGCTTCAGTGCCAGCTGCCTTACATCACGAACCTTGGGATTGCCCCACAAGAGACAACACTTCCATGGGTGACCATGACCAATTTCAATGTCTCATTTATGGGGGGCGGACTTTATGATCTACTCAAGTCCCTTCTGACCCTGGCAAATATGATACCAACTATAACATTATGCCAGTCAGTCTCAGAATAAGTCTTGGTGAGACTGTCCAGGGTTTTGAACCAATTTCTATTAAACTAAAACCAATTACACCTTTTGGGAACTGCCAGATACATTTCCGACACTCATCGTATCCCCCATCACCGCAGCACAGAAGCGTCTGTCTACCCACACACCACCACTGCTTAGAGAATGTCAACAGCTTTGCTGAGAAGCATATCTATTTTATGCACCTACGAAGTGGCTGCCCATAGCTCTATTTACACTTGCACAAGGCTTTCTTTGATCTCTGGAGTCTCTAGATCTGACACTGTATTTAGGGAAGTCGTGCTTCAGTCGCTGTTCTGAAACTCCAAGATCCCACTGCTTTCCTTGGCGCTGGAATATATATCTATCTATATATCTGTGCATGTGTGTGTATCAATATACACACACACAGATTTATAGATATATATATATATATGTATATGGACAATCAGAGGAAAGAAACTAAGCAATGAGTTACCCACATAGGAAATGGTGCTCTTTAAGTCATGTTACTCGCATGCAACTGCTACATCCCATTCTCCACAATTTCTTCTTCTGCGTCCTGGATATCTAGAAGCCCATGGCTGAGAGGAGACTTGGAGTTGGTACATCCTGCCCTTTATGGCCTCCATGTGAAGCACAAGGACTGCATCTATACCATATGGGTAGTGTTGGCCAAAATGTTTCAAGCTCAGTCACAGGAGCCACATCTGCACAATCAGTGGGCAACATTTCATGACATACCTAACGTACTGCCACATCACTTATTTTATTGTCCGACTTAAAATTCAAATTTTACAAAGAATGAATAAAAATAGACTGCCCTTCTGCAATGGACACAACTCCACAAAGCCAAGGTAAGAAGAGGGAACATTCAAATGTTCTCAAATCCAAGCCAATTTCAATGTAAATCCTAGTTTACCTCATGTTCTAGCAATCTGAACATTTCCTTCCAATCTCGGAGGTGTTGGCTGCCATAGGAAATTAATTTAACATCTTTTTTAATGCTATAATAGACATGTCAGATACAGAAGCATTATAATTCTTAGGGAAAAAGGCATAAGGGGAAAGTCTTGGCTCTACTGAACTCAATAGAAAGTTTGCCATTGGCTTCAATGGGATCACGATTTCTTCCCAAATAATGCCAGTGGGATATATTGGGTGCATCCACATGTGCCCCAAGCTGCACAGTTGTTACTGCACAGTCATTTAGTAATTACTACAAGAGCTGGTACCGTACAGTCCCAGCACCACATGGATCATTCCTAACCCTACTGCACAGTAGAAGTGGCATCACGGTTCATGCCTGCTGACGCTACGTTGCCATAACGACGAGCTATGTCACCATAGCTCATCATCATGTAGCGTCTTCTGTAGACATGTCTACAGTATTTAAAAAGATTTAGATGGAAAGGGAAGAAAAACAGAGAAAAATGCAAGGTATTGTATACTTTGGGAAATCATTCAAAATGTTGATATTCATCAAAGGGAAGATGCCTGGAACTTAAGACAATGAAAAAAAATAGGGATAGCAAATTGGATATAAATTGACAAAGCACTACAGAAAACCACTTTGGGCTGCAGGGACAGAGGCGCCGGTTTTGCCAAGGGCCAATGAGGGGATAACATAAGGCCACATCTGGAATATTCTGCACAATTCAGGGCATCGTGGCATTGGTGCAATTGATAGATTGGATACTGAGAAAGCAGGAAAAGATCAGCACAAAAAAATATAGAGGTAGATTGTCTATGTAACAGCTGGGGAAATATGTCAACTGCCTTCCTAGATTCAAAGAGTGTAGGAACCACCAGAGAAGAATTGATTTAGGGTTCTTTCAAAAAAACAGTCAAAGAAACTGTAAAGTTGTCTCTTGACTCTGTTGGAAAAAGTGTTAAAAATGAAGTCTGTTAAACAGTGGCATCAAAACTACTGCATAAAAATTGGGCATATTTTCAGTATTGATTTTCTTTCTGAATAGGCAAGTAAAAGAGGAAATAATATGGAGACAAAAAAGCCTGTAATAAATCATCATATAATTGGATTTACAAGAGCTAAAAAAGTTGCCTGAAGAACAAATGCATCCTGAAATCACATCTGAGGACTTTGGTTATTAGCTGGAGGGATGCTTAGATTTCCATTCAATAAAAGACATATTCAGTTGTAACTGGTTTTCGTGGTGGTCAGTTTTCCCATTCTCATGTGTTGGTCTTTGTGTACAGTGCTGAAAGCAACCAGGAAGATTGTGCCTAGATTGCCATAAAATTCGGTATAGCAGACAGGATTTTTGCCTCAGAATAGGAGCCATGTGGCAGGCCTCCTAACATGAGCCAGATATCCACAGACGGACCAAAAACACACAGTGACAGTTCCTGTGGAAATATCTCTTACTGAACAACCTAACACTTCAGGAGCAAGAGGTCTTCAGCTCAGCAGTCAAACGTATCTTTCCTCAAGTCACATTTTACACTATTTCAAACGTGGAATCAGAATCAGAAACAATTCAGGTTGGAAGAGGCCTCAGGAGGTCACATCTAGTCCAACCCCCTGCTCCAAACAGGACCAGCCCCAACTACATCAATCATCCAGCCAAGACTTTGTGGAGCTAGGTCTTAAACATCTCCAGGGATGAAGAGCCCACAACCTCTCTGGATAGCCTGTCCTAGTGCCTAATGATCCTCCTAGTAGGCACCTTTTCTTCCTAATATCGAATCTCAGCTTCCCTTGCTGCAGTCCATTGCTCCTTGTCCTGTCATCTGCCCCCACTGAGAACAGCCCAGCTCCATCCTCTTTGTAACCCCCTGCAGGGAGGTGAAGGCTGCTGTTAATTCCCACCTCAGTCTTCTCTTTTCCACACTAAATGCACTCAGTTCCCTCAATTTCTATGTCCCAGCCCCCAAACCATTTGCATTTCCCTCCGTTGGACTCTTCCCAGTTTGTCTGCACCCTTTCTGTACTGGAGGCCCACAGCTGGACACAGGACTCCAGATGTGGCCTCCCCAGTGCTGAATAGAGGGGAAGAATCCCTGCCCTCGATCTGCTGGCAGCGCTCCTACCCATGCAGCCCAGGATGCCGTTTGCCTTCTTGGCACCAAGGGCACACTGCTGGCTCCTGGTCAGATTACTGGCCACTGTCACCCCCAGGTCCTTTTCTGCAGTGAGGTCCCCAGCCTGTACCGGTGCTTGGGATTATTGTGTTCTAAGTGCAGGAATTTGAACCTGCCCTTGTTGAATCTCATGGCCGTGTCCAGATGCGTGTGGTAGTATGTGGCCATGCAGTATGTGGTGCCACATACTGCTCATTCAGTTGTTCTCCATGCTGAATATGTGGTATCCCCAGGTCAAAAAAAGCCCTTGAGGGGAAAAGGAAAAGCAGAGAAGCACAGGTATGGGCAGTGTGCGCTGTTCAAAAGCAGAGCTGGGTCACCCAGAGGCATGCTCTGTCTCCCAGCCAAGCTCCATATAACAGAATTGCCATATCTGCAGCCCCCAGAGTCCCCCAGGATGCCAGGTAAGGCTACTGGGGCCAGCTCAATGCTGGCCTCAGCTCCCCCTACCACCCTGGCCTAACTTGGATGCCAAAGCATGCGTGGCATAGGCATTCCCTGGGGATAAATAGTGGCAGCGTAAGGTGTGCTGCTGCTAGTTGTCTCTGGGGAAGCCCACACCATGTCCAATCCTTCAATTTATTGAGATCAATCCTTCAATTTTGGACCAATCCTTCAATTTATTGAGATCTCTCTGAATCCTAGCTCTGTTCTCCAGTGTATCTTTACTAGTGCCCCAGCTTTATGTCATCTGCAAATTTGTTGCGGGTGCACTCCATCCCATCTTCCAGGTTGTTGATGAAGCTATGAGCAAAACCGGCCCCAGGACTGGCCCCTGGGGCACTTCACTTTATGCCAGCTGCCAACTAGACATCAAGCTATTCATACCTGCCCTTCAAGCCTAATAATCCAGCCAGGTTTTTATCCATTTTACAGTCCATTCAGTCAGCTTGTGCTTGCTTAGCTTGCTTGTAAGAATGCTATAAGAGACCTTATCAAAAATCTTGCTAAACTCAAGGTATATCATGTCCACTAAGGGTAAGTCTACACATTCATTAATGCAACTTAGATACTGTGCATTTAGTTTACTATTTCCTTAATAAAGTAATAATGAAATGCCAGTACCTGAAGTTACTGTGCAGTAGCACCAGTGCATGGTTATTTAGTGATGCTTAATGTGCATTAGCCTAATAACACTGCACAGTAGGCTATTAGCATGATTTTTGCTGTGACACAATTACTGTGCAGCATTTTTTTTTCACTAATGCACATTAAGAGCCTCATACTGATGTGCCCTGCCTTCCCCATGTCCTTAGAGGCAGTCATCTCACTGTAGAAGGCAATCAGGTTGACCAGCCATGACTTGCCCTTGGTAACCCATGCTGACTGTTCCTGATCATCTTCTCCTCCAGTTGATTAGAAATGGATTCCTTGAAGACCTGCTGCATGATTTTCCAGGGACTGAGGTGAGGCTGACAGGTCTTTAGTCCTCTGGATCCTCCTTTTCCCATCTCTTAAAGATTGGCATTATTTTGCCCTTTTCCAATCATCTGGGACTTCTCCCAGTCACCCCAAGTATTTTAAAGACAATGGCCAGACCTGCAGTTCTGTAATAACATCATCCAACTCTCTCAATATCCTTGGGTGCATCACATCCAGCTCCATGGACTCATAACAGATTTTCACATCCAGATTTCCTAAATAGTCCCTAACCTGTTCATTCACCACTGTTGGTTGCTCACTTCCTCTCAAAACTGCGCTGCCAGGTGCAGGAGTCTGGGGGATGGCCTTGCCTGTGAAGACTGATTTAAAAAGCCATTGAGTACTTCATCCTTCTTCTGAATGATCTGTCACTAGGTTGCCTCCCTTTGTTTCTATTATGCTTCTAAAACCTGGAGCTACGGTGCTAACAAACTATGGAAACTTCCCTGAATACTGAAAATGCAGTATTGGCTTATTATAAGTGGCCGGCATTACACGTGAATAATTCCTGCTGCATTATAGTGGCAGTATTGAAACAGGTCATCATCTCCATCCCCCAAATGCCATTCCTGGATTTTGGAGGAGGTAGCTTCCCTGAAGATTCAAGATGGTGGGAGCAGTCACCTGGGGAAGGCTTACAAAGGACCAGGAGATTTCTGTGTGGTATTCATGCATCCTTCACCTCAAAGAAGACTTCAGGTATAAGAGGATGGAAACCTGGGAGCACACAGGGAAGTAATTAAAAGTCCTCACTGGGTTCCCTGCTCATAGCCTAAACTCAAAGCAAACTTGCAGGGTTAGACCGGTCAACCATGGTGATCTAAACAAGTGGTCCTCTGGTCAGTGCTCTCCATTTGTCCTCATTTCTATGCCTTGGGGGAAAGGAATATGAACTATACCAGTGTTATGATGCCCTTTTCTTCTTTCCCGAAGTTTCTCGCCATGGATGCGTAGAAATATTGGCGTGGCTGTTAGTGTCAGGTACAAGAGCTGGAGCCAGCCATCTGCCATGTTGGCCCAAGCAAATACATCAAGTTCTTGATGAAACAATGAAGAAAAAGTGGCCACTTTGCTGCACCAATGGAATCCTATCTCCTCTCTGATCTCCCCCACAGGAAAATCTGTTTAAAAACATTATTGTTCTTCTAGTGCACCACATTAAAAAAAAAAAAAAAAGGATGAAAAGTCTGTTCCTCCCCAAAGGCCACACTTGTTTTGAAGGAAGATAAAAGAGACGAGAGATGAAAGAGTCACTGGGTAGACTTGTTGATGAAAAAACAAGTGTAATAGGCATTTCTCACTTCTTTCTGTTGTGACATGGCTACCTCCTCTGTGAAGTAGAGATGAGATTATTTTTTAGCTTCTTTCCCTATGTGTTCCCTGGTCTACTGTTTAGAGATAAAGATTGTATTTCCAGGGGTTTATAGTCATGACTGTGTAGGCTTTTGTCTCCCACAAAGGATACATCTTCCTAGAGTTCAACAGCTCTTTATAACCTGTCACGATTCTGGTATGCTGTACACTTGACATCGTTATAGTTTATTTGATAATGACCAAAACAGTCTTGAAATTTTCTGAACTTTTTGGTCTCAATCAGAACTTTCTTTTATTGTCATGGCTTCCTTCCAAAGAGAAATCTAATGCCTTCCTCTGTTTTGGAAGCACAGATGTTGTAATCATTAGGAAAAAAGTGATAACAAGATTTTTTAGTCTTTAATCTATTTTACCGTAATTACATCTTGATAAATTACTTGTTATTTATATTGATGTGGCACTTGTCAAGAGCAAGCATAGGCTAGGCTCCATTTTTCTAGGCACTGTACCAATACAGGACAAAAGGATGGCCCCAAACAGTTTACAATCTAAGACAGAAAAAAATACAGAGACACAAAAGGCAGGGAAGTACAATAAAACAACATGAAAATGTTAATTAACCTTCTAGCTATTAGTTCATGCATAGCAGTCATCTAGCTGTTATGAAGTGTTTTGTTGGTATGACAGCACAAGAAAGTCTTAGAGCAGTATTAATAGGAGAAGCATGAAGTATCTTTGTAGGAGTTTAAGGGAAACTCTTTCTGTACGTGTGGGGCAGCATAAAAGAAAGTTCAAAGAGGATTATTTGAAAATCTAACAGGTGGGTGAAGGAGACTGGCATCACGGACTGATAGGAAGCAGGAGTCAGCACCTTCATTCCTGTGACAAAAATGGGATCCATATCTTTATCTTTGTGAACTTTGGTTGGTTTTTTGATTGAGAAGCTCTTGGCTTTCAGAGACATTACCAGGCAGGGATCACTACGTGGAAGTGGCTGTCATCGATTCCCATCAGTATCTCGACATGGACTGAAAGATGATGGAAGGGTGGAAGCAGCGGGTGAATGATGCTGAACGTGAAGGGAAGGACTTTAAGTCTGATGTGATAGAGAAGAGGGAGCCAGCAGACAAGTGTGGTGATAAGGGTGACGTGGTCAAAACAACGGATTAGGAAACTAATCTTCGCAGCAGCACGCTGAATGCATGCCAGAGGGGCGATATGGTGCTGATCATGACCGCTGCGGGAATTGTAAAGTGATTAGTGTCTTAGTTATGCAGATGGTTAGGAAGTGTACGTCTTAGGTGTGTCGTGCAGGAAGACTTAGACATAGCCCTGAATAAGTTAAAGTCAACCAGTGGGTCACATTGCCGAGTGATAAGCAAGACGGTGGTATTGTCTGTGGTGATCGAAAGGAATTAGCGGGGTGGGGTGGGGAGGAAGGGTTGGAGGTGAGGTTACACGGTGCAGGTTAGCCCTGCTGAGCTTGAGTTGCTGGCTTGAGATTCACAAAGAGGAGTGAGAGACTAAGATTTCAGTTTGGACAAAAGGAGAAAAATCTGGAGAGAGACCTATCTGGGAGCTGTCAGCAGAGCTGATACTTGCATTTGTATCTGTGGATGCAGTATCCAAAGCTACGGGGAGAGGGGATGAGAAGGGGCCCAAAGAGACAGCCTTGGGGAACCTCCACAAGGAGCTGCAATGGGGACAGGTGGGATCCTCGGAAAAATTATTTGAAGGAACAAGTGAAGCACAGGAGAAAAGAGTGCAATGGAAGCCAAGAGAGGATATGGATCAATGCGCTGCTGGCGGCCTTACACATCCTAATGACTTCCTTTTTCCTTTTTTTTTTTTGCTTTTGTGTTTTGCATTAACAATCCTAAGTTTTTAATGAGATGCTTTGTGACTGGGATGCTTAACTGTGAGGATCTTGCCAACCCTTTTACCCAATTTTTATTACATCATTGCCCGCGATGACAAGGCACTAGACTTGATGACCCAAGGGATGCTTGCCAGGATTGCATTCCTATTACTCTGAAGGCAGCTCATAGTTTAACACTTGTAAAGCCCTGAATCTTTTCTTTTAATCAGACCCCTTTTATAAAATCGTGTCATTTCTCCAAAGAGTCTGTCTTCATTCTCTCTGAGGGTCTTGTTCCACAGTAAGTTTGGGGAGTTTCTGGAGCTCTTAACCCCAGGATTGGCTGCACAGTAACACCTTCAAGTGGCTGAAAGCAATGGCAATGCATAGGGAGGGGGTGAACGGGGGTTAACGTGCACCCCCTGAGAGCACTGGTGAACCCCCTGACTGGCCACACTCACTGCTTAGTCTATGGGCAGGGGGAACAGGTGGGAGCTCTGGTACCCCTCTGCAAGCACTGGCCAATCGCTGCAGTCACTCACAGAAGTGACTGCAGTGATTGGCCACAGTGATTGACTGTCCCGGGATCGGCCACAGGGAGACCTCCCCCCCAACCTGGTTGGCAGGATTGGCCCTGGAGGAACCACCCCCATTGGTGGGATTGGCTGCTGGTGGGCGGGGGGGGGGGCACATGCCCCCTCTTACTAAGGTGGCACCAGTTGCCCATGGCTGAAAGTGCTTGTTGTTCGGCTTAGAGTTATGCCGCTCCAGGCCAGGATTATCTATAATCCACCTAATTCCCCATCTGTTCCATAAGGTGTGGCCACTTCCCAGGGTTATTCCACCTAATCTGAAGTCTTCCGGCATCCCAGCATGCAATGGCCCTTCCTGAATCAGGGCAAGTGGGGATGCTGGGGCACGGCCTGCACGGCTGTGGCGCTTGCGCTGCTCAGCAGGAGCAGTGAGCCAACTCGCTGCTTGAGCTCCAAGGGGCTCAATCCTTTTTCTTCTCCAGAGCCAGCCCCGCCGCTCGCTCCTAGTCCTGCCCCTGCTTATGAAGCCGCTGCTGCCGAGTCACAGCTGTGCAGATGAGGGAAGGTTTTTTGCTTTAAGGTACGCCTGATCCACTGATCCGGGCAGCACAAAGGTGATTAAAATGCGTGTGTCTTACAGCATAAGGTATAACGAGGCCCTGAGCTCCATGCAAAACTTGGTCTTGCTCCATATTGCCTGAGAGGAGAGTTTTGCCTGAGTGAGATGTCAGGTGTCCGCTCTCGATGCTGGTTTGAGCTCAGGAGTGTCTCTATGGCAATCTGGGTGCCCCACATCATTTCTGGTCAGGCCATTAGGAGAGTTTGCTGGGTTTTCGTTCTTTGCGTATGCTAGTGAGAAAATGGTGGTGGTGCACTTTTGAACTAAAACACGTCGGAGGTGCTTTAGTTCAATAGCACGCTGCTTCCCTCGTCTGTGCGCTGATGTCCATTTTGCCATGTATACAACTGCACGTGGTGCAGCGCAGTTCGCATCAGCTCGCGTGAGGACCGGTCTCGATTAATCAAGTCTGCTCCAAAACGGTGGCACATTGCAGAACAAAAAAGTATGTGTATAAATGCCCTTTGCCCTTAACCACTGCTCTTTTGCCCTGTATCCCTAAATAGTTTACTGTGATCAGAGTGTCACCCCTCTGCCCTGTCTTTCCAAGTTATTCTACAATTCTGTATGATTATCTGTAATACAGCTTCGTTTTGCGTCTTCAGCCTCCGTCTGAACTCACTGTCAAGTGTCTCCACTAGTTTTACAGCAAATAGTCTCTCTTCTGTCAGTGTGTGTCTTTTCTTCTACTGATCCATCTATGATATTATGTCTATTTTTGGTAAGGACCTCATAGTGGGTAAATAAATACTTTTCCAGTGGTAACAGTATTTCTCAAATCCAGCAGATGCTTTTCCTAAGAGTTTATTAAGCACAGGCTGTAATGGTTTGTGATCTGTTTGTACAGGTTGCATTCTGCCAAATATACAGCTGCTATTTTCATGTTCTTAGTAACTTGACTGCTCCATTAGATATCTTCCCTCCTCATTGTTGTGCATGGGTCAAATTCCCAATGAGTATTGATTTTAAATATTTTAGGCCTTATCTTTCAGTGAGAGGCAAGGATTTCTTAAGGTGATATCTTTTACTGGATCAACTGTGTAGCTGAGATAGACTTAGACAAACTATTGAATGCAGGACATATCACCATAAGAAATCCTTGTCTGTCACACAATGTCTGGACCATCACAGCTGTATTACCCTATCCTCTCTTTCAGTAATCCTGCAAAATGATCCCCAATACATGCCCAGAAGTGCAAGTATCAAATACCTTCATTCCCAAATCGGTACTAAAAAAACTTCCTTCATCAACAAGGGAAGGATGAGGTCTGGCTAATTTGATTTCGACTCAGATACATGAGCTTGCCACAGGTAACAGAGTTATAATTGTGCTACTGACCACAACATTAAGTCAGGGATGAAGTTTCCAATTTAGGGATGTGAGGCACCTTGGTTGAGTCAGTCCAATATGCGTCCATAACCTCCCGTGACAGCCGGATCAATGCTCAATCTGAGGGTGAAGTCAAATGCAAAGGAAACTTGTGGTGCCTTATATCAGGTCGGGCAGAGATTGAAACACTAAAGCAACAGGAGAAGCTTCTCCCCCCAGACATTAAAGAAAATTCAAACCTTCATCACTCAGAAGTCATAGATTCATAAACAATTAGGAGCGGAAGGGAGCTCAGGAGGTCACGCCCTGCCTGCAGCAGGACCAGCTCCATCTCATTGCAGCCAAGGCTTTGTCTAGCCTGGTTTTAAAAACCTCTAACCCCTCGCTGG
>JAGPOW010000304.1:4056397-4067011 GCA_030014935.1 Caiman crocodilus
CCTGTCCTAGTGCTTTACTGTCTCCTAATGAGATAGTTTCTTTCCCCTAATATCTAACCTCAACTTCCCTTGCTGCAGCTTGAGCCCATTACTCCTTGTCCTGTCATCTGCCCCCACTGAGACCAGCCCAGCTCCATGCTATTTTCCTATTTGCAGCCCTCCCGCAGGGAGTTGAACATTGCTTTCAAATCCTGCCTCCCCGCCCCCCCAGTCTTCTCTTTTCCACGCTAATCAGCCCAGTCCCCTTTGCCTCTCCTCATTATTCAAGTGCCCCAGGCCTCTCACCATTTCCACTGCCCTCCCCTGGGCCCTCTCCAATGTGCCCACATCCTTTCTGCAGCGGGGGTGACAGCTGGACACAGGACTCCAGATGTGCCCTCCCCAGTGCTGAATAGAGGGGAAGAATCGCTGCCCTCGATCTGCTGGCAACGCTCCTACCCATGCAGCCCAGGATGCCCGTAGCCTTCCTGGCAGCAAGGGCACACTGCCGGCTCCTGTTCAGCTCCTTGTCCGCTGTCCCCCCCAGGTCCTTTTCTGCAGAGCTGTGCCTAGCCAGTCAGCCCCTGCCCTGTACCAGTGCATTGGATTATTATTATTCCTAAGTGCAGGAATTTGCACTTACCCTCGTTGAACCTCACGAGATTTCTTTTGGTGCAGTCCTCCAATGCGCCTAGGTCTTCTTGAATCTTAGCCCTACCCTCCAGCCTATCTACTACTCCCCCCAGCGTGGTGTCATCCACAAACCCTTGCAGGTTCTGCAGCCCCACCAGCTGACCTAAAGCTAAAGGTCAGTGTTCAGAACCAATGTGCATCTTTAATAGGATGTAACGGGGCCAGCCTCTGCTACTGCGAGTGGGGCAGGCAGTGGATTGCATAATGGCTGCAGGACAGAGCAAAGCAAGGTCTACGGGGACAGCTGGCAGACCGCTCAGTGAAACTCATGAAGGGTATAATAGGAAACCCCTGTGCCTAGTGCTAGGAGGCAGAACCGCAAGGAGAAACGTAGGCTGCAGAGGAGGAAGCCTGATGAGAGACGATGAGGGGAACCTGGCCCCTGTTGCAAGGGAAGCAGTGCTCAGAAGAGGAGTCGGGAGTGATACGAGCTCCTCAGAGCCAGGGAGTCAACCTGGCCCAGATCGCCCTGACTGCGGGAGCTCTGCAGGGAGCTGTATACAAAGAGATGCACTAGATGCTCTGCTTCTCTTTGGGGTTTGTTCTCACCACAAGGGTTTAGGTAGTTTGCAGAGGAGGAGGTCACGGTGGGGTGCCTTGGGGTCTGAAGCCCAGATACAGCCCTGCAAGGGTCTGGGACCTAGTGGGCTGTGGGGGCCGAAGCTTGGGGAACCGCAGAAGGGTGAAGTCCAGATGAGGGTGAGATCAGGGGCCCAGGATGAAAAGGGAGAGAGAGAGCGAGCGTGGAGAGGTTGGGTTGCAAGGCCTGGGCAGACCAGCAGCCTGATGCTGAGTGGGGTGGAACGGGGCACCGAAGGCAGCCTCCTAAGATATCTCTTAACTCAAAGCATGGCAAGTGAGAGGGCACGGCCAAACTGGGGAGTCCGAGTAGGACGATGGGTGAGGTGTGGCCACCCGGGGCTGTCCCGGCCACCCCGGAAGTGCACCGTGTTACACAGGACCGAGGCACCCTTTTTCATCGAGCTCCATGGCCCGTACTCTCAAATCTGTAGCCACTGTTCATTTTTTACCCAAGCGAATTCAAGGAAAAGGGACAGTTGCATTTTCTGCTGCATCTTCATTGGAGGTCAGGCGCAGTCTCCGGTAGCATTTGTCCTAAGCACTGCTTATTCCCTCCGCTGTGAGAGCTGTTACAGTGGACGAGCCATAAGAAGGAAATTGCTTTTTTCTCTGCTCTCCCTTATTCCAGATGCCCTTACTATGGCATGCTTTGGGCTCGAGCTGTCCTTCCATGAAAGCACTCGTGAAGCATAGTCCCTTTTCCGTTTCACACGGTAGCATCGCATTCGCCTCTGGTTCTGTGCCCTGTTCACACCCCTTTCCTTGGTCATGTGCGCTCAGCGCATTTGGGATTCATCTGTACCCCAGCACAACGAATAGCTCGCTGACATCCATTCATTCTGTCTCTGGCTGCTTTTATCGTGATTGCACTTGTCAGTGGGGACTGAACCCGGGCCTTTCTGCCAAGCCTCTCACTTGAACTCAAACAGCAAAAGCGTTAGCTGTTACAGGGGCAGGCTCATCTCCTTTGATCTGAACCGCTGAGTGATTTCTGCTTTCCACGGGAGCAGCAGTGTAACACCTCCTGCAATTTTCCTGGACAATAGATTGTCTCACAACACATGAACATGAGATAGCCCTTTGCACCGTGCACTTCACTTAGTGCTTTTCAGGGGGGTGTGCATGCGTGCATCAGGCCGCCGTTTGCTATTGCTTCGGCTCGCCGGGTCATCCTTGACTCTACCTGTAACCTGGCTGCCCAGTGTGCTGCCCGCCCGGTGCTTTGTCTGCCACCAACACAGATCTGCTCCTCTGAGCAGCCTTTTCGTGCTTTCCATTAGTACTAAATACGGTCATTCTGAAGCAAACTGATCCCTTACTGGCTAATAAGAGTTGATTAAATTATGTATCCGAACACTTGGGAAGGAAAAAAGTGCTAATATTTAAAACTATGCAATCCCCCTTTTTTTTTCCCACCAGAAAGCCTCTTGCTAAAGATGAAACAGGCATAAATTGGCCTTGTGGCTTTTTATGATAGCAAATTGTAACAATAAAAAAATCATTAAAAAGTTATTGGTTATGTCTAGGGCCACTGGTGGGCGATTGCTTGTCTTATTAACCACATTAATATCCTTTATGTAACAAATTTCAATTTCAGCAATGGAAAAGTGTATGCAGCATACAAAAAAATGATTAAGCGATGAAGGAAGAGCAGAGGTGCGGGCACTGAGACGCAAGCCGTCCGCTGAGTTTTCTAACAAGTCAGAACAGCGACTTCTGCCATGGATCTGCAGTGATGAATTCACAAGATGTGTAGAGGCTTGAAGACCCCTTCTCACCAAAAAAAGGATCCTCTAAAATATTAAAAGCCAGTAAGTATCGCAGCCTCCGTTCTTCCACCCCTAAACAAGCAGCGGTTCTGCAGCGATTGAGCTCTGCTGCACTGCAAAGAAGTCTGAGTTGCTGAGAGATTGCCTGGGTGCGGAAAGAGAGTTGAAAGAAATGTAAATACAATTTTGTCTGCTTAAATTTTTTAAAGAGTGGGAGTAGAATAGGAATAATTTAAAATAACATCCCATTAATTTCTCCTTCTTTGACCTTCTTGTTCTATTATTTATCTAGCATTAATGTTTCTTGCTTCTGTTTGCTGGGTTGTTTCATATGTCTACCTCATCTTGCTCAGTGAATTCATCATTTTGGTTTGGGTCATTAATCTCTGCTTTTCCTTCAAAAGATAATACATGTTTAATGGCTGGGTAATGTAATAGGCAGCAAGGCAGAAGTATTTGACACAGTTCTGAAGGACGTTAGAATAATGTGCTTCCAAATTTACCTAGATCTGTATGTCTCATTTGTAAGATGCTCAATGGGCTTTAAATGATGGGTCTAATGTACTTGTAAGATTCATGATTATTTTTGGAAGGAAAATAAACTCACCTTCTTTAGGAAATAAGTCAACAGCTTGCAGATCAAAGAAAGGAAGAAACTTTTTTTTCTCTTTGCATATTTTTGGCATAACTTCCTACGGCAGCCTTTCGTGTGGCTACTTCTGAAGCAGCTGGGGTTGGCTATGGCAGCGGGAGGACATTATTTATTACCTATCTTTCACTCGTGCCTTGAGACTCTGGCTGAGCTCAGGACCACACTGTATCAGGGCCGTATGTCTGCACACCAGAGATGAACAGTGCAGAGGAACCAAGGACGTGGTGGTTTTACAGATTATGAACAGGGGCAAAGAGAGATTAAGGTCTAAATTCACATGGGGTGCATCTACAGTAGACCAAATTACTGCTTAGTAAGTGTCCGCATCTACACATGAAGATGCTTACTGTGCAGTAAATCTCTCTAATCACAAGTAAAATTTCTACTTGCAAATGCAAGTAACAAATTTACTTGCAATGAGTTACTATGCAGTAGCGCACATGTAGATGCTGACCGGGAGTAAATTTTCTCCGTCGGCCCCAGAGCCCCATGGTTTGGAGGCTCTCTTGCCCAGGGCTGGGTCAGCTCTATGTCTTCCCCAGCCTCAAGTCCTTAAGAGCCTACAGGGATGCTGGGGCCCAGGGGCATTTCCTGGCAGCCTGTGGCCACTGTTAGCCACTGCGTCCCCCAGCACAGGCCCCAGGGCAGCTGCAGCAGCCTGCCTGCACCCCACAGCCACTCCCTGGCACCACATCACCATCCAGCTACATCAGGTGCTGCAGACACCTGCCAGCCCTGTCAATACCCGGGCCCACCTGCAGCCAGCTTGCGGTCACTGAGTCCCGAACTAGCTGGCTCCAGGCAACCCATAACAGCCTGCCTGGTCTGTGAAGCTATTGCTTGGCACCGCAGCCCCACGTGTCTGCCTGTCCCATGCTGCTCCCCTGTACTGGGCACTGCAGACAGCTGCCCAGGCCTGCCAACACTGGGGACTGCTGCAGGGAGGCACAGAAAGCCATCAAGGGAGCCACGTTGGCCTCCTCCCCAATTCCACACACTGTCTCCTGGGGCCCCAGCTGGCCCCGAGAGGAGACCGTAGACCTTGTAGTGCTGTGGGGTGCGGCTGAGGTCCTCAGTCAGTTTGTGCGGGACAGACACTCCAATCCTCACTTTTACAAGGGGCTGTGAGGCTGCACGTGGGAGTACAGTCACTACCGGATGGCGCACCAGTGCCATATAAAAGTCAAGGCCTTGTGGGTACAGTGGGTCACTGTTGCTGACCACAATCACTAAGCGGGGGTTGCCCACAAGTCCACGGCTTATGTGGCAACTGGATAGCATCCTTGCACCTCAAGAACCTGGCCACAGTCGTGCCATCTATTTGAGTATGGGCAGCCTGCCGGAGCTGCCACTGCAGCCTGGCACCCGTGCTATGTATCACCAGGGGAGGACCACTCAAGCCACCATGAGCCCGTTCTGTCAAGCTTACCACCCCCAGCATTGTCAAGCAGCTCCAGGACCTTGGGCCAGTTCCTGCTCTGCCAGCTCTGTGGGCTCAGCCCTGCCCATGAGTTCAGGGCAGCCATAATACCACTGGCTGCCACCAGCAACATCTCCCCAGAAGGACAGCTTGACATCATGGTCCTGTGCCCTAGGACACCACCAGGAGTCACATGCCCTCACTGCTAGAGGCCACTGACCTGGGCCACTGGGCATGGCAGCCCCACTTACATGGTAAGCCCCGCACTAGGGGAGGGCCCTCCTTACCCCAGCCCCTGACCCTAGCCCTGCTCCCCTCCCCACCTGGCCCAGCTTCACTCCCCAGGCCCCCAGGTTTCTTCCCCACAGCATGCAGGAACCCCCCTTCAGGTAGTGGAAGGCTGCTATTAAACCTCCCCTCAGTCTTCTCTTCTCCAGATTAAATAAGCCCGGTTTCCCCTCCTCACAAGTCATGTGGCCCAGCCCCAAAACCATTTTTGTTTCCCTCTACTGGACTCTCTCCAGTTTGTCCATATCCTTCCTGTAGTGTGGGCCCCAAAATGGACACAGGACTCCAGATGAGGCCTCCTCAGTGCTGAATAGAGGGGAAGTGATCTGCTGGCAATGCTCCTACCCATGCAGCCCAGGATACCATTAGCCTCCTTGGCAACAAGGCCACACTGCTGGCTCCCGTTCATCTCCTTGTCCGCTGTCACCCCCAGGTCCTTTTCTGCAGAGCTGCTGCTTGGCCAATCAGTCCCCTGCCTGGAACCGTGCATGGGATTGTTCCATCCTAAGTGCAAGACTTTTGTGTGACCTTACTGAACCTCATGGGATTTCCTTTGATCCAACCCTCCAATTTGTCCAGGTCACTCTGAATTCTATCCCTATGCTCCAGCATATCTACTATGCCCACCAACTTAGCATCATCTGCAAACTTGCTGAGGGTGCACGCCATCCTATCTTCCAGGTCGTTGATGAAGATATTGAACAAAACCAACTCCAGGACCAACCCCTGGGTCATTCCACTTGATGTCAACTGCCAACTAGGCATTGAGCTATTGAGTATTACCCTCTGAGCCCAATGATCCAGCCAGTTGTCTATCAACCTTACAATGAATTCATCCAACCTGCACTTTCTTAGCTTGCTTGCGAGAGTTTTACAGGAGACTATCAAAAGCCTTGCTAAAGTCAAGGTATATCACATCCACAGGTCTCCCTGCATCCACAGAGCCAGTCAACTCATCATAGGAGATAATTAGGTTGGACAGGCATGACTTGCCCTTGGTGAATCCATGCTGTCTTTTCCTAATCATCTCTTTCTCCTCCAAGTGACTAGAAATGGATTCCTTGAAGACCTCCTGCATGATTTTTCCAGGGACTGAGATGAGGCTGACTGGTCTGTAGTTCATAGTTTCATGGTCGGTAGGGTCAGAAGGGACCTAAGCAGATCATCAAGTCCAACCCCCTGTCATGGCCAGAAAAGGATGCTGGGATCAAACAACAACTTCTTCACAGTTAGAGTGGCCAAAGTCTGGAATGGGCTCCCAAGGGAGCCTCCCAAGGGAGGTGGTGCTCTCCCCTACCCTGGGGGTCTTCAAGAGGAGGTTAGATATGCATCTGGCTGGGGTCATCTAAACCCAGCACTCTTTCCTGCCTATGCAGGGGGTCGGAATT
This sequence comes from Caiman crocodilus, assembly GCA_030014935.1. Lineage (NCBI taxonomy): Eukaryota > Metazoa > Chordata > Crocodylia > Alligatoridae > Caiman > Caiman crocodilus. The sequence continues at coordinate 4,063,169 of JAGPOW010000304.1, forward strand.
GATGATCTATTGAGGTCCCTTCTGACCGTAACATCTATGAATGTATGAACCCAGGCTAGGTAATTGTCTAGCCTCCTTTTGAAGATCCCTAGGATAGGGGCAAGCACCACTTGCCTTGGAAGTTGGTTCCAACTCCGAGTTACCCTGACTGTGAAATAGTACCTCCTGATGTCTAACCTGAATCTACTTTCAGTCAACTTATGACCATTGTTCCTCATTACTCCCGGTAGTGCTCAGGGGAACAGGGACTCTCCCATTGCCTGCTGGTCCCACTTGGCAAGTTTATAGGCAGCCACCAGATCCCATCTCGGCCTTCTCTTGTGGAGGCTGAACAGGTTCAGGTCCCGTAGCCTCTCCTCATAGGGCCTGCCCTGCTGTCCCCTGATCACGTATGTGGCCCTTCTCTGGACCCTCTCCATTCAGTCCACATCCTTCCTGAAGTGCAGCCCACAGAACTGGATGCAGTACTCCATCTGTGGCCTGATCAGTGTCACACAGAGGGGGAGGATCACCTCATTGGATCTGTTTGTGATGCATCTGTGGATGCATGACTAGATGCAGTTAGCCTTCCTGACTGCATCCTCCCATTAGCAACCCATGTTCATCTTGGAATCAGTAGTGATTCCAAGATACTTCTCTGCCTCTGTGCTGACAAGAAGGGAGTTTCCCAGCCTGTAGGTATGCTGCTGGTTCTTCCTCCACAGATGCAGTACCTTGCACTTGTCCATATTGAAACCCATCCTATTCTCATCTGCTCACCTCTGTAACCGTTCAGATCTAGCTGTGGCCTATCCCTCTCTTCTAGTGTGCCCACATCTCCCCACATCTTAATGTCATCTATGAACTTGAACAAAGTGCTTTTCACCCCCTTGCCCAAGTCGCTGATGAAGATGTTGAAAAGTGCGGGCCCAAGGACCAAGCCCTGGGGGACCCCACTGCCCACATCCCTCCAGGTTGAAAATGACCCATCCACCACCACTATTTGAGTATGGCCCTCCAACCAATTTGTGACCCATCTGACTGTGTAGACATCAACACCACAGTTGCCTAATTTTTAATGAGGATGGGGTGAGAGAAGGGGCCATAGGCCTTCCTAACATCCAGAAAGACTATGTCCACTGCCACACCTGCATCCAAGGCTTTTATGAGATGGTCATAGAAGGCCACCAGTTTGATCTGACAGGATCTGCCTCAAATGAACCCATGTTGATTGCCTCAAACATAATCTCCCCCAGTGGTCCCTTGCAGATGTGCTCCTGAATAATTTTTTTAAAAAGCTTCCTCACAACCGAGGTAAGACTAATGGGCCTATAGTTTCCTGGGTCCTTTTTCCTCCCGTTTTTGAAAATGGGGACCACAATGGCCCTTTTCCAGTCCTCTGGCACCATTAAACAAATAAACAGCAAATAAATGTGGCCAATACATATCCCAACAAGTGAACGTGACCTAAAACACATTTATCATAGATACTTTCAAGCACAAGCAAGGCAAGGGATAAAGAGACAGTGGCAAGAACCAGTTGGGGTGCTCATTGAAAATGAAGGAGACCTGGGTGTGTTTCCCCCAGTCTGAGGGGTAAAAGTCACATCTTTTACCTTCCATGAGAGGCCACTTTCCCCCATGTTTCCAGCTGTTCTGGATGGGACCCTTCCTTCCATTTCTGCCATTTTGCAGGAAAAAATTCTGCATCTGTTGGGCCAGAGTTTAAGACCTTAATTTTTGCAGTCCAGGGATTAGGGCAATTCCCCTGGGATTATAGATGCGTGTGTTTCAACCCTTTTTCCATTGCTCTTTACTATAAATGCTGTAGGCAGATCAGTTGCCTCTGAATAAAGGAACCAAGCTGCAATCTGGACTAGAAAGCTTATAGTTATTGTTAAATGTGCATATTATAAAACTGGGTGATACTCTTCATCTCTCTAAGGAACCCCAGGAGTTGGAGAGGACATAAAATTCCAGAACATTAATTTAAGTGAAGCAGGTAAGCCCTTTCACCCTGAAGTGAGAACTGACCTTCCTTTGACCAATAACAAGTAATGTAGCTTGCAGTATCCACTCTAGAAAAGGTCTTTCAGCTCCAAAACACTCACCTTGACATCGAGGGGAATAAACAACAATGTCATGACATCAAGTGCACAAAACTCAGGGCAGCAGGGTAATTATAAATATAAAATTCCAATGTGCTATAAGTATATGAGCATCTTAAGGGGAAATATTGTAATGATTACATCTCCTAAGAAAAGCAGCTGTAAATGGATGATGGTTTATACCTGCAGTTTCTCAATAGTGCTTTGGAAAAAGCCTGTAGCTAGAAAGTCTTGTATCTGTTGCTGTTTTATAAATTGACAAATGCAACCTCTACAGCTTGTTTAAAATTGATCTAGGGCCAATTCAGACCCAAAGCTTTGGCTCACCTGGCCACTGAGGAGATTTAAAATTCCTGTTTCTGTTTTTTCCAGTTCTCAGCTCCATAGTGTCATAACTCTAACGTCAGGATTTCCATGAAATGCAAAGCACCTAGCGCTTCCTATATCTCATGGTCCCACCTTTTCTTTTTCATGTCCTTATGACAAGGTATTTAGGAGAATTCACAGAAGCCCATATCACAGAAATATGATAGGGCCATGCCATGAGTGCTTCTGCTATGGCCTTGAACTTGCAACTTCAGAGCTCGGCATACTCCTTGATGCTCCTACCTATTGAACCAAATGTAGCTAGAACTTTAGGGTGCTTGTACATGTGATGCCATTACCATGTGCACATGATAGAAATGTCACTTTGTGCAGCTTTATGGCATCACACTGTACATGTGCAAGAGTTTGGGGTGTTTTAAATGAGTTCATATCATTGCAGACTAAGCTACATCCTCGTATAGTTCAGTTTGCAATGTTGCAAATTGAAACAATGCAGCTCATACCCTCCCCCCTATATCCCCCCACAGCTTTGAGAGAGGTGGGCAAAATAAAAAAATAAAAAATAAAAAGGATCAGGCCCCTCTATGTAATGTGTGTCATATTGAATTAAATCGTTTGAATGTTTGTAATAGTTGCCCATTAGCCAGTTTAGGAAGAAGACAAGGTTTATCTTCTTATCTAGGCCATTGTTTTGGTCTACGTGCAGAAGGTCCTGACTTTGCTCAAAGTCTTAGCTCTTGAATTTTATCTTTAGAGGCCTTTAACAAAGAGAACCTAAAAATGACCCTTAAGCAACTATCCCAAATTCTGAGACATCAAACCCTAGGAGACTTTTAAAAGATTGGAAATAAAAAGTCAATTCAGTGATATGGAAATTCCCCAAAGCAATTAAAATGGTCAACAAAAGAACCTGAACCCAGCAGAAATCTGTAAAGTAAGATCCGAGCCCAAATTTGGGAGTAGTGACAGGTTTGGGTAGAAGGGGCCCATGATGGCAACTCACTCAATAAAAACTGTAACCTACTCTTCCAATTTGGAGGTGACTTCACTTGCAGAACAATGAAGGAAGAATCGCAAGTGTAACCCGGATCAGACTGATCATCTGAACCACCCTCTCCGTGAACACGAATTTCTTAGTTCATGCTGACGCTGCAGAGCACCCAAAAGGGACTGAAGGAAGGGGACTTACTCCTATCACTGCTGAGGCCAGCCCATTGAATCGTATTGCTGAAGCGAGCCCATTGAACCATACTACTGAGGCCAACCCATTAAGCTGTACTACTGAGGAATTAAACCATATTTAGGTATTTGGCGTCTCAGATTCGAGGGCTGTAAGTATATTATGAAAATAATAGTATTGATTCAAATTTAACTTTTAGTTGTAATTGTAGTTGTTTTTGTAATACTAATTCTTATAGCATTGTTTGGG
>JAGPOW010000304.1:4067111-4092335 GCA_030014935.1 Caiman crocodilus
TATTGTGTTCTTAATGTTTGTGGTATTTCTTAAAGCTAAGCAGTGTTATATGCGTAGCAAAGAATTTTAAAATAAAATTGTGTTGTATGAATTAAGAGTATAATCATTGTGAAATCGTGCAACCAACTAACTACTCCCCCAGCCAGTGCGTCAAACGAATCAGTAAATTGCGTGGGATTTTCTCTATTCTATAACCCACTAGAGACAATGTGATGGGAAAATTAAAATGATTTTGTTTTCAGGGTTTTATTCTATGCTCCCCCATTTCAATTTAGGGGGCATAGAATAAAACCTTGAGGACTAAACCCCCCTCATGTGTACAAGTGCCAATAAAAGGTGAAAAGCTGGAAGGGTCCTGAAGTGATCAGGCCCCTGTCTTTATGCAGCAGGAGCTTTATGGAATGACTGGACCTCAGAAGACGTTTATTCCCAGCTTGTCCACTCATGCACAGAGGTGAGATGTTCCATCTTCTTATTTCATAAGGGACAGTGACCCCAGGGGTTAGCAGGAAATTGGTAATACTCCAAATCAGGAACAGTTCTTCAGTCAGGATGCCTGAAATGTCTCTAAAGGAGATGGTTAGTGTGTAGTAGTCTAATAACACTGTGCAGTAACATGCCAGGCAAAAAGCTTTTCTTTAAAAAAGGCATGTTTGGTTGAAAAATGTTCCTGAGAAAATTTCCATTTAGAAGAAAGCTTTTGTGAGTGTGTTTTTATGAAAAGGAAATGAAATATTTCCGGTGAAGAATGTTAAAATATTGTCCAGTTCTAATAAGGATAATGATCTCATTAATGATAAGAATACTAATATACTACTACTACTAATGATAGATGTTCACAATTTGAACTGACACTCACCCTCTGAAAGGTGCGTAGCATTTGTATTATATTATGGATGGGAAAAGTGAGACAGTGAAAGCATTTCCCACGGGTGAGACCTTGGAGGCAGTATTGCCATGAAAACATGCCCATTTCTGACCTGCATATCCAGAATGCCAAACGATGTCGCATAGCCACATTTTAGCATGGGTCCAGGATGTACCCAGCACTGCTCTGGTGGAAGCTGTAAGGTACTTTCTTCCATTTGGCCCTCCCAGAGTAGAAACAACTGTTCCACGGCGTGCCTTGCTAGCACGGTCTAACACAATGTGGATGTTGCCTGCGAGGCAGCAATAGGACGCTTGTACCCATAATGGGGGTTAATCCTTAGGGTTGGTTCTATGCCCCCTCATTTGAAATGGTGGGCTTTTAATTAAAATGGTAGGGGTTTATTTTTTTCCATCACTGTTATGACGAGGGGCCTAATCCTTTGGGGGGGGTTTTCCAGTGAAGGACCCAATTTTTTTTTCTTTTTTTCAGCGAGGGGACTGATCCTTTGTTGTTGTTGCTGTTTTTCGGCGGAGCCTGCCAACCTCTCCCACAGCCAGGGGGCAAGCTGTTGGTGGGTTGAACAGTAGGGCTATGAGAAATTTCACCCGGTGTTTCATTTCAAAGCTGTTTCGATGCGTTTTGAGCTTGAAACAGCAACATTGAAATGAAACAAAAGTCTTTGAAACAACTTCGAAATGAAACAAGGGCACTTGAAACATTTTGACAGTTTCGAGATATTTTGAGTTTCAAGGGCAGGTTTACTTGGGTTCAGCGCCGGTCCCAGCAGGCAGCACCCGCCTCCTGTCATCCAGCAGGCAGATTGGGGGCTTACCTGAACCCCCCAAGAGGGCTGCAGGGGCTGTGCTGGACTGCTCCTGGGGTGCAGGCCCCCAATCTGCTCACAGGAGGCTGGTGCTGCCTGGTGTGGCCAGTGGCAGGTGGGCCTGGGGGAAATCAGCTAGTGCAGGGACCCACCGCCACCCGAGCTGATTTGCCCTGTGGCCTGCACCCTCCATGGGTCGGCTCTGGTGCAGGGCCTGGGTAAAATCAGTTCATGTTGGGACCCAGCCCGCCCCAATCATGGGGCAGGTCACCACACAAGCTGATTTGCTCTGGGCCCCGCACTAGGGCCAACCCAAGCAAGGGGATGTGGTTCAGTTTGCAACAAAGCAAACTCATTTAAAACACCCAAAGCTCTTGCGTGAGTACAGTGTAATGCCATTAAGCCACACAAGGTGACTTTTTTGTCACCTGTACATGGTAATAGTGTCACATGCACAAACACCCATAGAGGTAGCCTTATGACACTGGAGTTCCTGCCTCTCTTCTCCGCTCTCTGGCCACATGATGCCATTGTCCCTATAGTACACTGTGTTTATCACAGGCTTGCTGTGTTGCGGAGGCATGTTTACTTTTAATGAAAAAGATTTATTCAGCTATAAATTCATTAGGAGTGCATTAAGCATTGGCTGTTGCTGGAGATTGTAGCCGTCACAGACAGAATAAATCTTGACTATGTTGGAAAACATTTTTTTTTTTTTGCATTTATTTTCAAAGCATTGAAAGGTCACTAGTCTTACTCATGTAAATGCCAATTATTGCATCTATGAAGTTTTCTGTTGTGTGTGCAAGAGGTGGATAGATAGATAGATAGCCATCATCATATCTATCTATAGATAGACATAGATATGTAATCATTATCATTATATTATCTAACTAGCTAGCTAGCTCGCTAGCTATAGTCTTTGCCCATAAAAACAGAAACCTTTATAGATGTGATTTTATTCATATGTGTGTGTGTCTGTATGCATTATGTATGTGTGAGTGTGTGTATGTATGCGTAGAGATGAATATTTGTGAAAAGAGCGCCTCATATAATTGACAAGCCCAAGATCACATGAACAGAGTTCCCTGCCAGTGCTTGATTTCGAAGACAGAGATCAAGAAGCAAAGAGACTGCTAGGTCTCTAAAGAATGAATAATTCATGGTTTCTGATTGGAAATTTGGAATATTTATCTTAAAGGGACACTGAGGAGAAGTAACTTAAGCTATGTTATCTAGTTCCTCCATGTGTTAGTTAAGGTCTATGAAATACAGCCTGCATGCATTTTCGTGGGCCTGATCCTAATCCTGAAGAGGTTGTGTACAGACAGTTCCCAAAGCCCTTGGGGAAGTCAATGATTTGAATGAATCTTTGCCTTGGTGTAATGGTTCCTTTTCAAAGATCCCATTGCAGACTTTCTAGCTGTGTATGGGATGGTACTGCAACCTCTAAGGCATTTCAGGATTCATACATCACTACTAACAACTTTACCTGGAAACCTTTTGCTTAGGCTGCAGTCTCACTCAGACGCGACTAACTTCTTTTGCTGCTTTGGTTGGGTCGAACAGTAGGATGCATAAGGCTGTGCACCATTAGCTTGTTGAAAACACCAAATCCTACCTCTGCTAATTATGAAAATGATGCATTGTTAATGAGCTACTAAGGACCGGGGCCTAGTAGTTAGGGATAGATAGCATTTCAGTATATCACCTGACCACCTGCATTCTGACTCAGGAGCAGAAATCGGCATGCGTAGTTGGGTGATTGGCTCTATTAGCATAATTCTGTCGTCATGCAAGCGGGTGCAATTCTGCACGTGCAGTGATGTGACAGCTAACGTTCTGTTGTTGCACTTCTTGTCTCGAGTTGTCATGTATAACGTATGCGTAATCGCTGCTTTTTTCATGCGAGGGCCCCTTGAAATTAAAAAGAAGTTCCAGTAATCGTGCCTCTTGCAGAGCTGCTCGATAGAACCACTTAGTGGATTCTAATATATGTCTGCTACCATTTGACTTTTGAGCTGGAGACAAGGCTAACAAATGCTGAGTGAGAGATATGGCACAGCAGGGCCTCAGACAGATTACAGAGCGTGAAGATAACACCGATGACATGTGAGAGGATTGGAGCAGTGAGTTCCAGCTTCCAGCCTCTACACAGGCCTTTGCAGTGCATTGTGGTTTAGTTTCTGCTGGGCAAAGGAAGACACATAAATATTTATAATGCCTGAGGATTCTGCACATATTCAAACGGAGGATTTTTGTTTGGTTCCCCCACCCCCCGCTGGTCTGATTGAAGGGAAAAAATAATGGACAACGTGAGGATTATGTTGTTCTAATCAAGAACAAGGGAAAAATGCCCTCTGAATTTGAAAATGGGTGAGCCAGATCCTATAGCTCGTACCCAGAAAGCAGTCACTGGTCACAAGAATAGCTGTGCTGAGATTGAAAGGGCTGCCGAAGTGAGAAGCAACTGCAGCATCAGACTGGAGACTGGCCAGGGAGTGAAGTTAAAATGATGGTCTAGGATTCAAATGATCTGAGCCCCATCTCTAGCTCTCTCACACACTGCAAAAGGCTTTTTATGTGACCTAGAACAAGACATATGTACTCAGGTGCGCTGCTTCTCCTGCCAGCGTAGATCTGGAACTGAGTCAGTGGATTCACACCACAATAGAGCTGCTACAATTGAGAAGCGAATGGAGTTGTTCTCTCTGCATGTCTGCTCTCCATCTGTACACAAGGGATTATAATCCTCCCTTTGTCCCTGGACTCTGTAAGCGCTTTGCAATGGGAGGGGACAGTCTCTCACCAAGGGTTTGTGCAGCACCTGGAATGGCGAAGCTTCAATCTATTCTGGGGGCCTCTACGCACTACTGCTAGGTAAGTAGTCAGTAAGCATCCTGCTGCTGCTCACTGGAGGTGAGAGTGTGCTTGATGGTGTGAAGGAAGGGGTGTAGCACTGTCTGGCAGGGTGTAATGGGAATGGACATGGTTATAGAATAGGCAAGTGAATGTGTGGACAAGTAGTAGGGTGTCTGAGAGAGAGCCATGTGTCCCTATGGAAGGGCCAGGTTGGGTGCAACAATAACAGCCCTTGGTAGAAGACACTTTGCTTTCCAAAGGGCATCGGGTGAGAGTGACGCATGTATAAGGCAGCAAAGTGAACCATGCTGAATGGACTTCTGTGTCCTGGCATCATCTGCAGCTCCACTCCTCCCCTACACCACAGCCCAAGCCTCGCAAATAGCATCCAGGTGACCTAATACTCCCAGCTCACATCTGGATCAAGATTAGCCCTCATTGTCAGGCCTCAGACACACAGGCATTCAGACTGCCCTCCTTTCCCTAGGGCCTCTCACACTTCATCCCCTCTCACGGGGTCTCTTTCATGCATCAACAACTTATATCGCCTTGCTCCCTCTTGGAGCGGGCCCCTTCGGCCATAGACTTTATCTAGTGCACACCTTGGATGACAGACATACTGTCTTTTGGGCCTCACTGGGGTAGTAGCCAGCCAATGATCTGACCGGAGCCATGCGTGTCCTGTCCCTTCCCAGAGCAACTCTATACAAACTTTCTCACACACACACACACACACACACACACACACACACACACACACACACACAGGGCTCCCAGCCCTCTGGTTTCCCCCTCACTGGGGATCCACATCTCCGCTCCCAATTCATTGGGGCTCCACATCCCCTACCCCCTCACTGAGGCTACGGGGCTTCCTTCCCCAGTGGGGTCTCCGGTGGCCATCGCCGTGCCTGGCCCCAACTGCTACCCACAGTGATGTGAGGGCTAGGGGTTATTGTGGCACTCTGACCCACCGTCCAGTGGGGTGGTAACTGGTCTGGTATTTTCCTGAAGGCTCCCACGCCACTGGGAGCCCCACCAGGACTCCCACTCCCAGCAGAGTGCAGTTTTAGGCCATGCCTAGGACCAGGAGCCTCCAAAACGTCCCCCTAAGATCCTGCCCTTTCCTCCAGGATGTTTCGTACAGCCTTTAAGCCAGGAGATGTTTCTGCTTGGGCTGCCAGCAGCAAACTGCTGTGTTTATATAGGCGGCCAGAGCTCTAAAATGGCTGCCACAATCAAGCACCTACTGGCTGCTTGGCTCATCCCTTGAAGTGGAAGCCATCAGCAGTGCCCTGCCACATGGAGGAAGGAGTGTCACAGAGTTCTCGACACCCAGCAGTGTCTCTAGGGTGGGGTGAATGGGGTCTTGTGTCCAGGACCCTAGCAAGCAGCTCAGCCTGTGATAACTGCCTTGGCAGCCACACCTGCCTCGAGTCGGTGTCTAACAGAACACCTGTTAGATCTCCTGATGGGCGGCTAGGATTTTAGTCACCTCATTTAGCCCCAGCTATGGCAGCATCTGGGAGGTCAGCCAATGGTTCTGACCTTGCTGTGCTGCAACATGCCTCCTGGTGTCTTCTGGCTTTCCTGTTTCTGGTAGGATTTTATCACTGGTTAAAAGTTTAGCATAAAAATAAACCCTTTGATTCTTCGCAGATGTTTGAGAGACAGCCGCAGATTTACCTGGTGACACATGTCAGGGGAGTGGAAATGCACTGAAATTCAATTAAGTTGTTGATGATAGTGCAATAAGGGGATTACTTATGCCGATACTGCTACTGATATGCATGGGTGAGATGCTGTTAGCTCATTTGAAAACTAAAACATGGGACCCGTAATCATTCCTGCATAACACCATGGTTTACATGTGTACCCCGTCCCCCCATATATTTACTCTGGTTATTCTGTTGACTTCAAACCTGTTACTCATTCCTTGTAGATCAGTTTAGCAATATTTCCATCAATGGAAGTCTGCCAGTTTACACTAGGATATAGCTTCCTTGATTTACTCAGTAGTCTAGTCTAAACTCAAAAATCAATCACCCAAAATGAATGGAATATTGTTTATTTTAAGCTGTTTCTTAAAAAAGGACACCTGTTCAGCAGCAGTTGGGAATTACTCACAAAGTGAAAATCATTTTGAGCATGAAAACTGCATCTAGTCATAATATGTGGATGTTGGGTATCAGTCCAAAGACATTTGGAATGGTTTAACTTGCCATATTTACCTGAATCCAAGATGACCTTGAATTTAAGATGGAGCCCCCAGAATTAGATTCTGTACATTTATTATCATTTTCCATGTATTGAATCAAATTATTTGTGGGATGCCTTAAATTCAGTCTGTCACAGAAGCAGTGGGGGGAGGTCAAGGGGCCAGATCTCTGCCCTTGCTTCCCTTACCTTTTCCCCTTCCTCTTGCCCCCCCAATCCCTGTGCCTGCCCCACAACTCCTATTCCTGCTGTTGTCTACACCCCCACACACTCCTAATGCTTACCCTCTGGGCATGTCTGGCTCTGGTTCCAGCTCAGAGGCAGTCAGTAGTGAACCTAGCCTTCACCCCAGCCTGGCCTGGCCCAGTCAGGCAGAAGCCACAGTGGCAGCTCTGGGCCCAGTCAGATTGGTGCTGGAGCAAGAGATAGATCTGGAACTAAAGAGAAGCAGCAGTGGGGTGCAGAGCAAGTGTCTGCAGGGGACGGGGGCAGGCTGCACAGTCTCCCTCAAGCATCCGCTATCCCCCACCATGGGGTCTCCCCCTTCCCTGAGCCTCTCCCCTGCTACATGAGCAATACAGGCCTTAGCCAGGTAGCTTTTTAGTTCTGGCTTCAGCCCCAAGTCAAGGATGGTACTCAAACCCAAGACAAGGCTCATGGTGACTGGGGGGAGGGGGGAACTCATCTTGGATTTGAGTAAATATAGTGACCTTTAAGTACCAGTACTGAAAAGGGAACTGACAACCCATAACTCTAGTGACACTCTTTAGCATTGTCTTGGGAGATCTTCACACCTAAAATATTCTTGAGTCAGTTTTGGACACAATGGAGGATGATAGGTAATATTTGGTATTTCTCAGATGCTCAGCTTATGTACTGGCTGTGCGAAATCTTGCCAAAGAAGGGCTTTGTATCTTGGAGCTGGGATAAACCAGGAGAGAATATCCCCTCTCCATAAAACATAATTAAAAATTCCATGTATTCAGCATTCTGAGATTGCTCTGTGAACATTCAGCCTCCAAGATCTTTGTAAATGAGCCGTATGGATCTTCATTTCTAAAGAGATCAGGCACTAAATATTAAATATTATAATTATAAAACAGATCTGGGGAGATAGGTTTGTTTTAAAGATGGGGTGGATCGTCTAAGCTAATTTTTATTTAATGTAATTGCTTTAATAAATGTGACTGCCAGGCTGGAAATAGAACATATTCTTCTACATCTTCTGTTTGAATCTCCTAGGTGCCCTTAGAAGTGACATTTTTCATCATACAGTGCTTGGCTTGGCAGAAATGCTAAAATAAATAAATGTGTTATGCCATACAGTGTCATTAAATGTCATAAATCATCACGATTGGTGGTTGAGAACTAAGAGAAGTAGGTAATATTCTATAACTCTAATTTATAAAAGGCGATAAATCCTATTAGTCTCTTGTAAATGACTCTATTGACACAAAAGATTTTGAGTATAAGATAAATAAAATAAGAATAATAAATGGTAGAGCAAGCCCCAAAGAGTCATAAAATGGCAAAGGAGTTCACACACAGGTTAAACGTCACAAGTCAGAGAAATATAACTGGATTAAATCCACTTTCTCAATGATATGCTTTATCCAGTATTAAACAAAGTAATTCTCCCTGACAATATGAATATTTAATACAGGCATAGTATTTCTACTATAGTCATATTGGTACCCCATAAGCTGCCCTCTGCCCTGAAGAGCTTGCCATCTAAATAGACAAGATAAGCAGACAAGAGGCAGTACTGTTCACATTTAATGCATGGAGAACTAAGGCTGAGAGAGCTTAGAAGATTTGCCCAAGCTCACAGAGGGAGACTGTGGCCGAGGTCAGCTCTGGACCAGGTGTTCTATGCCACAAATACAAATCTATCATTCCCCAGATGCCTTCCACATACTTAAAAAATACTGTAAGAGCTGCTGTCTTATAAACTGAGATGTCACCAGGCTCAACAGCACCTACAAATTGAGTTCAGGCTGGATTTAATTTGGATGGCATATCGGATGGGGTGCATAAATATTAGGGCTGTGTGATATGGCACTGTTCTCCTCTGACTTCAGTTTCAAGGTCTGGATAGAACAGTGTTCTGTATTGAATATAATTTTGAATTGAAACAGGCTCACTCTGTCGAAACAGTGAGGCTGTTTTGACCCTGTTTCAACTGTTTCGCTGAACTATGGGGCTGCAGAAAGAAACTCAGCCCAGCTGGGCTGACTCACAGATTGCAATGGGAGTAGAAGGCACCCCAGCTGGACTTCTTCTCCATCCCCCACACTGGGCTGCTTCCCTGCCCCCCCACCCCACACAATCTAGCACCAGGGATGGTGAGGCAGCCCAGCTGGGCTGCTTTCCCACCACCTGCACAATCTAGTGTGGGGGATGGAAAGGCAGCCCAGCTGCGCTGCTTTCCTTCCCCCCAATATGATCTAGTGCTAGGGATGGTGAGGCCACCTAGCTGGGCTGAATTCCCACCCCCACACAATCTAGTGCATGGGATGGTGAGGCAGCCCTCCTGGGCTGCTTTCCTGCCCCTGCACAATCTAGCATCAGGGATGGGATATCAGCCCATCTGAACTGACTGCCCATCCCCAACGCTATGGTTGAAATATTTCAACTTTCAAAATGTTTTGACTAGCCTCACTTTGGTTTGAGGCTATTTCAATGGCCTTTGTTTCACTTCAATTTTGCTGTTTTGACCTCAAAATAAGTTGAAACAGTGTCAAAATGAAATGGCCATCAAAATTTCACACAGTCCTAATAAATATCCCTGCTATGGTATATGTGATCTAATCTGGTCACTGATCGGGTCCAAGTGATGTCATGGCTGATACTAGCTTCACATACTAAAATGGGAACAAGAAATTGTAGGAAAGGGGAAGAAAAAAAAAGAGAGATCAGTGAAAGGTGGAGGAAGGTAAAAAAGTCAAAGGAAAGAAAGAAGACCAGAAGCTAAAGGCCTGTTCAGGCCTGACAGCCACTGGGCACACTGCAAAGGGCTACAAGAGATACAGGGCAAGGCCAAGTGTACCAAGGAAAGAGAGATCACTGTAACTTGGGAGAAGTCTGCTTCCACTCAGCTGTGGTCTATGAAGTAACTGTAGGATTGACATTGAAAACAGTTTAAAAGTTTAAACTGTGAGTCAAATAGTTTTCTTTCTTACCCAGGACTAATTTGTTGGGAATGAAAGCCTGTAACTGAACGGTAAGAACCCCAATAGTGCAGCAAGGAAAAGACAAACAACTTGAAATGAGGAGCTACGCTGGCTAAGCATAATTCCATTCTAATTCTATATTCTCTACTCTGCCTTTGCAGTAATTTAGATACCGTCTTAACGTTATCAGGGACGAAGCACTTGCACATTGTTTGTGAAAAATGCTAGCCAGCTCTTTCAGAATGGTAACAGTCCTCCTCATTAGGAGGGTCTGAAATATTCCTCCCAGTAGACTTCTTATAACACGCAAAAGAAAGTTCCTCTCTCTCTTATACAATTCAAACAAGCAAACTAAATAATGCAAGGGGCATTTGCAGCTAAATGGATACACTTCTGAGTTCATAGATCACGTGAAAGATTCTTTGAGATCATTTGTAAGTTATGCTCCTGTTGTAGTGGCTAGGCCTAGTGGACTTTTGTAAATTTTATAAGGTTGTAATAATGATGACCTAGAAGATGGATGTCAGCAGTGCATTCAGATGTGAGAAAGTAAGTGAAGGGTTTTGAACCACCTCTAGCAATAAATGTTGACAGGAGAGGTGCAAACAGCTCAAGCAAAGAGGCCTACTGATACAGCTGGAAGACGGTTGAGATCACATCTGATAAATGAGAAGTGTGGGACTGGAAATCATTGAACCAAATTAACACTTTAAAGAGGCTTAAAGTACTCATTATGTGTAGGGACCTACTAAAATTGAGGAGGCAGGTGGGTAATTTCATGGGCCGATCATGGCACCTGCCATTTTCATGGGTTTTTTGCAGTGAGGGCCCCCCATGCTACTAATTGGCTGAAGGGCCCCAGTGGTGGTCCTATTTCTCACTGATTATTGTCTGAAAAGACTGCCCTTCTGGCAGCCCCACTCTCACCACTGATTGGCTGAGAGGGCTGCCATTCATATGGTTACATGTGTTACCACTTATTGGCGAAAGGTACAGGGCTGCACAATGGGCATCCCTCTTGGCCAATCAGTGGCAGAGGGAGGAGGGGATGACTGCCATCTTGGCTCCTTTTCTATGTGCTGGTGGCCATGAGAACTGCTGGCTCCCACTGGGGAGCCAGCATTTTATTTTCAGTACTTTTGTTTCCCTCTAGTGATTCTACCAAAAACACGGGGATCCTGCTTTTCATGGAAACTACCTCAGATTATGGTTTCCCCCAAAAACCTGAAATCACAATTGAATAGGTCCCTAATTACACAGCTCAAAGTTATGCTACTCCAGAGCAGGATTATCTCTGATATGTATAACCCACCTTCTTTTCTATTAAGGTGTGGCCACCCCTTGTAGATGTGGAAGGCTGTAAAGGCTCCATGTCGCTCCAAGGACTGTACCCTTCAATCCTGCATCTCCTGCCCCACAGAATCATCATTTTGCCCCTAGCTTAGCCATCAGTGTGCAACCCCTGACCATCAGGGAAGTTCTTTTGCACACAGTGTGTAATTAAAATGTGCAACGCATTACCACAATCTGTTGTGGGAGCTGATAGTTTAATCAGATTCACGAAGGTAATGGACACATTCTTGATGGAAAGGTGCATGGGTAGCTATTGAGTATGGGAGTTAGGGTTACAGCCTCTGTGTTGAAGCTTCTTACACCCTAAATGCTCAAAGCTATAAACGGGAGATGAACAGTGGAAAATACTCTTGTCATTCACTCTCTCTTTCAGCATCTGCTGTCTGCCCTGTGACACAGGATCCTAGGTAAAATCAGATTTTGCATTCCTATATCACCATCTCATATGCGACAGGAAGTTGCAACTAGCAAGCTACTGGAGAAGATCTATGTCAACCAAAGCCTGCCACTGTATGCCAACCTCCTGAATCCACCTGCTGCATGTCTATCATCATGATACCCAAACTGCCGCACTAGCACTGCACAGCAGAGACCCTCTGGTGTGAGGAATGGAGGAAACATCACCATCAAGCAAGCTCCTTTGCGGTGGCAAAACACAAACCCTGTTACATATTGCTGATGACCGCTCGCTGACTAATTTCAGCTTTGGACTACAGGAACTGCACATGGCCACTGAGGATGCTATCACATGGCTCGGCAATTATGCACACGCGGACTGCCTGACCACCTGCATGGCATCCCTGGATGAGGAAGGGAGCCAGAGCTCAGGGCAGCCACTGGCATGGCCAACCTGCCATCCTATAGCAGTGTCGGTGCCTGACCAGCTCCTTTGTATTCTGAGACTATCAACAAAAAGCCTGTATCCCCCAAAGCTTTACCCTTTCATGCCTGCCTGTGTCTGTTTGTTTTTATCGAAGTCGGAGAAAGTGACTGTCAGCCCCGGCTCCGAACTGAACAACAGCACTTTTTCCTGCTGGCCGAGATACAGATGCTTTCTCTGAACAAGGGGCTCTGATGAGTTGCGATGCTTCGTTCCGCATAGCCACTTGATTTCAGTTTCAAAATACTCTGTTTTCACCTGATGCTTATTTTTTTTTTCCTTTTGTGTATCTTAGTCAATAAATTTCCACACTTTGACATGAGTTTCCTGCAGCGTTTGCCATGGTAACCAAGCAGCCTGAGTATTCTGTCCTCAAAACGGTGAACCCTGTTTAATGTTTTCCGATGACGGGGTCAAGTTAATGGTGCCAATTCTTTCAGCCCATTAAGACACCAGTCTTTTAAGAGAAGAATAATCCTGAACCCAAAGAATATAACACAAGCATCCCATTATCCTCCTGGTGTAAAGTGTTATTTTTTTTTCTAAATATCCAGCTTAGATTCATCTTGTGGCAAACTCAACCTATTGCTCCTTGCTCTGTGCTCTGTGCACTACAAGGCGCAGATATCTTTCTTAAAGTGTAGTACTTAAAAGCTGAAGTCATGCCCACGCTGAGCCAAACTGACGCCTCTGCTCCGAGTATTGCTGTCTCCTGTAATGAGATGGTCTAGTTGGCCACATGGCCACCAGTGCTGGTGTTCATCAAATTCTACCTGTGATCATACAGACTTAACCCATGCCACTTCTTTTCTTCTGGCATTCTCCAGCTTTGACTTTCTAAGGAACCATACAGAAGGATATATACATTTCTATATAATACTCTTCTTCTGGATTTTTCTTTTTTTTTTGCCATTTAAAGGAACTGGGGCATGGCCTAGAAGACTGACTCACTGCTATTTTGATAGATCATCCAGAATAAAGGACATTGATTTCTAAAGGCTTGGCTTTGCTGTCATGAGGCAGGTCTATAGAATATGTGATCAGTGGTTTAGGGAAAGAGATTTGAATTATCTTGCCTATGGAAACTATTGCAACTGAAAGGTGTTTCAGGATGCATGGTCTTCCCCCACTACCAGTGACTGACAAGTCTTACTCTACCCCAAACTGCAAATAAGGTGACATGACTATGCTGATGGCCCCATGGATCTTATGACTCCAAGGAAAACCTTCTCAGTAAGCACAGATATGTTCTCTTTGTAGGAAAGATTAAGCTGGATTCATGCTTGATTACATGTTGGACTTCTGGCAAATTCACTTTTGTGCATCTAATGCTAAATATACATAGCAATAACCCCAGCTGGTAAATGATGATGAGAACTCTGTCATTTTTTTAGGGTGGGTATTATTGTAATGTCAAAGCAACAACACCTGGTGTAGATGGTAAGCTTAATTTCAGTTCATTTCAAAGGGCAAAATAGTATAGAAATTGTAATCTCCTTTTCTCTGGCCATTCTTGAAAATTATCCTTAGATGTGTAACTGGGCAAAGCTGTCTCTACCGTAGTAGTAGATTATTTGAAACAAACCTTTTAATGAACATAACGTTCCTGCATAGTTTTTGGCAGGAATTAGCGCAGACTCTAGCTGCAGCGTTAAAAGCAACAAGCAGAAACCAAGGCGCAAAAGTCTATCCTGTGACTTCTTATTGTTATAGAAATACAGAGGAACTCTGCTAATTAACCCAGTACTTTAAAAAATGCACCTTCATTATTTTCCTAATATTCTTGTTTTGCAATTAACTGCCATTCTTAAAAAAAGCCAAATATTTATTCATTATCAATTAAAAATGAGTGTAGTTAGGCAGTTCTTGTAAAAGGCTACAGTCTGCAAAAGCAAGCAGAAGACATTTGGTTTTGAATTTTAACTCAGTTGTTGACAGCATATATTTTTCACAGTGGACGTGTCTACATGTGTGCATTTACTGTGCACTAACCAAAATTACTGTGCAGTATGGGCATGCGTCTACACGTGCATGGCTGTACTGTGCAGTAATAGGGTGACTCACGCTGACTTGAGCATAAATGTAATATCAAATTTATGTCCAATTAGTTACTGCGCAGTAATGCACATGTAAATGCCTTACTGTGCAGTAACACAGTGTGTGTGGACCGACTTGGGACTAGCTTTAGTCCCAAATCAGTTCGCACACAGTGTTAATGTAGTTTAATGCCTGCATATCTAGATGCTGGCCTATTCCCGCTTACTGCACAGTAAATTACTGTGTAGTAAATTTAAGCCAGCGTAAATGTATGTGTAGACACAGCCAGTCTGTGTTAGCTTCCAGCAGCTTTCTAGAAGCAATTCAAGGTGCTGACTTTGACCTATTACTCCTAAACAGCCTAGGTTCTACAAACCTTAGTGACTGCCTTCTACCTTGCGCATATATCATAGTCCCTAAGGTCAGCCAAGAGCAACCTCTCTCCTGCAAGTTCCATCTGTACGCCAAGTCCATTTGGCAAGAGCATATAAGAGGTTGTTCTCGGTGATTGCTCCTCAGCTCAGGAATTCCCTTCCCCTTGAGGCCCCCCATAGTCCAAGCCAACCAGAATCCACTTTCTCAAAGGATCTGCAAGCACTTTTCATTTGGGTATGCCTTCAACAGGTAGGGTTTGGGGACATCACCTGGGGAGTTGTTTTCTATCCCATATCATTTTCTTCTAACATTTTATCTGTTTTAATAATGTATTTGGTTATTGTAAGCTGCCTGTTTTGGGGAGGGCAGCATTTAAACCAAATAAATAAATAAAAACAAGTCTTAACATGATTTAAAACTGAATGTTAGCAGCCAAGATACCTTTCAAACTTTGCCGTTACAGAAAAACATGATGCCATAAATATGAGTCAAATATTTACCTTGCTTTCGACATAGGGTAAGGGGAATGGGTCATTTTGTAGATTTGAATGGGACCCAAAGAAAACAAATGATAAAAACCTACCTTAAAATAATGGTAAAGCTGCGACCACAACTCCATAAAAAGGAATTACTGCATTATATCGCTCTATGCTAATATAGTATTGCCATATAGCTAACAATCCAAGCCTGTTTTATGCTAACTCAGTCCTGTAGATTTTATTCTAAAATTACTATAATTGTCTATTCCTTCCCATGGTGTCCTTTATCTATGGGTACATTGATTGTTAGGCAATAAAGAAGCAGATGCTAGCCCAGACTACCCAAAAATGTGAACTGTTTTATGTTCCAAATATATCGTCTAATGAAAGAATATGTGAAAATGCAATCTAAAAAGGGTTATTAAAGAGTATGCATGATTAATTAAAATTCTTGCTTAGTACATTGTTCTATTTTCTTTTCACCCTTAGGATGATTTCATCTCCTGTACTGTAATTTGGTATGGTGAAGGGGAATGAAATGAGTGAAGTTGCTGGTCCTTTCGTTTAGTCATTTAGATCTCCTAAATGAAAAATAATTGCATCCAACCAGAAAGGGACATCACTAACTACTCATAAAAAATGCTTTTACTGATTATTATCATTCCAGCCACCTTTCCATTAATTTGTTTCACTGGCTACAGGGACAGAAAGTGATGTCTGATTTTCTCCAAACTCATCAAAGTACTCCTGGAGTAATCATTTTCCGTTTATAGTCTTGAGTGCTTCATTCAGCCAGAGCATTTGTCATGACTGACACCAGGCTATGAAACCTTACAACTTTCCATAAGGAGTCTAAAAGGAAAGAGAACTCCTATTCACTGGGAATCACTCACAGCACCACAAGTCCATAAAAGTGCCTTAACTTTTGCATTATCACACTGAGATGTACAGCATAAAGGGCAACAGTGTTTTATTGCTTAGGCGCCTGATTGTTTCATCTTGATGCTTAGGGATCATTTGACAAAATGGCATAAGAGGAGCCTGGCACCAGCCAGCCATGTGTGTATTTGGAACTGTAAAAGGCCAGTCTTGTAAATCTTAAAGAATTCTTGGTATGACTGAGTGGGAACATTAAATGAATGGGGGGGTGTTAAAGATATTTGGGGAGTATTTAAGCTTAAAAAGCAATGGTTCCATAGAAAAATTGCATTAAGATACAAGCCACCCTTCCTCAAAAGAGATCTGGATGTGGTAACACGTCTCCCAAAAAACTCTACATCGGCTATTAAAAAGGGAAGTAAAAGGGAATTTATATAAGTTGCATGTAAAAATATGAAGGTCACTAAGAATGGGATGGTCTAATTGAATGAGGGACGTCAACAGAATCGGTGAAATAGCAGTGGGCACTACACTGAGAGAGGATTTACAGGCTCTTTTAAGTATATCAGGAGTAAGCAAACTACCACATGGAGCACAGGTCCACTGCTAGATACGTATGGTGAAATAGCCAACAGTGGAGTAGACAAGGCAGAAATGTGCTTTCCTTTTGCGGTTAGCAAAAAACTTTACCATATGTAGGGAAGGCCAATGTGAGGTAGCATCTGCTAAAATTAATGCTTTCAAATCAAGAGGCTTAAAAAAATTACACCCAAGAGTCTCAGAGGAAGTAATGGAGAAGGTCTTTGAATCACTAATGTTAATATTTGGTCTTTCAAAAAGTTGGTTGAATTCCAAGGGACCGGAGGATTGTCTCTGCAGTTCTAATACAGAAGGGCAAGAGGGCTGACCTAGACAACTATAGACCAATTAGTTGAGCATTGATCCTAGGTAATGTAATAGAAGGATTAATCTGGGAGTCTATCAACAAAAAATTGGAGACTACACATGTACATAATTCATAGTCCAGTGGAAGGCAGGATTTCTCGAATAAATCTGGTCTTTTATTTTGACAGCAGTTTCCTTTGGTTGGTGAAGACAACTATGTTGATACAGCCTATATTTGTATTTCTCTAGGTTGTCACCATGCAGTGTTGTTTAAAAAACTTGATTTATATCAAACTGATGGGGCATACATGCGATGAATTGAAAACTGCCTTGCTGACACATCTCAAAATGTAGTTGTCAGTGGGGAATGGGTTTCCTGCAGTAATCAGTTCTTGGTCCAGTGCTGCTACTTTTACTATTACTCTCCTCATTAATGTAGAAAATGATATAATGGAAATATTCTAATGAATGAAAATTAGATAGCCTCTTTGCTGGTCAAGTTTGCAGGTGACAGGGATCCGCAGGGAAGTAGACAGTGAGGAAGGCAGGCTATGGTTAGTCAGCTAAATCATCACCTGGTTACATGGTCAGAGCCCAGCAGAACGTGTTGTGCTTATAATACAGCCAAATGCATCTCAGAACAAAGAAAGCAGGCTGCACTACATAGAGGACAGGTATGATGTTATGATACTTTACGAAGCTGCTATTGGGTGTGGGATGGTTGCCTGAGCTGGTTAGTTTACCCGTAGGTGCTCCAAGAATGATCTTGGTTCTTTTCTGTTCCAGGGGCTGTTGGACTGTTATTTCCTATTTATGAAACTTAGCACCCTTTGAAGAAAGAGGCTTTAAAGATACCAGAGAACGTGTAGCCTTGAGGCAGCACCAAGTCCTTGATGTGCACTCGTGTGGCCCCGATGCACCCTTGCAGTCCAGTACTCTGAAGGGTGGTGCTGGGGAATGGGGTAGCATTAAGGAGAGGAGATTGTGTCCATTGCGTACTGAAACCTGAAGGTTATTACTCTGATCCTCGCAGAGAGCTCCAAAGGCTTATGGAGTGAAGGCCATACAACATCATAATTGGATTTTAAATTGGCTTGTTCAAGGTTTCAGCCTTGGGGGTCAGTGCAGTTAATAATGAACACTTTGGATTTTATTTTCCCCACTTTAGAAACTGCTGTGTTAGCTAACCTTTCACTGAGGGCTTCCAAAGCTTTCTCTGTGGGTGTGTCATTACATGGCAATGCGCCGCAACAGCGGGCTTCCACAGCAGAAGTATTTGGAACGATATATCAGATACGAAAATGGACCTTCCTTTGAAACTACAGCCATGAAGACTGATCTCAAGGTAGAATGTAGATTTTAAGTTTCAGGGTGGAAAAGTAGATGGGATGCCACGGACCCTGATTTGTTTTCTTTTAGCAAATTCACAGATCAATATTTAATAAAAAGTTATTCAATTGAAGGCAAGTGGCATCAAAAGTGTTTCTGGAAGTCAGGGATTGTTTGCCAAGTCTCAGTACCTGACATATTCCAGGTATCTGTTTCTAATTTCATTATGAAATCTCTGCTAGTAGAAGCCATGGGTTAGGCATCTCCTGCTGATAGTCAGTGAAGCTGTTTAGAGGTTACAGAAAATAGGGTCTAGGTTGTTGAAGCTGTATATAAAGCAACCAGCAACCGTTGCCTGGTGCTGTTCCACAAAAGATTGTAGCTTTTTTATACATTCACCTATTTGTCTGACTCCAAATGCAATAAAATCAGGGTAGGACTAATAAGAAGAGCCTTTAGGGATTGCAGCCAGGAGGTGGATATTTAACCCTGGATATTTCCCTTCAACAGGGATATCTTAAATAACTCCTGTTCTACGCCTGAAGGACATCCTAACCTTTTCCATCTAGAGACTCGGGCCTGTGGTCCGATAAGCAAATGAGAACTTCTTATGGGGTGAGTGATTCCTCTTCATTTATAACCCCACCTTGTTATCAGGGTCCCCGTACTTAAGCATGCTGGCAGGAATGCTTGAACTCAAGTCACCAAGTGAGCTTTACTTCAAGTGCCTCCACCACCATTTTTAAGAGTGGGGACACTATTACAGGAGATGTGATGCTCTAACTGAAGCATTGAGATGTGGTGCTCTAATTAAAGCACCACCACATCTCTTGCATTGGTGTCCCCACACTTTAAAACATCAGCAGAGGCACTTGAACTAAAGGTCATTTGACACGCCACCAACGCATGCAAACACCAACACCATTAAAGTGGCGCAAAAATATTTATCTGGCTTTAAAGTGCTGTCATTGCATCCACACGTGGCCTGGGGGAATGCTGCGTCTCGTTAGAACACGGGAACAGACCCCCACCTGCTCAGTTCTGCAGCGTTACTGATTAGCTCACGTGACATGTTTCCTCTCCAAGAAAAGGAAACATGTTTACAGTTCTCAGCTATCCTGCGGGCAGTATTTGTTAGGCCCCAACTCCATGCGGTGCCCAACAACTAGGGAGATAACAATCCAATTGCTCAGAAAGCAAACACCAGCCCACATTGCTAGCAACAGCTTTATTCAAAGTGGAAACAGCTTCGGATTAGCTCCCAAAGAAACTGGGGAGCCACCGTGAACATTATTTTTTTTCCCATATTTATACACCTTGGTTTATAGTCATTAACATTTACTCCACTCTCCTTTGTTCCACCCTTAGTTCTTCCCATTTTAAGCTCCTCCTCAGTTTACTGTTTGTTTCATTAGCATGAAATCGCCTATGCATTTTATTCATTTACATGCCTTTTTGCTATGAGCGCGCATCTAAGACCTTGACTCCACTTATTCGGTCACTGGGCAGACGTTGACCCAAACCTGGAAGCTTCTGGAGGTCTCTTCACCAATCACCATTCACCTTTGGCATATGTTTATTTTGGATTCTTTTACCAGTTATGTGTTGTCTTTCAGATTCCAGTCTGTTTTTCAGTCCTGTGTTGTACCATCTCCTCATTCCTAAGACTTCACTTCATTCACAGCACACAGACTTACACAGACTCACTTGCTGCTTTTTCAGAAAATGGTTGACAGTTAGGATGGCTGCTTCGCATAAGCAACTGCCTGGCTAAGCAAAATCTGCTTTACCTCCTAGTGATACATAACAAGCTATATATCTTACAACACTACTATATTATTAATAAAATGCTTGCTAAGTGTCTTGCAATGTTACTTTTAACATATTCTGCCTTGTGGTTAGCAGCTCTGCTAGGCCACAGGTCACAGACTTTTATTCAGCTGCAAATTCAATGTTCCCCAAGATCCAAAAACTGCCACCATAACAGTATCCAGTGATCTTGGAAGTTTTAGAGCAGATAGGACCAGACATTTTTCAAGTTATAAGTGAACATACATACATACATACATACATACACTTGATTATCTATATACACTTTATCTATATATAATATAGATATATCCACACATGCACACATACATATACAGTTTTAACTCCATCTCCTGTATTCTTTCACATCCAGCCAGTACAACTAAAAACAGGGATGAGTTGTGCTATCAAAAAGATATTCAGTCCTTTTTTTCCCCCCACCAGTGTCATTTCTGAGGTGGTGATAATGTATCTTATTGAAACGATTACAAAGATGATAAAAATAAGCCCAAGAAATCTTTATGTCATTCAAACTCGTGCAGCCTTATCGATTTCCATAAAAATATGATCTTAATTCAGGCTGAACTAAGTAAATGCTTGCAATATTCTCGGTTTGTGTTTTAAATACCTTAAGCAATCAGAAATCAACCTTGCTGATTGATCTGTATAGCTGATTACATACAAAATATACCTGGGATTTTTTTTCCCCCCAAATACATTTAAGTCTGCAATTTGAGACCTCTTTGACTTAGCAGCTGCCTGAGCTTAGTTTCCCTCAAAGGCAAAATTCAAACCTTTTCCTGTTATTTAGAGTGACATTTTCAACCATATCATTTACAAAAATAAAATAAGAATAAGCCCACCATAGGGCTTAAAGATGTTGCATCATTTCCAGCAGAAATGTATGCAAAATGCTTTCCAACTTCAGACAGGTTTTACACTGTTTATTAAACTTGCATTCACTCCCTGAATATTGCTGGTAAAATCTCTTGGGCAGATGTTCTGCATCATACCCAAGCTTCAGGGTGATAATTAGTCTCAAGAAGACTGTGATCACATACCAAGGGGTGGAAGAACTAGTGCCTGACATCAGTCTGGAGAGTAAATCTCTTGTTGTTGTCAACAGCTTTTGCTACTTGGGATCTACAATCAGCAGAAATCTTGACCTTCAGACTGAACTGACTAACAGAATCGGAAAAGCAGCTAAGAATTCTGGGCTATTACAGAAACATGCATGAAATAAGTTATCAATTAAGGTGAAGATGTGAATCCATGAGACTTGTAGACTGACATCCCTGTTTTATCATTCAGAAACATGGACTACATGCTTTATACATCAGGAGACTGACTATTTTCACATGAGATGGCTACATAAGAGCCTGAAAATAAAGAGGGAAGACAAAATGCCAAACACAGAGGTGCTGAAATGCACAGGACTGACACACTTAGAAGCCACTATCAAGAAGAGGATATGCAAAAATGATACGAATTGTTCAACATTGTGACAGGCTCCTATCCTATGTGCTGTTGTGCTGACATCCATGTGGCTAGCCTGTGAACAAGCAGCCTGCACCACATGGCTGAAAGGAACTCCACCAGTTGGTCCAGGGCTCAGAGACTACTTTGTTAAAGCCAGCATTGAGACAGAAATTAGGGGAGCATGCACTGAAGCACCAGAAGTGGAGCTGGATGCTCTCCCCACAGCTGGACAAGACCTGGTGCTTCCTCCCAGGGCTAGTATGCCCAAAGGCACCATTCTACCACCAAAGCATCCAGGGAGCTCACAGACACACTCTTCATGACCAGTTAGAAGCCAGTTACTCTCCCCAGGGCTGAGTTCCCTGGACAAATCCAGGAAGTTGCAGCCATTGATGGGGCACCACGGACCCACCCAAGCACCAGCAGAATTGAGGCAGTGCCTCAATTCTGAGGCAGAATTTCAGGCAGCCCATACCTGAAACCATTCTCCAGCACCTGTGGTGACCCATGCAGGAATACCCAGGTCAGGTGGGACTGGGAGAAGGTGGTCCAGTGGGCACTGTAGGCACCTGCTAGAGGGAAAACCTGGCACAGAGACCTTTGGCACTGCACACCCTGGTAGAACGTCCACAGTCCAAAGTGCCCTGATGAGGGTTTGGCAGTACCACAAGCTTTGTGTGGGCACAGCAATGCATGCTGCAGCATTACCATACTAGGCCAGTGGTCAGAAGATCAGAACCCAGATCCAAAAGAAGGCCCACCAGGAGGTACTGCAAATATAGAGGTGGATAAGTGAAGGTTGCCTTGGGCACCAGAAAACTCATGCATAGAAGGAAACTCATGCAACAGAAAACTCATGCACATCATTGCCCTAACCACTGGACCACCCAGGATATTTCAGTTAGATTGTCAGTTATGTTGTAATTCTCAGCGCCTACAGAGCAGGAACAAGACACCCAGCAGACATCATCCTCACTAGGCCCCAGTGCAGGAGGAGAAGGCCCCATTACCACATCTGAGCTTCTCATAGGCTGATCATAAACACCTGAGTAGAAAGGAGTGGGTTGTAGGGGAGGAGGAGTCTCACAGGATATGCACCAATAGAGGCATTCTGGGCCTTACGGGATCCACTGAACACCATCTCCAGCAGTAAAAGCCATTAAACTGTAAGTCATGGCAGGTGAATAGATTAGGTGTGACACAGCCCAGAGGGGCAGTGCACACCCATAAGTTGGCTTGGTGATCATGAGAATGTCACAAACATCAATTTAGAAAGCTGGGAGAGGTGTGCAGAACTGTATCTGGTCTGGAGGGAACATCTGGCACTGAGTAGAGCTCAATGTGAAGTAGCTATGACCCGGAGGACAGAAGCAAAGCAAGAAAGAAGAAAGCAGCGAGCTGTAAACTTGGACTCCACCTCAGACAACACCTGGAACTTGTAACAAACTGTATCACTCTTGAACTGGGCTTGTCAACCACAAATGGATTCATCAGGCACTTGACTAGACCTCTTATGCCAGGGTTGGCAAAATCTAGCCCACAGGCTGAATCAGACACACAGAGGACTTTATTTCGCAGCACTCCCTCTGGTTGTGGCTCCTTCTGGCTGCCACCACAGAACTAACACCACTGTCCAGGCACCCTGGCCCACCCTCCCAGCACCCACTTCTGGGGATGGGACCCAAACAGGAAGGGTGCATGCCTATGTGACTGGGTTGGGTCTGAAGCCAGAAGCAAGACAGTTGGTTAGGCCAGGGAGACCCTGGGATCTTGGGGCTATGACAGCATGAGGCTGGGGACAATGTACAGCTGCAATCCACTGCCCAGATGCTCCCACAATGAGCGTGGGTTCCACGGGCAGGGGTATGCAGGGAAAAGATTGCAGCTCTGCCCCAGTCCTGGCCCCAGCTCCATAATGTCATGGCCCCAAGATCCCAGCCCTGGCCCTGGAGCAGCCCCCTGCCCAACCATACACCTTGCCCTCCTGGCTCTCAGCCACTCTCCATGGAGGCCCCAGGACTGCAGGGCCAAGATAGTGTGGGGCCAGCCCCAGTTCTGTGGCTCCGTGCTGTCATGGCCCCACAATCCCAGGGTCTCCATGGAGGCTGGCTGAGAGCTGGGCAGGCCTGAGCTGTTGGGAAAAGGAGTCTGGCAATGGCATCCACCACCTTGCCCACCCCATCTTACACATACACCATGATTCAAAAGGTTGATGGTTGCCTATGATTTACTCCTTAAATTATCTAGGAATAAACAAAGTTTTTTTTCCCCTCTAGGTTCTCCGGTTCGCTGATGCACAATGGAATTGAGTGGACATAATAATGACCCAGTGCACACAGCACCAAAAGCAGGGATGGTTGGGCTGTTTGAAAGAGCTGTCCCTCGTGCTTTAACCTCGAGCTAGTATAGTTTGTCCAAGAATAGCTGTGATATCTACAGACTCTCTTAGAATGGCTAGTTCAGCAATTGTGCTAGTTACACAGATCTTACCATTACTTTCTACTCTAAGTCTTTCTGTGGTATCCACCCACTGTCTCATTTCCTACTCATAAACTTTTGATGGATAAGAACCTATTTCTGTTAATAAATGTATGTACAGTGCCAAGCACAGTGCATGTCAGATTGCTGAGCGGAGCTCCTTGGTGCTCTCATAACACAAAGGAGTAAAATATAATCATAAACTCTACTTTACTGCCTACAGTAACCTCAAGGAATCAGAACCCAGACATATAATTTCTACCATTAGGAATAATGGACCTCAGATCCAAGTTCCTCCGCAGTGGGACCCACACCTTCAGGGACCCCATGCCAGGAAATTCCCCAGACATACAACTACAAGGGGGCAAACTGAGCAGGCAATCCAGGGGCATTAGGGGTCTGATCCTGTTTACGCTAGGAACTCCTAATCCCGGTTGCACAGGATTGGGCCCTGGAAGCCCTCAAAATGACAACCCAGGGAGAACGGAAAGCATGGGCAGCTCCATGCTGCCCACACTCTCCCATCTTAAAGAAAACAGACATCAGCCACAAAAAAAAATTGTTGAAATGCCCGCTGCCTATGTCACAGTCACATAATGTGGTGTGACAAGGAGTACAGTTGTCTATTTGCTTTGCTTTTAAGCTGACATAGGCAGCACAAATGCAATGAAAGGAAATGTTTGTTTCTGCTCAGCTCCATGGCTTTCTCTATAAGTATACCTCACAAAGCGCTATGTTAGCAGGGAGCCTAGCAGGCTCAGAGGCTTATCCAAAATGTAATGAGATTTCCAATATTGTAACTCTTTCCCACCAGGTAATGGCAGGTAGGTGGTGTAGTGATAGATGGTATGTATGCCTAAGATTTGATAGATGATAGCTAGTAGGGAAAAGGATGATGATGTCTTCCTCCCTCTATGAAAATGTTAATAGAAAATTTAGGAGCCCCCCAACCAAGAAAGGTATGCATTTTTCTGTATTCCCTGATTCTGATCACAGCTGAAGTCAAAAAAGTCATTGAACAATGCAATACATGTTCCTGAGTCACGTCTAGTCCTGTGTGCAAGCTCAGAGTATTGGAATAGATCAGAAAGATTTTCCAATCCAAACATCCCACATCTCTGAGAAATTCCTGCAACAAATTCCTTGCTTCTCAATCATAAGTCTGGTACAACGCGTGAAAGGAGGAAAGACATAGGTCAGTTCTTCACTGGTATAGAAACATCTCATCTATCTCATCTATAGCAGATCCAGGCTATAAAATTATCACAAATTAACCCCCTCCTTATTGTTTTGTTGGG
>JAGPOW010000304.1:4092435-4104465 GCA_030014935.1 Caiman crocodilus
TTTTTTAACAGAAAAGGAAATTAGCTATGAATGCTGATCAAAGCAGCAGCTCAGACTGTATTCTGGGTGTCTAAGGGTTGCTTGGCATTATCTCTTGCTACTGAAAATACTAAACTATTTGTCTCTCCTTATCAACATCAACAGGGTGTTACAGAAAACAGGAGACAGTGAATTGTGGCTATTAATTCACATCTTAAGCAAATGACAGAAAGCGGATAGTTGAGTATCCGAATTTCACTGCACCAGGATGTGAGAAGATGTCTGAATTAAGCAGCAGCTACCTCAAACCTTCGGTTTTCCTGAGATTCAATAGCATGGTTGTAGCTTTTCCTCTGTTTCTTTCTTCTAACTTTGTTGTTGCCTTTCTTGTGGTGTTTCAACATCTCAATTGCCAGAGGAAGGCACCGCCCCCCCACAGTTCATACCAACCTAACCATGGGGTAAAATTTCTTCCTGAGCCACAGAGATGGTGTTGTTCTGACCTTGAGCAGAAGTGCAAGGTCCTCTAACCAGGAATCTCTGGTTTTCATCCTAGCAGGAACACAACTCTGTGCTCTGAACCTCTGGCTTGGATCCTCCTGCCTGCCTTTGCTTGCTCCTGTTTCTGTCTTAGGTCTCTCAGCCTGAATCATGCTTACAGGCTCAGCAGTGCTACATGTATGAGCACCACAACCGAAAGAACTCTGGGGGTCTTGATAGACCATACAATGAACATGAGCCACCAATGTAATTCCGTAGCCTACAAAGCAAACAGAGCACTGGTGTGCATCTACGATGCATCCCAAACAAGACAGAAGATGTCATTTTCCCACTTTACTTGACTTTGGTGTGGCTGCAGCTGAAGTACTGCGTCCGGTTCTGGGTGCCACACTGGAGGAAGGTTGTGGAGAAGCTTGAGAGAGTCCGAAGGAGGACTATACATATAGTTAGAGATAAGAGGTATGAAGAGCAGGCCATATGATGAGAGTCTGAGAGACATCGGTCTGTTCAGTCTGGAGAAGAGAAGACTCAGAGATATCTTGGTGGCATCCTATAAATATATAAGAGGTGCACATCAGGGACTGAGAGAACATCTGTTCAACAGGGATCCCCAGGGGAAGACTCGGACTAACGGTCATAATTGCTAGAAGACCACTTTAGATTAGACATAAGGAAAAATGTCGTTACAACTCAAGTGTCCAGGGTCTGGACTAGACTCCCCACAGAAGTGGTATACAATCATCTACTTCCAATATCTTCAAAAAATGTCTGCACGCTCACCTTCCTGGAGTCATTTGAACCCAGCAGGCTTTCCTAACCAAGCATGGGGGGCTGGACCTGATGATCTCAAGAGGTCCTTTCCAGTCCCTAACATCCATGAATCAATGAATCAACTGCTTTCTGTAACTATGACCACATCTCAACTTAGATTGATATCCTGGATTTGGACTGATACCTGGCTTGATCTCAGCTTCCACTCCAGTAGACCTCTCACCTAGTGCGATCCACTTAGACTGACCACCTATGATCTAGTGAACCCATGATCATTGTGGCCTGTGGATGCTCACTGCGCCTTCCTGGATCCCATCAAATATGGTTGAAATTTTGAGTAAAACAAACTTATTTGATAAGAATTCAAGAATTCCAGCACAACCAATATCAAACTGATGGATCAGTGTAT
Organism: Caiman crocodilus; assembly: GCA_030014935.1. Classification (NCBI taxonomy): domain Eukaryota; kingdom Metazoa; phylum Chordata; order Crocodylia; family Alligatoridae; genus Caiman; species Caiman crocodilus. The sequence goes on from JAGPOW010000304.1 coordinate 4,094,096, forward strand.
GTAAGGCCGTGTCTGCATCAGCCCTTGTCCTTCAATTAACATTGGAATGACCATTTTGAAGACTATGACCTACATTTTGAGGTCATGACATGACCTGTAACTGCAAGTATCAAGTACAGAACAAGACAATTTACTGTAATGAATGATGCTCCGTTCAAGGGATTAACAGTAGGTCATTAAGGACTATAGTAGTCCTTAATTGTCAACCCAAGGGATCCACTCTAGGACAGCAGTATTCCCTCCAGAGAATGGGGTCCTATGACGCTGGCACTCGCTCCTGTCATTGGCAGGGGGTCAGACTAGATGGCCTGCTCTAGGCCCCTTCTGACCCTAAATACTATGATGATACTATGATGAGAGTGGCCAGGAAAAGAAGACTGGTTTTCCCCATAGATCCAGAAGTAAAAAGGGTGCAGATCATGCTAGACCCACCACGGGATTTTTTACAAACTTGAATGTATCAAAGTAAACGGAGCTTAATTGAATTCACCTCACAATGCTCAGGGTACTCACTCCATGGAGAAATCTTGGAGCCCTTGACAATAATATTTGCAAACTCTTGGATGAAAGGAGAAGCTCTAGAGGCTGAAAAGAGTTAACATGGTGCCCATCTTTAAAGAGGGAAAGAAAAGGGCCCCAGGAATTATAGATCAATGAATCCATCTTTGATACCTAGGAGGTTACTACTGCAAATTATAAAAACAGTCAGTTTGTCAACATCAGAAGGACGAGGCCGTGATTGATAGTAGCCTACATGGATTTTTAAAGAACAAACCAAGCCAAACCACTTTATTTCCATTTGTGACAGGGTAATTGATATGGTGGATAAAGAGAACAAAGCCTAGTGCTGTCTTCCATTTTTATTAACGATTTCATCAGTACTGTACAGGATAGAGAACTAAGAGGTGTCCAAATACTTTGGAGGACAGAACTAACATTCAGTTGAGCTGGATAACTTGGAGAACTGAGCTATAACAGTGAAATTTCACAACCATGCATGTTAGCTGCTATGTACAGAAGAAAACCCAAAGGCACATGCATGAGAGAGAACTGGTTTGACTGTTGCAGCAATGGGGAAGGGCTGGGTGTCAGGGCGGATTCAAGCTCCATGCAAGTCAGCCACGTGATGCAGTTAAAAAAACCCAAACAAACCAGAAACAAGATATATTAATGCAAAATTGTATCTCTCTGCTCAATGCTTGCTAGGCCTTGGCTGGAATACCATGCCCATTCTTGAGCACTGCATTTTGAAAAGGACATAGAGAAACTGGAAAGGATCCAGAGACAAGCGATGGAGTTGGTGAAAGGGTTGGAATGGAGGCTGAAAGGAAAGATTGAAGGAATTAGATAGATGAAGTCTGGAGGAAAAGATATTAAGAGAGAACATGAGAGCAGGTTTCAGTAGCTTGAAAGACACCATAAAGGTGATGGGTATGGATTGTTTTCTCTTGCTGCAGGAAGCAGCGTTCAAGGATGCATGCCATTTAAACTGCAGCAAATGCAGGTTTAGATCAAATCTCCGGAAAACATTCCCATTGGTCAGAACAGCAGTTCAGTGGAACAAACTGCACAGGGAAGCTGTGAACCTCCTTTCATCAGCACACAGACAATTTACTGCAAGGTAAAAAAGGGTAGAGAGTTACCACCTATATGCTTTTCCAGGCATGGAAGGTAGCCCCCAGCCTCTTTCTATTAAAAAAAGTAGCTGTTTCAGTTTAGTGCCCATGGATAGTGGGATGTGAGTGGGCATGGGGCAGCACGTGGCTCTTACCATGGAAGAGAAGACATGCCTGCAGTCCCCGTGCTGCCTTTTGCCTTGCAATACATTGCCTGCATGCCCATGCTTTCATAGGAGAAAGCGTTTGGCTCTACTTTATTGGGGATGTGGTAGGTTGTGCTTTTTCCCATGTATCTGTCACTCGACTGCTCTTTTTATTTACAGTACTTTTAGAAACTCCCCTTTGCCTTCCTTTACCTGATCCTCAAGGAGTTAATCTGCCTATACCCCGGAGTGCCCCGGTTGGGGGTGGGATTCTGTATGAGGTAGGTTTGGGAGATCCATCCATAGGAGTAGGGCCTGCAGCGCTTGGGTCGCCAAGCCTCAAACCCTCAAGGAAGAGTGTCCAACCAGTGAAGACTGTGCCTTCAAGGTTGGAGCAACAATAGTATCCAGACTGCCCAGACACAGGTGTCTCCTCCAAAGACTGGGTCCAGTTGGGGCAAAGTAGTGACTGTTCCTGGTGGGCATTCAGCCAGGTGCGTTCTCAGTGGGGGCAGATGTCAGAACAATGAGCAATGGTCTCAAGTTGCTGCAAGAGAAGTTGAGGTTGGATATTAGAAAAAGGTTAGATATTATTCACCACTAGGAGGGTGGTTAAACACTGGAACAGGTTACCCAGAGAGGTGGTAATATCTTCATCCTTGGAGGTTTTTAAGACCTGGCTAAACAAAGCTTTGGTTGGGGTGATCTAGTTGGGGTTGGTCCTGCTTGGAGCAGTGAGTTGGACTACATCAGCATTTCTCAACCTGTGGGTCACGACCCAAAGGTGGATCAAAGAATATAGAAAGGATCGTGAACAAACTTAAAAAATGGATCGACTCCCTTTAAAAATGGATTCTCTTTTAAAGGAGAAAAACGTGGGAAACCTCAAGTTTTCCCTTGCAGGCTGGCAGATTTCCAGCCTTCAAGGGGCTACTTGGGGCTGGGCAGAGCAGGAGGATGGCGATCAGGCAGGGGGTGCCTGCCATACGGATGTCCATGAATACACATGTATGTGCATGCTTACACATGCATGTGGTAGCCAGGTAGTGTGGAAAGCAGCTCCCACAACCCCCTGCAGGTAAGTCCATGGGACGAGGGAGAGGGGGTGTATGTGATGTGTCAGGGGGGCAGAGGGGGACAGGAAACATTGCTCACCGCCCCACATTTCCTCTGGACTAGAGCCATGGCCTGAGGAGAGTGGCAGCAGTAGCTGGGCCATGGCAACAGGGTAGAGCCACAGCCCAGCACATGAGTGGCTGCACTGGGAGAAGGTGAAGGCAGCATGCCCTCTCCCCCATCCATTACTCCTCACACTGCTGGTGGCTTGGCAGGCATGATGGCAGTGGCAGCAATGAATCTCAGCACCCCACTCTGCCCTCCTACCCCAAGTCCCACCCAATGGGCCATAAAGCCCACACCCACCCACTGCCATGCCAATCCAGCCAGGCTGCAGTCCCCTGCCTGCTCTGGGTGAACAAATCTGAGGGGCACATGCCCCCCCATGCCCCACCCCTGCCTCACTCCACACACTGGGGGCCTGGGGCCTAGGAGTGAGGGACTGTGGGTTGGGAGTAAGGCGCACAGGCAGGGCCAGGGGAGCTGTTTTCTACTTAACCTATTTACTGCATTAGGACTGGCCATCAATGTTTACAAATGGGTCCTGATACAAAAAAGGTTGAGAACTGCTAGATTTGATGGACCTTCCAACCCTCCCTTCCTTGGGGTCCCTTCCAACCCTCATTTTCTGTGATTCTAACAAAAACCAGGCTCTTATGTGGTAATCCAGGCATCCATGATCTAGTCCCAGCCCCAGTCCCAGCCCGTGCCCCCATTCCACTGTCTGACAACTCAATGCCAGAAGAGGCACGCTGGCTACATCTCCTTCCTCTTCTTTTTAAATGCAGATTTGCCCTTGGCCTTCTGGCAAGAGGCATTCAGGCTCCTGTTTACCCACTTTATCTCCAACCCTCGCTTGTTTCCTTAACATGACAATATTTGTACGTTTTCATTGTTACCCCACAATGCAGGGAAGTGACTGAATACCCACGACCTCCAGCCTTTCTGAACTGCCTCAGCCCAATGAAAACAGTTACTTTAAACAAATCAAATCCAGCATCCTGCTGTGATGAGACAAGAGGACACAAGGTTCATTTATCCCCTTCATCGTGTTCGTGACATCCAGGTAGAACTCCTTTATTTTCCTGGTCATGCCACAGAAATTGAATACAAAGCAAAAAGCAGAGCTCTCCACTGTGCATAGTATTATCTTATAAATCATGCTGAAAAACTCTGCCTCAATAGCTGTTCTAGCTTTATGGTGCTGAGAATAAAGTCATGGGAATGTTTTTTAACACCTGCTTCCCATTTTGTACCCACTAAGAATAGCGTCCACAGTTTTGACATGTATGGCTAGTTGCAGGCACATACAATGGCCCAAGTACTTTATATCAGGCCTGTTTCAAACATTGCTCAACTTAATGGGAGTTTTCCTGTTTATGGGTACACAATTAATCATTTGCCCACCACTGCAAGGGGCTCTGAGATTAAAACAAGACATTTTATTAGCCTTGCAAAATTTTGTGATTTGAAAGAAATTCCTTGAGATTTTTGCTATTCTAATATAATAAAAGCTGTACTACTTCCGTCTGTGTGTCAGTCCATCCGTAATGCTCCTGGCCAATTGCACATGTGCTGCCCACAAAGTAGGTGGTGATTGGCCTGGAGTGTTAGAGACAGACAGACAAACAGACAGGAGGAGAGGGAGGTAGGGTGAGGGGTGGGAGGCATGATCATGGGGGTGTGGCCACAGGGGGCAGGGTGTGAGACCATGGGGTATGCGGCCACACCTCACCCCTTGAGGCTGTATGACCTGAGCATGACCCCACCCCCTGAGCTCCCTCCTCCTGTAGCATGCAGCCGCAGGGTGGGGTGCACCCCCCCATGCCCACTTCCTGCATGGCACCCTCCAGCCGTGCACCACTTCCCAACCCGTGCACCCTCCCCCACACCCCATGGCCAAGCCACGCAGCTATAGCCATCATGCACTCCCTCCACTGTGGCCACTCCCCATGTCATGCGCCACGGCCTTGCACCACTCCCCTGCTCCACGGCCACACCAACCCCCCCCAACCCTCTCACACATGGAAGAATGTGTTGATGCTGGCAGAGATGTCATCCTCAGCTGCAGGAGGCAGGGACATGCAGCACAGCCACAGGCAGTCCTGCAGGCAGTGTCAGAGGTTGTGTGGTAATGTGGGTTTTCCCACCACACTGGCAAAGCTCAGGATCCAGTGCCAGGTTCTCAGGTGCACCTGGGGCACCATGGTGAGAAGCAGCAGCAGGGCACAGTGGGTCAGGCACTCCTCCATCAATGCAAACAGCTCCACATGATGCACTTGGGACACTCTCAGCAAGGGCATGCTCAGGTGCAGGGCCAGCACTGGAGGAAGCTGGACCCAGGGCACCTGTCTGGAGAGCTCCCTTGGCGTGGTGAAGGAGAGGGAGATGCCACCAATTCTGCATCCCAGTCACCTGGGAGCTCCTTGCTGCCTAAGCCCAGACATCACAGGCTTGGTAGCAGTGCAGGAGACTGGCTGACCTGCAGGAGTAGAAGAAAGGGGTGGGGAGTATGGAGCCAAGGCAGTAGATCCTGCCAGGAGCCAAGCCCCGTCCTAGAAATAGGGCAGGAAAGGCAGGATGCTTGCAGCCAGCAGCTCATGTGCCCCTGCAGAGACTCAGTCAGCAGGCACCTGTGCCAGGGCCTGCCCATTTGACTTACCATGGTCCATGAGCACCCATGTACACAACCCCTGATCTGAGACTGGGCAGCATACAGCCCCTGGTATTGTTTATGTTATCTCAGAAATATTGTAAACTCCTACAAAAAGCCTCTTTCTCCTTGTTCTGCAGGTCCTGCAGCTGCACATGGGGGAGAGGCACCACTTGACACCCAGGAGGTACCTTCAGGATCACTGCAAGTTTTGGCTGGGGCCCTCTATATGCACTAGCTCTGACAGTGTAGGGCCCAGGACTAAACCCAGCTGCTGGACTGCCTGATCACAGTAGCTGAGGAGTGGCTCACAGACTTGCAAGTCTGGCACCCAGAGGACATTGTACGTGAGTAGGAGAGGTATGCATGCAAAGTAGTGAAAGACCAGGTGGGCCAGGAATTCAGAAACAGGCTCATGGACCTCAAGGAGAGGCACCTGGAGGTCCAGGAGTGGCAGACTTCCCTGGTGACCAGTGCAGTGAAAGCCATGGAGAAGGACTGCTGGGGGCTGGACACTGTCCTGGTCCTGGCTCTCACCTTCATGCTGCCCTGCCTCTGGCCACAGCCCCACCTGCCCTCTGCAACCAACTGCCACCCAGAAGCAGGTCCCCCAGTGGGCCTGGGCTGAGATCCAGGAGCAACTTCACTGGCCAGGTGCCTCTGCCGCAGCTCCCACCCCAGTGTCCCCACCAGCCACCTTCCCCATTTAGGCTATGCCCTGCCATTCACCCCAGCTCCATGCAACCCTGGAGTAAGAGCGGCCTTCAGTGGAGCCAGTATCATCTGTGAGCCCTGCTGGCCTGGCCTGCTGGCTGCAGGAGGGGAATCTGGCTGTGCCAGCATAGCAGTAACTGCCATTGCCCCAAATGAGCCCCCTGCCTTCCAGCCTTGCTGTGGCATAGGCACCTATGGAGATGTGGTCAGAGGCTGGAGTGCTGGGTGTCTATCCCCGGGTTTTGCCCCCTAGGTGTCCCTACACTATGTACCCCCCCAGAAGGCATACACAGCATGCACTGGACAGGGTCTGCACAGGGAAGAGGATGCTTTATTGGTGCTTGGTGGGGTGGGTGGAGGAGGGGCTCTGTGGGGAAGGTAGGAGGGACGCTAGTTCAAGAAGGAAGGGGGATGGAGATCTGTGTGGATGGCAATAAAGGACTTTTCTGAAAACTATCCACAATGATCATGGTGCTGGGGGTGCACAGTGGGGCTAGGATCAGTGGGCAGCCATCCAAGAGGCCTACAGTGGGGAGTGCAGGAGTAAGTAGTCAGGCAGTGCTTCTTGCACCCAGTATCCTGGGCCCTGCTAGAGGGTGAGAAGCTCACCCATGCCTTCACTGGGGGTGGGGCATTGCTGTCACTGCCACCCCAACTAGCACTCCTGGTGCCAGGCATCCTCCACCTGCTGCACCTCCTCTATGCAGGCCTCATGGAATAGCTCCCCCCGGGCCTCACAGATGTTATGAAGGATGTAGGCTGTGGTGATGACCCAGGGGATGTACTTCTTGGCAACCTCAAGGCAAGCAGTGAAGGTGTACTAGTGTCCCTTCAATAGCTGAAGGTGCACTCCACCAGCACATGAGTCCAGCCCAGGTGCCTGTTTAAGTGTGCTTGGCAGGGGTCCACCTGGCCAGCCACAAGAACCAAGGGAGGATCAGGTATAGAGAGGTCCCCAGTGAGGATTGGCAGGACTGCCACCACATCCAACTGGAGATCCAGCACCTCTGGTGCAAAGTTAGCACTCACACTGGTAAAGGTGCCATGATGGTTGACGATGGCCTGCAGCACAATCGAATGGAAGTCTGGCTGGCTGTAGTAGGGGTGGTCGCTGCAGGGTGGGCAAGTGGTGGGGTCCGGGCCCTATCCAGAGCCCCAATGTTTTGGGGGAAGCTCAGGGAGCAGAACCTAGCCACCAAGTTCAGGGGTTGTATACCCAGAGCACTGTGTGCCCCAGCACATCCTAGAGGGCACCATATACCTCCTGGATGGCCTCCTAGGCAGTCACCTTGCTCACACTGATGAGGTGGCCGATGTAGTAGAGGCTAGTGGGCATGGCCAGCTTAAGCAAGGCAATGGACAGCTGGTGTCTATGGAGACGGGCAGCCACCTGGTAGTGGTCTGCCACTCCAGGCATGGAAGCTGCTGCTCAAGGAGCTCCTGGAAAGTGGTCCAGGTCATCTGAAAAGATTCCAGTAATGGCTGGTCATCCCAGGTGTGCTGAACAACATGAAGTCACCAGTCTTGGTTGGCTGAGCAGGCCCACAGGTGGTAGGGCTGGAGCCCTAGGGGAGCGTGGACATCACCAGTGGTGGTGTCCAGATGCATGTTGTCAGTGTTCCTGCTGGGTCCAGGCAGCAGCACGGGGTCTGGGAGGCAGCAGAGTGGTTCCAGGGATCCTGGAACATGGTGGTGAGCCTGAGCAGACAGCCGTGCCACATGGAGGCCACCAGGACTGAGACTGACAGGGGCTAGATGGTGGCCACTACAGTGACACAGCACAGTGAGCAGCATAGCTAGCAGAAGCCCAAGGCACTGGGCATCACTCCTGAGGTCTGGGAGTGGAGCAACCATCCTGCGGTGAGCACAAGCTCTGATGTCACAACCGCAGGGTGCTGGCACACAGTTCTGCAGGCTGCTCTAGGCCAGAAAAGTAGGTGGCTAGGAAGCAGGGATGGCCTTTAAAGATGGCTGCCAGCTACAAGTCCATGTAGCCAGAGACTCCAGCTCCCCCTGGCTGTTGCAGGGCCAGAGGGGGCAGGAGCAGATTGCTGCCAGGAGTAGCAAATGTGCTTCCAAATACACGCACGTGTAGATGGCTGCCCAGGGTAGGCATATCTGGAATAAGTTACTCCAGAGTAAACCCATCCCACAGCATTTGCAAATGTTGACGCACCCATGAGGAAGGAAAAAGGACAAGTATGAGGAATGGAGAAACTCCTATGTAATAAAAAATTTAAAGGACTAAATGCCTGATTTTTTTTTTAACTATACTTCATTTATTATCTTCTTTATAGCTGAACAAGCTAACTTCAGTCTGGAATTAAGAGAAACAATAAGATGACAGGTTACCGTGCCCAGGCCTGTAATAACTGGCCACTCCAGAATCTTAGCTGCGCTAGTCAAATTTAATCTGTTTCTGTCATTTTAACTACGAAATCTAATAGCATCACCAATGAAAACTCTCTTTGGTTGAATACTAAAGAACCCTCATCCTCATTCTTGCAATGAAAGCTTTCAAAGGCTTAGTTCTGTGACAAAAATGTAATCCCAAAATTGACAGATGGAGAATTTTACAAATACATCAGTGTACCGAAAGCCATCGGGAAAATGACAAAATGATGAAAGAGGAAGTTGCATGAGAATATTAGCAAAGATTGAAACTACTGCTGAAAGCTGATCGGACTGCTGAGAACATCATTAGAGCTATTAACCAGCCCATATGCAATGCCAGGCCTATACTCATAGAATGACTGATGCAAAAGCACCTGAAATGCAGTTAATATACCTGGCCAAAAGAAGAAACTAATATTAACTTGTCACTGATGATATGACTTGTAGACAGACTTGCGCACACAGCTGGTTTTTTGGTGTTCAGAAAAAAACGTAGTTTTAAGATGACTCAAAAAGACAATATTTGTGTTTTCTCATTGAGGAAAAAAAGAAAGTAGGGGAGACAGAGAGAGAGTCAAAGAGAGGCAGACAGACAAAGAGAGAGCATTTTGTTTAATATTCAGGGGTTTTTTTGGTTTACTATTCAAATTTAGCTAAATTTCAAAACAATACATTATTTCCAAAATCTTCATTTCAAACATGTTATATTTTTGTCAGTCAAGTGATTTGCTGAATTTAACCCACACTCGCACATAGCTTCTTTTGAACTGAAACTGCAGTTCTGGTGAATAACTTATCTACAGGCTCATAAACACACACACACACACACACACACACACAATCCCAATTCTACTGCGAGCAACAGGCAAACTTAAAAAGCATTTTTGAAGATGAAAGCAGAGTGAACGTCTTTAGAAGAAGCACAGTCATGAAAAGCAGGATCCTTTGTGGGCTTCACAGGATTTTGCGGGGAAGAAACACTGAAGAGTGAAGTTGTAACACACGATCAAAGTGTACAGCACATCCCTTTCTAGTGGTGGGTCCATAGAAGGACTATAATAGTTTACTAATTATTTATGCCACAGTCAGATTGGCATGGACTCTGACAGGGTTTGTCTTCCTCTTTAGGAGCAGTTATGGCTCTCTTTTGACTCTTGAGCATATTTTAGCCCTTTCCTGTCCTTATAGTGGCCTAATACTGCCCATGACCTCATCCTCTCCTTAACTTAAAGGTATCTTAATATTTGAGTCATTATACCCGGTAGTTGTACATGAGGATTGTTACCAACATTTTTAAAGAATAAGCTATACAAATACTTGCTCAGGGTGGCTTAGGCATGAGTGATCTTGCCTTCAGCAAAGGGTTGGACTAGATGATTTCCTAAGATCCCTTCCAGCCCTACTTTTCTATTAGTTTATATTCTAACATGAACAGTGAACAGAATTACTCATTTACTTTCTCTAGCAAGAATTTGTGCAATGGAGCTTATAATTCTGCATTCAAACTATGCTCACAGCCCTTGCTAGGGGTAATTACAAAGACTTTTAAGTGTACAGAAGCATGTACTTTTTTTTCTGGAGACTGTGCTTAGTTACATTATTGCATCATTGAAGCACAGACAGTAATGATGTCACTGCAGTTCATTCTAATGCAAAAAGCCAATCTCACCGGTGTAAGGGGGAAATTGGAACTGGGTTGCTTCAAAATAAAATGACATTGAGAGAAGCCAA
>JAGPOW010000304.1:4127659-4139611 GCA_030014935.1 Caiman crocodilus
GTGCAAGGCTTAGTACTGGGGTCTGCAAGTACGAAATGACTGCAGTAACAACCGAGCAGTCCGCATCTCATGTAGACTTGACCTAGGAAAACTAGACAATGTTCTGCAGGAAATCCTGAATTCCTTGCTGACAAAATGCCTCCGAAATTCCCCAGAGAAGAGAATCCTGCAAAGCTTCATTTGTTGTGGAGTGAAATAATTTCTTCCCATAAAACGTCGCTTGCTTTAATAACAATGACATGTCTGCTTTGCTTGATTATTTCTATTTTAATTATATAATCATCAAATCGTTTTGAAATAGAAATGTTCCATTATACAAAGATGGGAAACTCGGTTCCAATTCTTTCTACGAGAGAATTTCATTAAAATCTACATGCTTTCATGGAACGTTTCATTTTCTATGAATCAATGTTCTTGATGGACAGATGGAAAATTCCACTGAATCTCCATAGCACATCCTGCATCTATGCAAGGGTCTGGACTAGGTGACCCGTAGGGACCCTTCCAACTCTGCAATCCTATGAACATTTTTAAACATACTTGATGCCCATCTAACTGTATTTGCATGAGGGGCTTGTGAAACTTTAACTCTCTACTTCTAAATCAATAACTAAAGCAAGACCAACTCTGTACAAAGCGAGCATTACATCAATGTGTAACTTCATGCATGGTAGTCCCGCACTAGAGTTAATGGGACTGTTCTCAAACATAAAGCTTCCCTAGAAGCTCATTTCTCTAGTGCTCCAGCATTGGCACAGGACTCCCAATAGCTTTTCGGGTGCAATTCAAAGTGCTGATGTTGACCTAGAAGGCCTGAAATGAGCTAGCTCCTATACCTCCATGGGATCACAGTCTCATTTATGCTCCGGTGTGATCCCTAAAGTCGGCCAAGAGCAACATCCTGCAAGTGCCATCAGCGCATGTCTGCTCGAACACCTAGGAAGTCATTCTTGGCACTAGCTCCTCAGGCTGGGAACTCCCTCCTCCTTGAAGCTCATCAGAAGTCAAGCCTGGACACTTTCTGGAAGCTCTGTAGGACCACCGTATACAGGCAGATGTCTAGCAAGCAAAGCTAAGTTTGGGTTTAGGGAGTTTTTGCTATCTATTAATATATTTTATCTGCCTTTAAAAGTGATTGTTTTGCCTCTTGATGTAAGCTGCATTGTGTCTTTGTTGGAACTGAATAAATAATTTCAATGCATACCTTGATTTAAGGCAGAGACTCCCTATGCCTGACAAAGGGTGACTGCGCTCCAAAGCTTGCTAAGAACTTTTATTAGACCAACTTGAGTAGGTGGGCAAAAAAATCACATCTACCCAAAGAACCTTGTGTGCCCTTATTTAAATGTTTTCAGGATCAGGACCTAAGCTAAGACAATTTCTGACCACTGACTGTGACCCACAAACAGAAAGCCAGTAAAGTCTAAAATCCTTTTGTAAGTAGGCAATGGATCTCTCACCTTGGGGTGCTTGATAGCTCTGTTTTGCGGGAGAGGGGGTTGTTTTGGTCTTTTAGGGTGGATTTTAAAATGAGTGAGTAAAATTCAGCCTCCCAACTTGATTTGCAAACTGGCTATGATTGGTTGGCTTGTGTTTTGTTGGCATTAAACCGGCTTTGGATTTTGATTGAGTGTTTTCACCTTTGGGTTTTCCAAGGGTGAAAGCACTGGACCAAAGGATTCATTCAGCAAGGACATTTCATGCCTGAAGGACCATGTGGAAGAAGGTAAGGAAGCAACGGAGACCTCCTCTACCTACCTGCCAGGTTAATGGAAAGCAAAGTTGAGGGTGGGTGACTCAATAAATGAATGGGGAGAGGCAGAGTTGGAAAAGGGCTAGAAAGTAAGTATATGAAGCAAGTGTTTCATAGTTGTTAGGGGCTGGAAGGGATTTTACAGATCGTGAGCAGATGACCCCAGCAAGATTGGTGCGGGACAGCTGAGGAGGTAGTGGAGGAACCGAGGGAGGAGCTGGGACGAGGGAGATAGGCAGGAGGAATGCCAGTAGCTGCATTTTAATGAATTGAGGCTGGGCCACGTGTGAGCTGGGGATGCAGGAAGAGAAGAGGCTGCTAGCAACAAGGCTAGAGGTGCTAGGCATCTAAATGATGGCTCTAATTGCATAGGCAGGAAACGATCAGATTCTCTGCATGCGGTGGAGGAAGAATCGGGCCCAGATTGGCACGGTCTGTAAAAGGGGCCCAGAATGAGGTGCATGTCAGCAGCAGCATCTGAACTGCTGAAAGCAGTACCAGCATCAGGTCTTGGTCCGGGTCATAAGAAAACAGATATCCACTTTAAACTCTGGATAACACATTCTGTGTCTCTTCTTAGCTGCAAATGTATCTACGCTGAGCGTATGGATGGAAGATGCATCTGCATCGGTATAAAATGGAAAGGACACACCACATCAATCTCTAGATAAGTCAGTCCAATAAAGTGCAGAAACCCCCCTGAATGAACCAGAGATAAAACGCCACTGGTGTAAGTTATATTTGTAGGTGTTGTCTGTCTTCTAGGTGTCTGCTAAAGGCAATTAAGCTTCCACCTGTTCCTCCACTACCTAGTAACAGTGCCTACCGCATGCCATTGTCCAGGGATGGATCTTTGCCTGTCTGTTTCTGAGACCAGAGTAATTTATATCAGTATTTAAAAATTATATACATTAAGACAGGGCATGCAACCATCTGTTCGTGCCCTGAGATGCAAACAAATAAGCTTTTGTCCTACTGGCTTGTTTTCATCCTGAACATTAACAATGTCCTCCACATAAAGCAAAAAGACTTTGGGCATCAAATAGAGGACAGAAAAGATGGAACCTGCCACTTTGCCTTACAGGCTTCCAAGGACAACCTGTGCAGGCATTTGATTGAGCAAATGTGGTGCTGAGGACTAGCCTTCCTGTGGAGGTGGGGGCCAGGAGTTCATCCCATACAAAACTAGCAGACTGGGGGCTCAAGAAGGTAAAACCCTGTCTAAGCGGCTCACGGTAGTTGCTTCAGTGAAATCTATTGGAATAACTGCAAACCGAGGTTTGCCCAGGGGTGTATTTAACAACTTAGATGCAGAACTTGAAAACAGCTAAATGAAGAAAACATTTTCAACAAATGTCCAAAGTTTGCTCAGTTTGATGTAATTAATTGGACCATTGTAGATTCCTGGTGGATGCTTTATACGTTGAACAGTATTGCACAGAATAGGCATGTTAGTAGGTCTAAAGTGCAACGCTCGTTCCTCTGGTGTACAATTCAGCTGATGCTCTTGGCTTCCATAAAAAATATATAATAATTTTTAAATTAAAAAGTGTTCTGCCGTTCCAAATTGCTTTCCTGTGTGTTTTCATCTTGAGAACAGCAGGTGAATGTGAACAAGCCCAAACCTATTTTTATTTCTTAGTAATTCCCACATGTATGAGGTTTGCAAGCCAGCAGCATCCAACAATTTTTGCTGATGCTGATATATAGGAGAACTGGTGGGGAAAATTAGACAGACTTCAGCAGAACAGACATAGAGGTTTTTATGAGATTAACAACACATGATCAGACAAAGATACAGATGATAGTTCTTTCTTTTTTAAAATAGACTTTTTAAAATGGTCTTTTGTGTTGAATTTAGATCAACCATTAAATCGCATAGGAGTTGGACCAAAAAGATGCTTCTTCTAAAAGAAGACCGAGGGGGGGATTTAATAGCAGCCTTTAGCTGTCTGAAAGGTAGTTTCAAAGAGGTTGAAGCTGGGCTGTTCTCAGTGGGGGCAAATGGCAGGACAAGGAGCAATGGGCTCACGTTGCAGCAAGGGACGTTGAGGTTGGATATTAGGAAAAACTTCCTCACCAGAAGATTAGTAAAGCACTGGAACAGGCAACTTGGAAGTGGTGGACTCTCCATCCTTGGAGGTGTACACGACCCGGGTAGACAAAGCCTTGGCTGGGATGATGTAGTTGGGTCGGTCCAGCTTTGAGCAGGAGGTAGGAATGGTCCAGTAACTATCAACCTTTTTCTGGACCAGGACCCATTTGCAAGCATTGATGGCCAGTCCCAACAGTCCTCCTCATGCCCAACCTGCTGCCCCCAGTGTGTGGGGTAGAGGGTGTGGGTGTGATGGGCATGGCGGGGTGGGGAACAAGCACCCCTTGCAGGCTATAACTCTGCCAGCCTGCCAGGGAAAACCCAATGTCCCACACTTTTCTCTTTTAAAAAATAATCTATTTTTAAAGTTTGATCCATTTTAAAGAATTTGTTCTTGGTCCATTGATATTCTTGTGACCCACTTTTTGGGTCACGACCCACAGATGGCCTCTTGAGCTCCCTTCCAACCTTAATTTTCTATAATTTCTATGATAAACAGTGTTTCTTTTTCAGCAAATGATTAGCTGTGAATTAAAATTATTTCTGAGGTAGTAGGCACTATACCATAAATGACATCAGGGAGCAGTACTTCGTATTGTGACAGAGCTGAATGACATATATTCAGTCAAATAACTGCTGACCTAGCTGTGTTGTAGGGCATCTAAACCCCCGGTCTTTACAACGTGTTTGCAAGCCAAGGGTTAGGAACCACTGCTCAAGACTGCGCGGTGATCGGCAAGGATCCTAGAAATGCATTTGCCATGGAAAACCAGTAACACATGCAGAATTTGCATGTTTTGTACAGACAATTTTTAGTATGGCGGGGGGGGCACTAACTTACTAAAAATAAAATGCTGGCTCCCCAGAAAGAGCACGGCCCACCAAGGGGGAAAAGCCACCAGACAGGGAAGTCACCAACATGTTGGCTACCTCCTCCTCCTCCCACTGCTGACTGGCCCAGAAGACTGCCCTTCATGTGGCCCCACCTATCTGCCAATCAGTGGTAAGGATTAGAGCCACATGAATGACAGCCTTGGGCCAATCAGGAGCAAGGAGTGGGGCTGACATCAGGGCACCTCAGCCAATCAGCATTGTGAGGACCTTGCTGCAGGGAAAAAGCACCATTTTTTTTCTTTCTTTTTTTGGAGGGGGTGGCTTTTTAATCAAAGTTTTGGATTTTTTAAATGCTATTTAGTTATGTGTTTGTTTATATAATGCAGAAAGCTAGGATCCCTGGTGGGCAAAAGGATGATGAGCATCGGAGCCATCTAAGTCCCCTAGACAACATTAGAACAGTTAGTAGAAGGTGGTTGTACTTGGATAGGTAGGACATGAAATGATGGTCCCAGAGCTGCCCCTTGTACCTGTGCTGCTTCATATAATTAAAAAACAACTAGTTCTACATAAGGACTAGAAGCTGAAGAGGAGAGTCCCAAGCAACAGCAGTTGTTTTTTTTTTATTGAAACAATTCAAGTTCACTTGAATAATGAAGACCCAGGCAGAGTAAGGCACCAATAAAACTCAACCTAGGTAAGTGGGAAATACTAAGCATGGAGGTATGCCTTTAAACTCCATCCCTCCCCAGGGCTCAGGTGCCCTTGATAATTATAGACTAAAGACAATTCAAGTTGGAAGGGACCTGGGCGGTCTCATCTAACTCAACCCCCTGCTCCAAGCAGGACCAGCCCCAAGTACATCATCCCAGCCAAGGCTTTGTCTACCCGGGTCTTAAATACCTCCAAGCATGGAGAGTCCACCACTTCTCCGGGCAACCTGTTCCAGTGTTTTACTACCCCATAGGGAGAAAGTGCTTACTAATATGTAAGCTCAACTCCATCTGCTACAACTTAAGACCAAGTCTTCCTTTAAAAAAGTACGGCAGGACTCACTTTTTTTCTTTTATTCTCCCCCCCCACTCTAAAATATTTGGAGAGGGAGGTGACGATGGTGCAGCCACTCCCCTTTTATACAATAGCCCAGAGGTTGGAGCACTTGGCCAAAACTTCTCCTTCACATTCTGGTGATTCAAAACCATGCTCTCCATGTCCCTGGAAAGTGTTACAGCCATCACGTTAGTTGCTGGTGAGCTATAATGTGTATGTGGCAGGGGAGGGGGTGTAAGTGGAAAGCAGGACAGGGGAAGAGGAGCAGATCACTGACTGAAGTTCTGCCTTGGCCATCTTAAGAAGGAGGAGCATAAAGCAGGAACTGAGCACCCAGGTTGGCTCCGAGTGGTTGTAACTCTTGCTACCTGGATCAGTGCAGCTGTGGGTGTTAGGGCAGTGAAGCAATGCTAAGTAGCTCTGGCTGTGATGAATTGTGCAGGGAGACAACCTCAGGGCACCATATGCATTTATAATAAACTGTCGCAATATAACCCCATAAAAAATAATGAAATCAAATGGCACCAAAATTAAGCCTGTTTCCTCTCCTTTGGAGTAACCTTAAAAAATGGAACAATCCAGCAGTTATGAGAGAGCAGTTAGTTCTGCTGCATAAAGCAGCTGCTGTATGCAAAATACGAGAGTGTGGGCTTCTCAGCAATGATCCGACTGACTGATCACCCCAAGTGCCTGATCACTGCCTGCATGAGTGTCTGGTGCCTCCTGAATCTGTGGGGGGCCACCGACCCTGTTGGAAAGGGCACCAGCCCTGCTGACAGTGTCAATGTTGGCCATTGGGGGGGCACCAGCCCTGTTGGGGCAGGCATGTGTCCCCATGCACCCCCTACCGGTCACTTATGACTGCTTGCAGGTTCTTCTACAGGAGAGGAAAGATCCTGTGATCCTGACCCATCTCTCAGTATGAAGCTGAAAAGATGCTGGCTTATATTCCTAGAGGATAAAGCCTCATAAACAAGGTGCTGCATAGGTAGTCAAGGCATGTACAAGGTGTTTTCTGTCTCTCCTCCCCCACTCTGTCTCTACCCCTCTTTCATAAAGTTGAATGCATCTTTTATTGGAAGGTTCATTTTTCCACAATGTCTCTCAAGCTGCATAAGTAGGGAGTTCACAGCCTGGGAGGGCTGGAGATGGGTTCCACCAAAGGGGTGATGGACCTGTGAAAGCTTAAGAAGCCATGGAGAAGACCACTGAGCCACAATGGCTCTTCCTTGTGCAAGATGCATGTCAGACCAGTGGGCCTATCCTGGTCCAGGGACATAGTAGGTGTAGTCTGAGCCTTGTGCCCTGGCTGGCAGTTGGGTTTCATCAAATCTCACTCAGTTCTTTGCCCAAAGCTTATTCATGAGGATCAGGTGTAGAGGAGGATGGGATCAGATTAGATCCTTAACACACAGAATTTACTGGACATTCTGGTTCGAAACAAGCCTGATGATCATGTAACCAAGGAGCCATCTCAGGTTGACCCTAGATTTAAAATATAAACAAAGTACAAAGAAATGCTGGAGCCCAGTTGACTGTACTTATCAAGTGCATTAAGGCGGCAATGTACAGGTGTAAATCAGCACAGTCTCATTTACTTCAGCCATTTAAGGCTCTTTTATGTTCTTCATCCTGCCAGAGTGGCACACTGGGGACCTAGACCGAGCACAGAGCTGGCTGGCTGCTGTACTGTCTAGAGGAGCGAGGCACAGCGTCACCTGTGAAGTTTTTTGTTATAACTAGTCAATCTGGGACTAGGGAAACAACTGAGAAATTGCATCATGACATTATAAACACTCAAGGGTAAGAAATGCTGCATGAAGTGAGTCTTTACCGCGTGGTAGATGTCACGGAGAGGTGACTTTACAAGAGAGTTTGCATCAGTTAGAAGCAAGCCAGGGGCAAGTGTCATCTGTGGGATCCTGGCAAATTGAGGACTTCTTGCAAACTACTGGACCAGATTTCCTTTATTTAAGAATGGGTGAGAAAAGCAGCTGTAAATGCATGCATCTGGAAGTGATGACTGAGCTCCCAGACTTGTTAAACGGTATTTTTTTCTGTGTCTCTCAGTAGCAGCTATATCACACACATAGGGTAACATTTTTACACAGAAAAAACATATAATGGGAAAGGAAACTTACCTTCTATTAACTTTCCCCATACAAATAAAGCCCAAATGACCTCTAGGCTTCCTGTACACCCTTCAACTATTACCTTTGGATGCCTGTGTCTCGTGCTGTGTCTGCTAAGAAATTCAGAAGGATATTCTCAAAATCCAATGTAAATGCATGAAAACAAGGGAGAAGCCATGTATAGATGCAACACAGACACAATGGCAAAGAATACATCAGTGGAAGAACTTGCAGCTCTCTGATAATATCTTGAATAATTCAAATCTAATTTGAATAATCAACAGAACACAAGCGCTGGCACTTTCTAAACGCTGCAGACATTTCAGCATCTGCATAGCTACAGTGCAATCTGAATTATGAGGTCTACAGTTTAA
Organism: Caiman crocodilus; assembly: GCA_030014935.1. Classification (NCBI taxonomy): domain Eukaryota; kingdom Metazoa; phylum Chordata; order Crocodylia; family Alligatoridae; genus Caiman; species Caiman crocodilus. Next base: position 4,135,898 of record JAGPOW010000304.1, read on the forward strand.
GACTCTGAATTTTCCTTGTAATATGATGCATTTTACATAACCAGATGTAAAATTCTGTTTAAAAAGACAGTTAAATGTGGTTAATCCAGCCAATACATGCTGTTGACTTGGATAGGGAACAGCTGAGGGGGCTAGCGAAGGAAAGACCTTGTGAGGTTATGAAAGATGCCCCAACTCAGACTTCTCCTGAACACTTGACAGGCAAGGCTGTCAAGAAGTGTCACTAGGCAGAGGGCCCCAGAAGTCACCAGAAGTCCATGACTTCACATGGGCTGAGACTGCGGCATGGCTTTGGTCAGCACTGCAATAAGCCTCCAGAGTTTGACCAGAGGACTCCGCAATGCCCTGGTTCATACAAATATTTCCTCTTTGGATGAAAGTCTGGCCTTAGTGAAGCAAAAGCCAAAACTCCTGATGCCTTCAGCAAGGTCCCTAGGTATAAAATGTTAAGCCGCTTTTCTTTGTCCAGTTAATGAAAATGACTAAATGAAATGGTCTTATGTATACAGGCCTGACTAACTGTCCTCAAGTCAAGTGTGCACTAACTTTGAGAGGCAGGGGATCAGGCCTTATGTTACCTTGCGGCATTTTTTGCTTTATAAAGGAGTTTTTCCTGTTTCCATCCCTCTTTTTGCTCTGTGTAAACCCGGCAACCTGAGTCTAAAGACGGGAAAGGACCTGCAACCCCCATCAGTCGAGTCAATAAGGGAAAAGCACAGCTACGGCAATTTGCATCAGCTTTTTACCCAGAATTCCCTCAAGATTGCTCCAGGAACCACTATAAAAAGGCAGTGGACACGGCTCCATGAGCCACTTAATGCACAGTAACCTCTCTGCAGTAATGCGTTACAGCACGGACAGTGCCAATACGCTATTGAGCAGTATCATTAGGCTACTGCACAGTAACGTCACTAAAAAAACTGTTTGCCAGTGCTACTGCACAGTAACTCTAGTTACTGTACATTTATTTAGCACTTCATTAAGCAAGTCCTAAATTAAATGTGCTGTAACTATTGCACATTAATGAATGTGTGCACACGCCCAGTCAATCACAGTCACGTGGCTAGTGAAATTGAAACTGAAAAAATGAAAGAAAGTTTCTTGTTCTATTGTGTGTGCTACCAGGTGTATGGTGGGGTCGATAGGCTACTGTTTTTTGTCTCCTGAGGGCCTGCAGCCAGTTGTGAGACAATATTGCTGCAGCAAAAGCCAAATGAAGAACTTCAGAGGACTGAGGCATTCGATTCAGCTACCCAGCGTGCAGCACAGAAAGGATTCTTTGCAGAAACTGCAAAAGCTGGTGATGGAGCTCAAATAAATCAGGTAAGGCCCTGCTTACCACCACAAAAGCTAAAATCACCATAGATGGGACTTTTCTGGTTTTTGAGATTCAACTTTCCAGACTCTTCAGCCTTCATGCATTACAGAGCTTAGTGGCATTCAGAACCTGTCTTCTAAGAAACTGTGACATTTCAACATTTAAGTCATCCCAAGTGTTTAATTTATATTTATAAATATGGTCTGAAGTGCTTCATTCTGAATCACTCCCGCCTTAAACTGCGTTTTCCCATTGTGGTGAATTGTCTTGCAAGAACTGATGATTTGCAGACACGTTGAACCCAATTTTGTGCAGAGGGGAATTAATGTGCTGCCTTTGGGAGATGTTCTCTTCCATCAGAGAGGAGCACAGACTAACTACAGCTCCGCGGAGGTACCATGAGATGACAGACAAAGGCAGTGCGTAGGGTTTTTTTTAATTGTTTCAAATTGAAACTTTGGGGTTCAGTTCAAAACAGCAAAATATTTTCAGTCAGGTCATACTGGCCTGAAATGAAATCTCTCCTTTGGACTTCTATGAGAGACAGTCACAAGTCACGCAGAAGACCTCAGACCTTCCAAAGTGGGATTTTCCATTGGAAAAGCATTCTGATGCGAATGCCCAGTTGGCTCGAGTAGCCTGTGTGCTAACGAGTGAGCATGTAGTGTTGCCTCTTGACATACTCCTTTCCTTGTATCCGTCCATTTGTCTCACCTGCCCCGGTGACTTTACCTTTAATACTAAAAGGAGATTTGCTTATGTTATTTTCTCTTTTTCGCTCCCCTTTGTGTTTTCTCACAGTATTTATGTGGCACTGACACAATATGTAAGGAAAGAATGATGTAGCAACAGAAATGATACTGCATGTGTTAGTATTTTATTAGTACAGCCAACATAAAACAAAAAAAATCTGAACCTTGCAGGCTTGCCCTGATGGTAGCTCATATTTATAGGTAATCTCATGGCAGTGATAAGAGGCAGGGAGGAAAGAATGATATAAGACCTCTTCACTGTAGAACGGTCCTTTAAAAGTGTAAAAAGGGCAAATGTTGTTTTGGCTTTACTTGTTGCTAGAGGTTGTCAAGGAAAGAATATTTTCGTTGTCTGAAATCTTTAACTAGTACAAAAGGTAATGGTTATAGCTAGATTCCCTTTAGGAGCCATTGCAATTCGTAAAGATCCAAAGGAATTTCTGGTGCAGTATTTGTTTTTCACCTCTGCAGTCCTAATGACCTAGCTTGCAAAGGGGGATGCCCTAAACTACTTTGAATGGTCTCTTAACACTGAGAGCAACTTAATTAGGCGTGGTGGATTGTGAAATGGCCTTGCAGGTTTTCTCCTGCCTACTTCAAGCTGTTCAGAAGTAGTCGAGTGTTCTTCTGTACCCTTGTCCCTTTTACAGAGGGAGCGACTTCCTGGTTCATCAGACTTTCCTGTCTGAACATTGCTCTGTGGCGTGCGGGACGGAGAGGAATTATAGCCACAGAAAAAAATATAAACAGCCCTCTCAACAAGCGACAGAGGAAGAGTTGCAGGACGTTGGTCTAGTTCCACGTGCCAGCACAGAGGGAACAACAATTGTGTTGCCAATCTGGAAGCCGAGGCCGTGTGTAGACAAAATGAGAGGCATGTGGGCATGACACTTTAAAGTGAGCTAAATGCTTTTGCACTGCTTTAATGGTGTCAGTATTTGCAAGCCTCGGCGGCGTATTGCGCATGAATTCCAGCCGCTGCAGGAAATTTGGTGGCGTAATGAGCCTTAAATGACTCGGGGCGCAGCAAACTAAAACCCCTTTGAGGACTTTTAGTTTGCTGCCCTTGCAGCCACAGAGTGTGCAGCTCCATGTCTCTGCACGAAGCCCCGCAGGCAGCCTGGTAGCTGTCTGGGAAAGCCGCTCCACAAAGGAAAAGCGGTGAGTCTGATCTTTTTTTGTCCCCCTGGAGCCTGCCTGCCTAAGCCTCACGGGGGCCCAGTGCTTCCCTTCGTGGCTGTGCCCCAGGACTGCCCAAGCCGGGTGCCTGTGGGCAGGTGCCGCGTAGGAAAGCACCAGCCCCGCTGCAGCCCAGGGACCGCTCCAGCGGCCAGCAGCTCGCCCTCCCCTCCCTGCCAGAGGCAGGTGAGTCCGCAGGAGGTGTCGACAACACGGGTATAATCAGCCCTAAATTGAAGTGGTGTTTTTTTTTTTTAAAGCCACTGCTTGAATTTAGTGCCCCCATTGTGTCTACACACACCTCTAGATGTCAAAAGGCACCAAACATTAAAACCGTCTTCTCGCAGGAAGAAAGAGTTGGAGAGCAGGAGTCAGAGCCTGTCCTGAGAGCCAGTGGGGCACAGACAGCTTTGCCATGCAGGGTGAGCAATGGCTCTCGTGGAACGTGAGGTTGCCCACGACACA
>JAGPOW010000304.1:4139711-4161959 GCA_030014935.1 Caiman crocodilus
ACACATGCTCAAGCTCACTGACCTGCCTCAGAGCCAGAGGCATACCAGGGAGATACTCTCTGGACTTGTCCTAAGAAATGGTTCTTGAGCTGTGGAGGGTCTGAGAGTAGCCTCTGGGGGTGAGTCTGGGGTCCCCTCACCCAGGCAAGCATCTGGCTCTGGAGTGTTTCAGTGGACTTGGGTAGGGAGGGCATCCCCTGTCTTGTTCTTTCCAGGACTGGCTACAACCATGGTATATTAGGGTTCAGTAGAAATATTGACTCAGATTTACTTATGCAGTCAGGGTGATTTCCTAAAATTCACTTCAATGGGCTGGAAGGCCGTATGCTAATAGAATGGAGTTTGCAAGATAGTTGCTCAAGAAGCAGCAACCAAATTTGGGGTTTTTTTGTTTTGTTTTGTTTTTCTTTTTTAAACGAAAAAGCATGCATGTTTGCCCCCAGCTCTACTTTTAGGGCTGAGATGAAGAGAAGAGCAGTGGCGTCACAAGACACTTAACGTGTAGTAGCCTAATAACAGTGTGCAGTAGCATGTCATAGCATGGACAGTGCTAAGATGCCATTGAGCAGTGTTAATAGGCTACTGCACAATAGCACCACAAAAAAGCATTTGCCAGCACTACTGCACAGTAACTCTAGGCACTGTGCATTTAGTTAGTACTTCATTAAGCAAGTACCAAATTTAATGTGCGGTAACTGTTGCCCTGTGGGATCAGGCCGACTCTCAGGCTCTCAACATTGTACTGTTAGACAGGAGGGTGTGACACAATTGCACAAATACAAACACACATCAATTAGGTGCATGCACACACACATACACTCAGGCACATACACATCCAAAACAGCCTAGACACATGCATACCTATCACCAGTTCAAGCACATGCACTATACACCCCAAAAGTTAGACAAAAATCAATTGTTCATACCTGTACCCTCAGTGTACATGCACAGATCACTAATTATCATGCACACAATGACATATATACACGCACACACCAGTTCACACACATACCACTCACCTACACATACACAGTAAGTTCATAACTTGGATGGTACGGTATGTATGTGTGTGCTTGGGGTACCTGGGATACTTGGGGAAAGTTTAAGGTGAGAGAGAGTTAAAGTGTACAGAATCAGGATTAGAACTGGAGGACTACAGAAAAGCTGGCTGAGGAGCTGAGGTTTGGGGTTACTTAAGGTAGACTGGGGCTGGAAACTGAGGCAGAGAGATGAAATATTGTTGGAGGCGGGGGACAGATAAGTGGTGGCAAGGAGGAGACAGCCAGGAAAGAGAAAGAGGCAAAAACCTGAGCGCTTGGAGCTGGAAATAGGCTGACAACTTAGAGACTGGGGGTGCAGATACATGGTGGCAAGGAGGAAGCAGTCAGGATACAGACAAAAACCCAACTCGGGGTTTTAAAAGAACGGGTTTATTAAACAGGCAACACACTACACAGCCCCATGAAGTTATTGATTCTCACACACACACACACACACACACACACACACACACACACACACACACACACACACACAAGGGCAGCACGAGAAAGAGACTCAATGGAAGGGTTGGAGCCCAGGTTGGGAGGAGAAGCACAGCCCAAGTCCTTGGTTGAGGAGGGGGTGGGGGATGTTAGCTACTTATCCAGGCTGGAAGGGGTTCCTTGTCCAGTAGGTGTTGTCCACAGCGGGGGACACCGGCAGGGCCTCTGGGTGGATCGGTGGTGTGGCATGGTGCTGGTCCAGATGGAGAGGGTGTCCCAAAGAATCAGTCTTCACTGCCTCTTTTTATGGGGCAGACTTCCTCTGATCTCCGATGGGGAGGGCCTATCCAGGCAATGTCAGTCCTGTTCCAGAGGGCTTCAGATGTTCTTACTGAGCATGTGCAGCCTGGCACAATGGTGGGTTGCCTCATCTTTTGTTTCTCGAATGCTGAGGTGGTTCCAAGGGCTGGGTCGTTGGTCCAAATATTGGTGTTGATGGTTTGGTCTTTCAGAGGGAGCTATTTTTAGACCTAATGCCATTGTCTCTCAAGCATCTTCATTCATCCCCATTCATTCAGGAGCCAAGTTACACAGGATGGGTAGGTGTGAGTCATGGGTTACAAAACCTGGCGTAGGTTTTGGTGGAGGCTTGGCATTACAAGACAGAAACTTGACGTGACTTATGCTAACTTACATATATAGTCCTAAAACAGTAATCACACAATACAAAAGCAGTAAAAAAAATCAATATGAACATAATAATTATCACTTATAAAACAGTGGATATCTATATCGAAATAGCAGGGCACTTATTTGCAAAGAGGAGAGAGAAAAATAAAACTTACTATCTAAAATAAAATATTAAAGCTTATCCTACATCTTAGCTTACTTATACTTATCTATAGGGAATAGAGAGGGAGAGAAAAAGACAGATGGTTGGGGAAGGGGAGGGAATGTGTTTAAAATAAATTTTAAAAAAGACAAATTGAGGGGTTTGCTACAGATACATCTAATGGGTATAAGCAGAACTCCCATTTTCCCACATAAAACTTCACATTCCCACATGAAACTTCACATCCCACATTAACAAAAACAGGATGCGTTTCAATACGGACAAGTGCAGGGTGCTGCACTTGGGCAGTAGTAACCGGCAGCACATGTATAAAATGGGAAACTCCCTTCTTGAGAGCACGGAGGCAGAAGGGGATCTGGGAGTCATCACTGACTTCAAGATGAACATGGGCCGACAATGCGAGGTCACGGTCGGCAGGGCTAACTGGACCCTAGCGTGCATCCACAGGTGCATCTCAAGTTGGGCCAAGGAGGTGATCCTCCCTCTCTACATGACACTGGTCAGGCCACAGCTGGAGTACTGCGTCTAGTCCTGGGGACCCCACTTCAAGAGGAATGTAGACAACATTGAGAGGGTCCAGAGGAGGCCACCTGTATGATCCAGGGACATCAGGGCAGACCCTACAATGAGAGGCTATGAGACCCGAACCTGTTCAGCCTTCACAAGAGAAGACTGAGGGGGGACCTGGTGACCGTCTATAAACTCACTAGGGGGGACCAAGGGGCGTTGGGGGGATCTTGTTTCCCCTAGCGCCCACCGGGATAACGAGGAGTAAGTGACACAAGTTGTTGGAGAGTAGGTTTAGATTAGACATCTGTAGGAACTACTTCATAGTCAGGGTGGCTAGGGTCTGGAACCAACTTCCAAGGGAAGTGGTGCTGGCTCCTACCCTGGAGGTCTTTAAGAAGAGGCTCAATGCCTACCTGGCTGGGGTCATTTGAGTCCAGTTTTCCTCCTGCCCAGGCAGGGGGTCAGACCTGAAGATCTACAAGGTCCCTTCTGACCCGACTTCTATGAACCTATGCTTCTATGAACTTCATAATATCTTGCCATGATGTCATATTGTTCTATCAAGTTGGAGTTAACCCCATCATAGAAGATCTTGTGAGATCTCCAAAATCGTCCATGCAATTCAAGTTTGTTATAGGATTGTAGTTTGATATGTATTGCCTTATAAGGGAAAGATATTATTCTAACAAATTTAATGAAATTTCACTTGCTGCAGTCAGGGGCTTGTTGCTGTGATGCCCCCTTTGGTACGGTCAGAGTCTCTGGTGATGGACACAGTATGGAAGGACAGATAGTTGGAGGAGAGAAATTCCATACATTTTAATTGTGTGTTCATCCATATTACCATTTTTAAAAAATGGTATCTTTTTTTTCCACCAACAGCATTAGTTAAATGCTATTTCAAGAGTTTTGACAGGTGAGAGAGTGCATGGTGAACTTTGGGTCTCTTGGGATTCATTGTACGAGTAAGCTTTGATCCCACAGTGCTTTGTTCTAGTAGTTTGGCCTTGATCTACTGTTTGGGCTTTGATGTGGAGAGCATGCTGATAAATCTTAAAGAAAGAAAAGGGCTTCCTACATGTGACTGGATTTACAAGGCAGCTAAGAGTAAACATTTCAGCAGCCAACAGGGAGCAGCTAACATCAGAGTTTCCCTGGTAGATTTTAGGAGTTTGAGTCTTTATAGGTACAGTTTTGCCCGAGGAAAAGGATGGATAGGCACTAGGTAGTGTGACCTACATCACACGTTCTGTGTTCTACCTAAAGATAGGAGACAGTTCTTGGGACTTCAACCTCAGTGGCAGAGTTTGTGGGGAGAGGCATCGCATTTGCTGCACATCTCATCTGCCCAGTAACAAAACTAGGATTTTTTTTTTAAGTAATAATTTTTAATTCTTAGCACAAAGTCCTGCACTCAACACACAGAAACTCAGCCTATTGAACTTCATCCTTACAGATAAAGAAGGATTAATAGTTAGTCTAGAAATTAGTAATGCAGTAGCTATCGAAGACCCAGTTCCATTTATCATGTACAGACACAATATAGTAGCAATGTGCATAGGTTGGATTCAGATTTGGCCAATTCAGGAGACAGTGATTTGATTTGGTGATTCGAATCACTGTCCTGAATTGATTTGGCCAAATCTGATTTGCCAAATCTCTGAATTGGCCAGTCCCATCCCCTGCCCACCCCAGCCCCCAGCTCTGGCCCTTTAAGAACTGCCCCCAGAGAAAACTCCCAGATTCACTGTTCCTGCCAGTGGGGGCAATCCCAAAGCCCCGAGGCCGCTGCAGAAGTGGTGAGTCTGAGGGTTTTTCTCACTTTTTTTTTAAAGGCCTGGAGCTTGGGTGAGCGGGGCAGCTATGGGAGGGGAGTTGGGGGGCTCATGCAGATTCCCCCATGCAGCCTGGGGCAGTGGGGATTGCCTCCCTGCCCAGCAGCACACAGTAAGTAGGGGCTTTCTTTTAAAGCACCAGGAGCTGAAGAGGGCATGGCAGCCATGGGGGGGTTGGGGCGTGGGCAGGGGTCGGAGGGGCTGGGGAGCAGGCAGGGGATGGGGCCTGGCAGGTGTCCCCCCATGGTCCCCTCTCCCCTCCTCTAGCCCTCCTGCCCCTACTTACCAGCTCTGAGTCCGGCTGCAGCTCCCTGCTGCAACCACTAGGCACTGACTGGATCATCAAAGCTCTCTGAATCTTTTCTGAAGATTTGGAGAGCTTTGAATTGATTAGGACTGTTTACTTGGTCCCCTGATTCGATTCGGATTCAGAGATTTCGCCACTGATTTAGGCCAAATTTCCTCTGAATTGAATCAGCACCCAAAGCTTCACACAGCCCTACTAAGGTGCCACAACCTAAGCCCCACTCCCTCCCTGACTGCTGCTCTGATTCAGATTGTGACCTGGACCACTGGAATGGAGGTAAGTGGTCTTGAGCCTCCGACTGCTGCCACATTGAGTAGAGCAGGGTCCAGGACACTGCTGGGAGACCAAGTATCACTGCCAAGAGCCTAGTTAACCCTTCCCTGAAACCTCAACCGCCACAGTTTAATGCAGTGAAGAGGGATCCAAAGCTATGATTTCAGCAATGCCTGCAGGGCCAGGGAAGGATTGGCTCTTGGCTGTGACACCTCACACTTCCTCTCAGAGCAGCTCTGCTCCCTGCCTCTCCCTGGGGCTCTTGTGCCCAACAGGAGAAGGTCATGTGGCTTGTAGCATGCATGTCACTGATTGGTCACTCCCAGCCAAAGAGAACCAGTTCTTGAAAGATGAAAGCTTTTGTTGGAAGAACTGAGTTAGGGAATGAAGTAAGAGAGGGGGCTATTGAAACCTGGAAACATTTAAGGATGTCTAGTATCTTCCAGCAGAAGACTGAAGAACCATCTGGAGCAAGACCCAGAGCCCGCCACTACCCAAAGTGAGGTTCAGGAGTGCTCTTGCAAATAAGCAGGGTCTTGAACTGATTCAAAATGGCACTTGGCAAGCTGGTGGAAGAGGTGGTACAATGGTACAGTGGAGAGCAATGAAAAGAGTTCAGGGGCTGGGGCACAGGACTTATGAGGAGAGGCTGAGGGAGCTGGGCTTATTTAGTTTGGAGAACAGAAGACCAAGGAGGGGATTTAACAGCAGCCTTCAACTCCCTGCAGGGGGTTGCAAATAATATGGAGCTGAATTATTCTCAGATGGAGGCAGATGGCAGAGCAAGGAGCAATGGGCTCAAGTTGCAGCAAGGGAAATTGAGGTTGGATATTAGAGAACACTTTCTCATTTGGAGGGTGGTGAAGCACTGGACCAAGTTACCTAAACAGAGTATGAACTCTCCATTCTTGGAGGCATTTATGTTCCATTATGACCCAGCTCAACAAGGCCCTGGCTAAGATTAGCTAGTTGGGGCTAAATCTTCTTTGAGCAGAGGGCTGGACTCGATGTGACTTCCTGAGGTCCCTTCAACCCTTGTTTTCTATGATACTATGACATTTTTTGCCTTCCTTTGTAGCATGGGTCAAAGTCCTCTTCCTAGGATCGGCTGAACGTCTGCCAACCTACGACATTCCCTGCTATAGCAGTGGCCCAGGCTGTGATAGTCCCCTGCCTCTTATGGTCCTTACCTCTCTCATGTTGTAGCTTCTCTGTTTTATTTGTAGTGGGTGAGAGGGGTGGGAAAATGATTTTGTGGACATGTCTGGACAAATGGTTGTCTGCTAACACAGGGACCTGGAACAGATTCCCTAGGAGGCTTTTTTCAGTTCCGTGTTTCTGCATGTAAGAAGCCTCCTATTTTATAAGAAGGCTGAAGTCAATAATAAAATACAGAACATTGACCTATGAAGAGGGTGAACAGAAAACCCTACATCAGCTACAGACCCGTTGTGAGATGGGGATGGAACAAGTAATTTAGAAATAGCAAGAGTTTCCTATAGATATTCCTGTTATGTATTTAGAATGGAGGAAGATATATCCATTTATTAAAATGATGCAAATTGAATATAAAATTTTCTGCTTGTAGCAAAGAAGGACCTAAGACAGTCTTTGCTAAAATTAAGCATTTTCCAACCTAAATCAATTAGTCCTAAAGGACCTGGCAAAGCAGCTCTCTGAATCGCTGTTAATTTTTATAAAGATAGAGACATTTGAAAGGCTTGAAGGGTAGCCAGTGTAGACCAATATTTAAAACTGGTAAAAGCAGTGATCCAGGGAACTGTAGACCAGCTACCGTGATGTCAGCTACATATAAACTAATGGACTTGTTCTTGTGAAATTCTTTAAACAAAGAAATATAGTGAATTCCCCTCAACATAGTTGCATGGAAAGTAAAGGTGGGTTATATTTAGTCAAACTAATCTGTTTTCTTTTAAAAGAAGATTATAGGTCTGGGATTAATCAAGGCAGCTGTGTTGATAGAGTGTACTTGAATTTCTCCAATTAACAGAGCACAAGTTGGATGGGTTAAAAACTGATTTTATGGCAGATCTTGACATATTAGTGTAAAGGGGGCATAACAAGGAACCCTAGCCCTGTTACCAGAAGGCAGGCCGGTCCCTTTAAGACCAGAACTTTCCAGGCACAGCCTGCTGGCAGGGTAGGGGTTAAAAGATGAGCCTGGTCAGCTAGTCGGGTGACCGGAAGGAAACAGGCCAGAACTACAAAAATCTGGGCTTGGCGGTAGTAGGAGGCAGCGGCCAATGGGGAAGGAGGTTGTGCGCGAGAGCTCCACAGAGAGGCTTGGCTGCTGGTCTGGCTGTTGTGAGAAGGGAAGTGCTGAGGAGTCACAGGGAAGCGGTGGCACCGCCACGGAGAGAAGCGTCACGGGCAGAGGGGAAGCAGAAGAACCAAGCCACAACAAAGACTTAAGCTGGCACGCTGCTTTCTTTCATTTCTATTTTTTTATTTTGTGGTTAGAACCCACTGACTCCATATATATTTATATATATGGAGATAATAGATATCTCTTGGCTTGCTGGTTGTAGGGGTACTGTCCAACCTTGGCTCAATGGATCCCCCTGTTCACCTCTGTCCTTCAAGGGCCAGGGAAAGAACAGGATTACCTGCATTGCCTTCGTCGTGCTCATGACCCTTGCAGTTCTACATTGAAATATTAGCTATAACTAAAAGAACTTATAATTAGGAAGAACTTTTTTGCATGATACACAATTGACCAGATTCGTTCTGGTTGTTGCCAATGTCTTCCTCTAAAGTATCAGCAAATGGCAGCAGCTAGAGACAGGTCACTGGATTACTGGACCAGTAATCTTTGGTGGAATAGAAAAGCCCCTTCCTTAGATGCCTGCCTTTAATTTCTTGCTCAGACTGATTTGGGATCCAAAGTGAGTTTTTCCTCAGGTCAGACTGGCTGGGATGTTGAATTGTTGTCCTTTCTCCGCAGCAAAGTGCATGGGGGGGCTGTTAAGATTATCTGTGCACATTGGCATCTTTCCATGCTACAGCAGAGTTCTTGGCTATTGGTGCCACCTTGGTCCCTACTTTTCTTTGCTTCTTTAGTCTCCTGAATGCTAACATGCTTCAGTTTGCTAAGTTATTGAGCTGAGTTATTGGGCTCTGGATGCACTGCTATGGCCTGTGATGTACTAGATCTAACAGTCCCTTCTGGGATTTACCTCTGTAAAGCTATGAAGCACTTCAGGTTCATCTACATTTTATAATGATGCTAATGCCAACATCGGTCACACATTTCTGTATTCATGTAGAGCAAAACAAAAACTTATGAAAGACCTCAGGGCATACAGGAAACCTAAAGAACAAGCATTTAAAACCAAATCCTACTTCTCCTCCACCTAGGATTGCTATTGTTACAGTTAAGAGTGTCCTCAGCTGGCTGTTGGTGTTGCCTATTACATACAGCTATTGACTATTCAATGCCTTGTACCCTAGTATCCATAGGAACAGTTTTCAGTGGTCCTTACTCATAAAGGATCATCACAGATCTAGACCACACTGATTTAAAAGTACCAATGGCATACTGCAGACACTCACCAAAGGCTCTTTGAGAATACACTCAATACTTACCTGATGATGGGCATTCAGAACAAACCAGAACGGACCCAGGGAGTCTGGCATTCATACAATGCTCTACGACTAGGGAACCTGACACTTCTTCCTACTAACACTGCCTCGTGTTTCTTGCTTAATTTGCAGCTTGAAGGCTCCTGTTTTGGATGCTTTCCTAAAGGAAAGACCAATGAAATGTTCTACTGACATTTGAATTTGTACTATTTTGAATGCAAAATTGATACTAAATTCAAGTTTCTGGAAAAGCAGGTAAAACATTAAAAATACTTTAGCAATTATCAGATAGATGATATGCATGCTTAATATAACTATTTGATAAGAGGTAATCTGATACATTCTATTACAATATATAAGGTGCTACCAGAAAATAAATCACGACAAAACAATTAGTCTCATTTCTAGTATGAAATGCAGTTTGTAGCATATTAAAATTCCGACAGCCTCCATCTGTTTCAACGATGCTGCCTTATAATTTAATTATACAAGGTATCCATGCCTGAGTCATTAACAGCATTATGAATAATGGGATTCATTAGCAGTGGCCTACATGTGCTGTTTGTTTCTATTTTTTTTCCCAGAGATATATCAGTTACTTGGAAAGACTTCTATTTGGATCATCTCCATCTGGGTTATTTCAATATAACTGCTGTTTGTAGAATGGTTCCATTTTCCTTATTCTGGGAGTTTAGTATAGTGTGCTGGCCTCTTGCTCTGAGGATGGGGGCAGCTTTGTGAGCACGTAGGTGGACACAACATCACACTGTCAAAGCCAAGTTATAGTTCCTCCATGCAAACCTGACTGTTTACAGCCTCAATTAATGTGCATCAGGTCTTCTTCTGGAAGTGGATCCATTCCATGAAGTAGTGTCGTTGTGATCAGGGACCACAACGCCTTGAACTTCCAACACCTACAATGTTGATTAAATGTCATTACTGGCTATGTCTTATTCACTAGGGCTGTGTGAAATGGCACTGTTCCATTTTGCCTTGAGTTTTGATGGTTTAACAGAACAGTGTTCCATTTTGAATTTTATTTTGAGTCGAAAAAGCTGTTCCATTCCACTCCATCAAGACAGAAAAGCTGTTTCGATGCTGGTTTAATGTTTTGCTGGGGATGGAGATTCATCCCAGTTGGGCTGATGCCCCAGCCCCAGACCTAGATTGCACCAGGGTGGAAGGCAGCCCAGCTGGGCTGCCACCCCATCCCCAGCGCTAGATTGTGCGGGGTGCAGGAGACAGCCCAGCTGCACCAGGGATGGGATGAAGCCCATCTTGGCTGCCTTCCACCCTGGTGCAATCTATTTTTGAGGATGGGAAAGAAGCCTAGCTGAGCTGCCTCCTGTCCCTGGTGCAATCTAGTGCAGGGGATGGGAAAGCATCCCAGCTGGGCTGCCTTCATCCCTTCGCACAATCTAGACAGGGGATAGGTTGTAGCCATGTTGGTGTAAGGACACAGGCAGCCATAGGCAAGTTCTTTAGGTAAATCGGATATGTTTTATTAGGCCACCTCAAATAGTTGGGAAACATTCTTCTTTGCAAGCATTTGGGCACAAATATCCTTTGTCAGGCTGAGGAAGCACCATCAGTGCTGAAGAGATGCTTCCTCAGCCTGATGAAAGATATTTATATCTGAAAGCTTTCAAAGAAGAATCGTTCCAACTATTTGAGTTACTCTTAAGCAAGCTCATTGTCACGGCAGGTCATCAGGCATTAAAAGGTTTCCTTCAGGCTGAGGCACTCCCATACAATGCTGATGGCTAGCACTGTAAAACCAATGGGCTGCAATAGGTTCTGGCTAACCTGGGAGATCTTCAGTCTGGTGCTTTCTGAAGTCCTGAGGCTTGACTAACTGGGTCTGAATGGTATCAGATTATACATTCACTTTCTAAATGCAGAATCTGTTTCTTGTTTAAAATTGGCCTTGCTGGTTACTGCTTGAGATAGCAAATATTGATTTGAAGCAAACAGCAGGTAACGGGAGCTTTCTAGCAGTCTTGCACAGGGTGACAGCTCTAGTTTGAACCCACAATTTCTCAATCCCTCTGAGTTCAGATGTCTAACCAGATCACACAGTTTTACTGCATAAACCTGATGAATTCAACATCTATACAGAACTCCTTCCAAGAAGATTTCAAATTTACGTGCCTAGGGAGCCAATGACAAGAACACAATAAATATGGTATCTACAAAGTGGTGAGGAATCCATTGAAAACAAATTCAGTGAAGGCTATCAAAACAAAATGAATCTTTTATTCCCTATATAAATCTCTGCTCCTTTATTAAGTCCTGCAAAGATTTATTAAATTTTTTGTGGCATGAAAAACACAATAGAATTGTAATAAGAAGAGATAGATTGAATCTAATCACATTTTAATAATGATCAAACAGGTTGATGAGATCTTTTTTGATATGGTGAATATTATAGAAAAATAATATTTGTAGAAAAGTTGTGTAATTGAAAGATGGGTAGTACAACTTTTACCAATGAAAATAAAAACTTCCCACTCAACAGTTTTGAATATTTTTTTTTACACTAGCATTTGCATTTAAATGTGCTGTACCTTTAGAATTACTCTTTAAAAACCTATTTAATTCACATAGCAGACAGATTCCAATTATATGGATGCACATTTACAAACAATAACTTCTGATTTCTCACTGGTATAGTGTAAACATGTTCTTATTCCTGGATTATGAATTCAGAATGTTGTGATAGTTTCTGGGAAGGATGAGCACACAATTCTATCATACACGTGTGCTTATGAATTATTTTATATCTAAAGAAAGCCATGCTGCATGAGGAGCATTTTTAAATAAAGCATAAGGACATGTAAGCAAGTTGGGGAAAACACATTAGCTGACTTTGGGTGCATCTACCTGAAACACTAACTGCACAGTCGCCTAATAACATTGCACAGTAGTGTGCAGGGGAAAACCCATGCTCATACGCTACTGAACAGTAGTATTAGGCTACTACACAGTTAGCATCTGTAAAAACCCATGCACCAGCACTACTGCACAGTAGCACCAGTTACTGTGCATTGATTTAGTATTTGGTTAATGTGTATTAACTATGGAGCATTAATGTGCATGTACACTCAGCCCTGGGGCTTGTCTACGTTGCATAGTAGACCCATTTGTTGTTCAGTAAAGTGTCCCCATCTACATGTGCATGGGAATTAGGCTGGTGCAGATTAATTTACTGCACTGCTAGAGAGTCCCATCAGATGCAAGCAAATTACTGCACCTAGTAATTTACACATGTACAATGTGATGTCTGGATTAGTTTACTCCAGCTCAAATTGCACCAGCTTTTATTCAGTTTTGTAAATTGCACGTGTAGACATGCCCTTTGGATTCCCTTCCAAACCTTATGCGCTAAGTACTACTTTTCTTTACTCTCTGAGCATAACTTTAATGTGAATAGAAGCAGCGGGAAGGCTACAGTATCATTTTATATGTAGGCACATTTGTCATAGGTTAATGTGGTTGTGGTAGCACTTAAATGCCAGGCTCTCCATTTTGTTTGGCTGTGTGCAAACATAATAAAAGCGTATTCTCTGGTTGCAACGAGCTGATTGGAAAGTATAAGCCAAAAATAAAATGGAGCCAGTCAACACAAGGTAGAGAGCCCAGAACACCAACGGCTGAAAAACACTGGAGGTTTTTTGGTAGTCACCAGGACAGGGGGAAGTTGGGAGGAGGCTATTGTAATGTATTTGTGTACAGGGAACTTCTCCTGTTGACGAGGGTTATCACAGCTAAAAATGTCAACCATTTATTTGAAATTGGAACAGATTAGCCAGAGAAGCTTTGGACGCTCCATCCTTGGAGGCTTTTAAGATCAGGATAGACAAAGCCTTAGCTGGGATGATCTGGCTGGGGCTGGGGCTGGTCCTGCTTTGAGCAGGGGGTTGGACTAGATGTGACCTTCTGAGGTCCCTGCCAATCCTCATTGTCTATGAGTCTATTAATTGTTTTTTCTATGGCTAGAGGGGATGCGGGGTTTCAGCAGAGTGGGGTGTGGAGTTTCTCAGAAGTCTGTAAGTGTTGATACGTGATACAAAGTGACTTGTATTTGGTAGAGTTGAAGGAAGCAGATCTCATGAAAAAGAAGGAGAAAGGGGTGAAGCTGTGACAAGCCACAAAAAACTGTCTCTGCCTCACCATTTTAAATGTGGATCTGGAGAGGAAGAGTTTGCTTCAGCTAAGACAGAAAGGAGGTAAGGAGGACTGGGATGTGGGAAGGAGGTCAGATGTGGGTATCGGCTATAATGATGCAGTTGGACACTTCTAATCAGCTTGGGGCACTAGAGGTGAATCAGCAATGATTCAAGGAGAAGTACAAAAGGAGGAAAAAAATGAATCCGTAAGGAAAAGTGACAGCATTAGATATGCTTTAGGTAATTTGCTCATAAGGTTGAGAGTACTATTTAAACTGACCATCAGAAGCTGTCATAGTTACAGCATAAGAAGGAAAAAGAGCCACATTCTCTACTCGTTCACAAAGAGTGCTGGATATAATTAAAGATGTGAAAGAATGTCTATTAGCAATAAAGTTGAATGGGTGACTCCCTCTAGATGACCAAGGAGAAAGGAGGTGATCGAAAAGGATGGTGAAGTAGCTAGAATATTAAATAATGGCTTTGCATTAGGCTTTCACTTTGGCAGACAATGAAGAAACTCCTAATCCAAGGGCACTTTTTTATGGGAGCTGAGAAAGTGGCCTTGACAGAGATTGAAGTCTCTGAGGAAGGAAGTTATGAAAGAACTTAAGAAATTCAGGAGCTGTAAATCTCCAGGGGTGAAATTTCTAAGGGTTCTGAAGGGAATAAATTGTGAAATAATGGGGATAGTGGAAGACATGCTACCTTTTTTCTTTCTTTTTTTTTTGCTGAAATGAGATGTGATACATATGAGAACTAGAATGCAAGCTTTTTATAGAGCAGATATGTAAAACTTGCTATTTGTACTGCTGCATAATCTCTGAATGTAGAGCAGGGTGTCTGGCTTCTTGTCAAGAACAGATAAGTTTTACATATGCTGGATGTTTAAACATTTTCTGAGAGGAAGCATCCTTTGAAAGCATCTGTCCTTTGAAAGATTTGAAGGTTGCTGACTTGGTGCTGTTAAAAAAAAAAAAGGCGCAAAAATTACAGGAGGCAAAGAGTAGGAAACCTTCTCTCTCTTCTGGAAATAAATGGGTTTTCAGGACATGGCCTCTGCAAAGGTGCGCACAAGTTAGATGTGTCGTTTTGGCAACCTATACACGCGCATGATAGGATCTGAGCAAAGTTTACCTGCACGTACCTATCAAGAGTATTTGCATCTTTCCTTTTATTTTTTTGATCATATATGTATACACCCGATGGATTGAACCTAAAAATTCTATACATGTGGGTAACTATTTCTCATAACTAACCCCTTTGATTTCAGTCGGTTGTGTTGACCCTTCTCACATGATAAATTACTTGTTAGGAAGCTAAGAAGGAGAACATCTTTGCAAGAGTTACTTCTATTTTCATGGATTTGGGCATCATATATCCTAGCAGGAGCATACATGTGAGTCATTACGAGTAAATCATTTACAGGATTAGACCCATGCATTATTAACATTTTCTATTAAACAGATTTTCTAAAGGTTCTAAGCTCATGGTAATTTGCCATGTCGCTCTTTAGGCAAGCACCTGGCCTTTTCAGTCTGGCTTGGCACTACTGCTGCCTTTCGAGATGACAGCTTGACATACTACGTAGAACCTCAAGGCATCTGTGGTTCTTTCCTGCCACGTCTTTGCTGGAAAAAGTAGTTAAAGGGGAGGGAGATCTTACTCCTGCCTTCCTCGGGGCCTTGATGTCTTCTACAAAGTGTCTCCAACCCTGGGGCTCTGCCTCCCCTACACCCCGCCTAACACCAGCCGGATGGTATTAAGGTCCAGCCAAATCAGATGTAGCATCTCTGTCCACAAGTGGGCAAAATTACAAATTGTCCCTTCACTTATCCACAGTCTTTACCTTATCTCAAGGCTCTGTTGTCCCTCCTGGGAATCTTAAGGTAGAGTCACGCCTTAGACTCAGTGCTTCCGCTCAGGTACTCAGGAACTCACTTTTCTTTTAATCTTTTCCCTCTTTTAGGTTCACCATCTCTCCATCTGTAGTCTGCAATATCAGGGATCCATGTCTGCTGCAACGGTGAGTACTCTGGCTCCTCTGAGCCAGATATGGTGGGAAGCCTCTCAGCACCTGATTTCCATCACTCGCCCATCCTGGGTTATGCTAGCCTCCTGCGTGTCTCATGTTCCCATGGGGAACATTCTTCCAGTCCTCTTTGGATGCTACTCCTGGGTTGTTTTCAATCTAGCAAACACAGGCTGGGTGCAGAATTGCTGCTGGCATGCATTTACAAAGTGTGCCCAGGTAGGCAGCAGAAGTCCACCCTATTCTGCTGCCATACTTAGGTCCAGCTGTTCTGCTCATTGCTCCTGTGCTGCAGGTAAGTTACCTCTCGTGGCAGTGTCCCTGGCACACTCACAAATGGAAACTAAGATGTTGCTTCATTGATAACTTGGCCATGAAGTTTTAGTTACAGAAATAATAGTGCAGTCCTTGCTTCTGAGGACCTATAGCAACAGTATCTATATGTTTCGAAAGATGATGATTTATGTAGCTGAACCCTTGTGACCTGAAGCCCCACAAATTACTAGAAAGGTGAATTCTGGAATGCAGACCTTTACTACTTGCAGTTCAGATACAAGACAGAGGGCTAGACGTGGAAGCTGAAACATGAACAGGCTGTAAGGCTGATTGAGATTTCTTCTTTGTGCTTTTCACTTCTTTATCTCTCAGCTGTCTCTCTTCAGCCTTCCTGGGTCCTCAGTCAGGCTTGGTGAGCTGCTGCTAGCAGCTCCTTCCTGGCTTGTGATACCCATTCTGGAAACCTTCTCATCCTACAGTGGTCTGATCTCTCTAGTAATCCTGGATGCAATTCTTGGACACTCCAGAATCCACACAGTGAAAATACCAGACTGTAGATGCACCCCTGTGGATTATCACACTGAACAGTTTCAGTGGCAAGTACTTTCATCCCAGACTAACTTACCCTTATACAGATGAGACAGTGAGAGAATGAAAGATGTTTGGCCTCCTCTCATGCCTGCTTTAGGTTGTCCAGCACCTATAGCTTCATAGTAGTTTCCTTAGATTGCACAGCTGATAGAAATATAGCTTGCTTTTCTATTTTAGTTGCCTATTTTCCCACCCATGCCTAGCCAAACCTGGTAGCTACATTTCCAAACAAGGATTTATTGGGATATTTAGAAATATGTCATCCAATGCACCTGTTTTGAGATAACGGAATCTGCGTACAACTTCCTAGCGCATGGCATGTGTTGAAACTCCCATAGGAACCAGTGTATCTTGGAGTATAATCATTGTTGTCTTCAGTTCAATGGTTAGTAGAAATGCACACCTACTGCAAATTTTTTCTGGCGCTCACTTCCACTGTGTCTAATGAGGCACATCGACATTAGACGTTTACTGCAGAGCTGCCTATTTAGCTCTGCAGTAAAGTCTCCACATCTATACATGTGTCCCTATTAGGCCACGGTAAACTAATAAACTCCACTGTAGATTAGTACTTCTAAATACAAGTATTATCCTGCTCCAACCCAGCTGAACAGGCTGTGGTCTGAGATACAAACTTAAACACAGCACCTGGGAGCAATAAACTCCAGCATGATATGTGCTGGAGTGTGTTGCTTTGCATTAATTGCATCAGTAGATGCATCCATGAATACTGTGTCCTTCCTTATAAAGAAGCTCCCATTAGCTAGTGTTTGATTTTGGCCTTTCCTCTTATATCTATTTCATTGCAGTTTTTCTATCCCATCTTGTATGGTGATACAATTTTAATGAAAGATAAGGAAGTATGATGAAGAAGCAGAGAAAAAAATATCTTGGAGAACATTTGTACCTGTTGATTGTTTATGTTTTTAACATCTCTGAATTTCATCCTAAAATTGATCACCATCCAATTCAACTGTAGCTTGCAAGCCATCAGAAAAAGAGGGAATCAGATGAAGAAGGATTGGAATTAAGAAGGCTATCCTTAATGAATGGAAAAGGTCATTCTTACTGACCAAACACAAAGCCTTTGGGTCTTGAAAGCAATGGTGGGGGGGGGGGTTAGACATGACTTGCAGTTGCCTTAGAATAGTGGTTCCCAAACTATTTTTTTTTGCCATGACCCACTGCTGGGGGCAGAGTGCGGTGGTGGCAGTGGCCTGGGGACAGAGAAGCTCCCGGCATGCAGCATGGCTCATCCCTTATGTGCAGCACTACCAGCATCGCCCCTGCAACCCTCATTTGGGTTGCAACACGACGTTGGGAACCGCTGCCTTAGAACAGAGATCATGTCAAGTGTTGCTTTATCAGCAGAGAAGCCACACTGACAGAGCAGGGCAGCACCAGAGAGATCTCCTCGGTGGACACAGTTTTTCATTCCAAGGAGTATTTGGCATACACCCAAAAACTGGGTTTTCAGGTTTAGTCACCAAGCATTTAACCTGCTGGTAGTTATACCTGATTGCACTGTTCTAGCACTTGACACCTTTAGTTGTAGTGTTGACATGTTGGCGTAGCTGTGATGGTACATGGACTATGTAAGAAGCAAGGTTTGTTTCACAATCCCTTTAAGTAGACCAACTATATAGCTGTGAGAATGGTGCAATTGGTGGAGAACAGACGACCCGGTGCATGATAGCTACATGGTACATAGTTGATAAATGTTGATGCAACTGGAGACGTGCATTTGGTCAAGCAGCCTATGGTAGCGTAGGGGGTTATGAAGTTCTAATATCATGTTGTAACAGGAAGAGAGGGGAGATCCTGCACATGGTAAATCCCATCAGAAAAAAAATTGAAAGGTGGTAAGGCATTCTTGTACAACATGTGCTAAAACCATGGTATAATAACTGGTGTGGGGGATAGACAAGCTTTTGCAACAAAATGCCCTTTCCCAGGCGTGGGAAAGAAGTGCCCTATGGTAAATACAGGTAGAACAATGGCTTTTATTTAACTCCGTTATGCAAGTGAGAGTAGTCACTTTGAAGAAGGGGAAAGAGGCAGTAAATCTATGGCACAACGGTGAGTTATTAGAAGGAGCTACAGACTAATAAAAAGCAGTTGAAATAGATAAGGTGAATCATGTCGGGAAAAGGACAGACATGCCCAGTCACCAGCCGGAGAATACTTTTCACAGAACCAGCCGCCCCATCTCTGATCTCACACTCCTCATTCTCCAGGGAAATCTCCAAAACACCTTGAGGAGGTGGGCTGCAAAACAAAAATGCCTGACTTTATGGGAAACTAAGAACCACAGACTAAACACGGATAATGGTTTCATGGCTTGTAACAGTTCCTGCACCCTCTCTCTATTCCCCCGGAAAGAATGACTCTGTCTCCTTTTAAATGGTCTCAGTCTTTGACACAATTAGGTTTCTGTATTTCAACTGCCATTTTCTTGGGGTTTTGCTCCTTCTCTTAGCTCCACAGAATTACTGCCCTCTTCCCCTTCTTTAAGTGACTATTCTCACGTACAAAATGGGGTTAAAGAAAAGTCCTTGTTCCACTTGGTAATTAGCTTAAGCTCTATTTAGTTCTTTTCTCAGACCAAAGGAAGAGCAGAGCATTTTGTACCTGAAAGCTTGTCTACAATCTTGCCAAATTAGGTAGTTAGTCCACTAAAAGATCTCACCAACGAAGCCTTGTCTAGAGACTTTCTCTGTAATCAGCCCACTTTGTACATCCATTTTTACTCAGTCTGGAGCATTAGGTATCTAACCTTGAGATGAGGTAACACATACTAAGCAAGGAAAAGGCTGTATCTTGTGCTTCGCCCTGTGAAAGATGCTAGGCCTTTAGTCTGAATATCTATAGTAATATAAGCATAACATGTCTGGAGAATATTGTACTCCCCCAACTTATTAAAGACACCTCTGAAAAATTAATGTAATGGCAGTAATTGTGAGAGCAGTAAAGGTGACCCAATGAACATAATACACTTAAATTTACATGGAAAAAAAAGCTTTTGATGAGCTCCTGTGTAAAAGAATATTAAGGGAATGAAAGAAATATAGGGGAAAAGGGAAGAAATTGTCATGGATTAACATTTGGTAAGTGATAAGAGAAGATAAATGTGTCATAATGAATAACTGTTTCTCATTGGCATGAGAGGTTAACACTGTGTGTCCCACAGATTAGCAAGAGGCCTTGCAATTACTTCTATCATGCTTAGTAATTCAGGACAGGCTCAGTGCAGTGAGCAAGTGAAATTTGCTGAGGACATTATGCTGTTCCAGCTAATGATTACAGTCACAAGTTATATTAAAATTACATTTATAAATGGTTCATAAAGTTAATAAATGAATGAGACACCTCATAAGCATATGACACACATGAGGAGTACGTGTTGCAGAAGGTTATATGCAGTTTTATAACAATTGATTAGCGGGTGATTAAATCACCCATTAATCACTTGCTAAACCTTTGTAAGCAATATATATATATATTATGTATACAACCCCCTAAATGTAAGAATGAGTGCAAGTTTAGTAAACAGTCTGAAAAAGAAATATAGCCCCATGCAAGGCTCCACTTAGATATGAATGAGTTCACATTAGTGAGACCAAGCGGACCCTGGACATTTCGGACATTTCAGATAATTGCCTTGGGCTTTAAATGTGGCATTCTGAGGATAAGATGGCAGCTACCATGGTTACACAATGAGGATGTTTGCTCAATGGTATCTGCCTTTACTCCTTACAGACAATGCCTGGATGCTAAAAAAGGAGAGGGAAAAGTATTGGTAAATTTGTGCCAGAAGAGGTATATTCTGTGTAGGCAATTGTGGGTGCATCTACATGTGCACGTTAATGCACATGAGTCTATTTTAACGTGCATTAAAGCATTACAAAAAAACTGTGGGCATTTGTAGACATGCTCCTGGAGGTGCTTTAATAGGTGTGGCTCCAAGAGCCACGCTAATTAAAGCT
Source organism: Caiman crocodilus (assembly GCA_030014935.1). Classification (NCBI taxonomy): domain Eukaryota; kingdom Metazoa; phylum Chordata; order Crocodylia; family Alligatoridae; genus Caiman; species Caiman crocodilus. The sequence goes on from JAGPOW010000304.1 coordinate 4,159,631, forward strand.
CCCATAGCATCACATGTATCAGCGTCCCCACACTGAAAAATGGTGGCAGGGTGCTTTAAACTAAAGCTCATTGAATGATTTTGTTTAAAGTGCCCCGCCGTCCTTTTTCAACATGGGGGCAATGATACACATGATGCTGGAGTCTGCTGGAGCGCGGTAATTACCACACTCGAGCAGACCGATTAACCGAGTCTGCTCTGACACTGTAATTACACCGCATTGGAGCAGCCTCCCTGTACGTGTATAGGAGCCCTGAGTGCTTTTGCTAATGTACATTAAAATAGGCAAACGCACCTTTGCCTAGCACCTCACAGTGGAGGTACTAAATTTAATACGCATTAGCAAAAGCACATTACTGCATGTGTAGACACAGCCTGTCAAATATTTGCAGCAGACTGAAGCCAAAATGTTCAAATCGTCCCCCACATTTGGCTCTTTAGAGGTGAAAGGCCTTTTGGTTGAGCGGGGAAGGGGATCACAGCGGCACTTGAGGAGGATGTGGGACTAATTTGCTTGCTAATTAGCTAGGCCCCCACTTTCATGAGACTATCAAATATTTACTTGCTTGCTTCTTTCCACAAAAAAAAAAAAATCGAAGCCCCAAGGACATTAAAATATAACTATGCAGAAGATTAGAGTTATGCTCACCCATAGAAAAGCACCTACCCCCTTTAAAGAAATACACATTCTTAGCATCTAATGAATACAGAGAAGACAGTTCCATTATGGTGTAAGTTGTTATGACCTAGAATAAGTCTGAGAATTTGCCTTTTCACCATTGTTTTTTCTGTGTTTTAGAATAATTGAGTTTTATGATTGTCAATACTAATGTTTTCCTGTCCCCCAATTTAGTTGTTATCTAGGACTTGATGTGACAGCCTAATATATTAGTTACATGGCTTATCCTACCAAGCATCTTGATTAAAATCTCTTGATTAAAAGTCTCTTTGCTAATGGCGATATAAAATGTGATTTTTTTTTCCCCTCCCTTTTCTGTGGTAGCAATCAAGTATACTAAATGCGCTGTCAGAAGCAGCCTTTTTTTCCATAGGATATATGACAGCTGAAAGCCATGGTCTTTTAATAATTTTTTCCCCATTATCCTCAGCTTACAAAACCCAGGGCACAAGCTGTTCACATTATGTTGCATCCGGCGGGAAAACCTACTGAGGTCGTTCTGGTACAGAGCCTTTAAAAATCCTAGAGGCCATATGCCCAGTGCATATGCAACGAAAGGTCACAGACCAGGCTGCGGTGCTCAGGGAAACAAATGAGGAGCAGAGCAAATGGCTACTTAAAGCACCAGACTCTGTGGTATTTGGATCTGCCAACCCTCGGCTGTAGACCCCATGCAACTGCGATGGGTGCGAGGAGGAACTGATGTCTATAGGACAGGGCAGTAGGTATATGGGCAGAGACCAAAGGCAGGAGGCATTGAGGGAAAGAAGGAATTCTGCTTCCCCCAAACTACCCCCCCCCAATAATTAGTAGTATTTAAGAACATAAGAAATACCGATTACAAGGTCAGACCATAAGTCCTTGTTGCCCAGCATCCTGTCACATCGTGGCAGAGGGTGGATGCTGAAAGGGAGAATGAACTGGGGTTGACCAGGGTCTTTTCCACTGTTGCTCTCCCACTTGCGGGCTCCAGCATCTAAGGTCTAGTGAGCTCTGATTCAGAGGCCAAACCCATCACTCCCACACTCAATAGCTGCTGATGCCCCTTTCCTCCAAGAACATTTCCAATCCCTTTTTGAATCTGGTTATATTGTCAATCTGCACCATGTTTGGAGACCATGAATTCCACATTTGAATGCCACACTGGGTGAAAAGAAAGCACTTCCTTTTGTTAGTTTTAAACTTACTACCTATTAGTTTCATTCTGTGACCGTGGGCCCTGCAGGAGGAGTCATGGCCTCTCCACCTGGCTCTGTGGGGCCTCAGTTTGCCAGTCCGTGGTCACTTCCGGTCTGGCAGCTGACCCTTTGTGTCCCGGGGGTCAGGCCTTCTTAATGTAAGGCCCTCAGCTGAAGCTTACATAGTTTCTGCCTAAATCCAGCACTGGCTCTAAACCAACTAAGATCAGTGGAAAGATTCCTACGGCACATCCAGATGAGCGTGCACATGCCTCTTGCACCATCCCAAACCAGTCTGAGATTCTGCTGGGAACAAAAAAACATTCTCCATGCTGCATATTTGAAGTGCAGGGTCAAAATTTGAGACCTGGAGATCCAGGTATCTAAAAAAACCCCGAGGGGAAACCAGTGGGGCCATGCCCTGAGGCAACCAGACGCCCGGGTCCTCCACAGAGATGCTCTGGTATGGCTGG
>JAGPOW010000304.1:4186335-4199166 GCA_030014935.1 Caiman crocodilus
AAGCGCAGCTGAACCCCTGCTGCTCTGGCTGGGTTCATCCTGAGGTTCATTTCATGCCTGTAAAATGCTTGGAGAGCTCCACATAGATGCACTGTATAGAAATGCAAAATATATTTTGACTTATTTGGTTGGCACCTTGGGCTGAGATTTTCAAAGCTGAGTCAAAAGGCCAACTTCCATCAAAATGAATGAGATTTAGAGGGCTCCAAATGTTTTATGACAACTTTGTAACACGCCTAGCTACCCCTTTTTGCAAATCTCAGCCATAGTTGGAAGCTCAGCCAAAGAATATAAGAGCTTCTGAACTTAAGAGCATAAAAGGTGCCATGCTTGGTCAGCCCCATGGTCCATCTAGATCGGTATCCTGTCCTGAACAGTGGCAGAGGTGGATGTTATAGAGGGAGAGTTTTGAACTGGTTAGACCCATTTTGTTGTCACTTCCTGAAACTTCACTGGTGTCAAAGGTCACATGACATCACTTCCTGATGTGATACCACTTCCTGTGAGGTCTTTGAATATGGCTCGCTGGCCCACCGGGTGATAAAAAGTTCATGATCTGGCCCCACATTCAAAAAGGTTGGACACCCCTGATTTAGTCTAAGACATGCCCTTAGCGATGTGGCATAAAATTAATAACTCCCATCAGTCTACTGGACCGCCTTCGCTTCTAATTATTATTAGAATAATAATTCTATTAACTATTCTATTCTAATAATAATTAGAAGCGAAGGCGGTCCAGTAATTAATTATTATAATTATTATAATTATAATAATTATTAGAATTATTAGTCTCATAATTACAGGTGTGCAGAGAATGGTCGGTGGGGGATAGACTTAGGGTGGGATCTGATTGGACTTCTCTGCTTAGTCTTCCTTCAAAAGGATGCCAAACCCTTCCCACTTGTCTTTACTGTGTGTCTGGCAGATCTGGTCAAATATTCAATCATCAGAAAAAAAGAAAAGAAAATTCTAAACAAGAAATACTTAAATCACAAACTGGTTTCAAACATAAAAGAAACACCCTTAAATATTCAATCATTGTTTTCTCCAATGTTTCCTTCCTCCCCTCCCCAGAAAAAAAAGTGGCATTGGAAGCAACAGAGAGGAAGAAAAATACTAAAATCATTGTCTTTTTTTTTCCATTGAACAAACGGATTCTTTTTTTCACTGCAGTTGTTTTTCCAGAAATGACTTAGCTCAAAAAAAAAAAAAAGCATTAATAACTCTCTATTTTCCGACTAATAGAGACTGTCCAAAAGAATCCTTGGGGTCCCTTCAAGCTATATAATTCCATAATTCAAACCCAGTATCGAGGCTGCCTTCGTTGTCCAGAGCAACTCGACAATGCTAATGTGGCTTACTCGTCGCGTATTGTGCATGAATGAAAAAATAAATTGATAATTTGCAACATAGTTTCCAGTCAAAGGAACACACTGAAAAAATACGACTGTGAATTTGGACAGAAAACTGTACAAAGTTCACCCTTCGTAACAATATGCACAGGATCATAATAGCTGGAATATAGATGCTTCAATTTGCGTAAGTACCTCGCTGCTTATTGACGTCTCCATTTCTGATTCCCCACTGAAAATCCTAGCAGACAGAAAACCTGACTCTAAAGAGCAAAATTTAAAGCCCTTTACTCACAAGAGACTACATTTAATTTACTGCATGGAAGCAAACACATGGAGACCAAATCGCATTGTGTCCGTAATGAGTATGTGTTACTGTATTGCTTATAATGAGCACTTATTGCCTCTTGGTGCCTAACAAGAACGGGAGGGAAGAGAGGAAAGAAAGCACAAAAAAAAAATTATCAATGCTAAGCGGAGGGTTCAGGAATCTTTTATGAGACCAGCTGAGCTTTTTGTCTGAGTTTTGTGTTACTGCATTGCTTTTTTACTATTTTATTATTTTTGTTATTATTTTCTTTTTTGTTAGACCAACTGGCTGAGGGGTCTGCGCCTTACAGCAAACAAGCAGCTCGCAGCCAAGCCCACCAAAGCATTAAGACTGTTTCAAATGAATGGAGACCCAAGAGCAGACAACAAAGGGTGCGCTAATAAATAAGGATGCTGCAGGCTGCTTTCTAAGGTGAATAATTTGGGTTGGGAGAACTCAATCAGAGGAAAGGGAAGAATGGCCCTGACTTGAGTAACTGTTTTGAGGATGAGAGCCGGGGTTTCGAAGCCCATCTGTTGGCAGATGTCCATGCTGGAAGCCAAGCGGTCCAGGTCTCCCTCCACGGCAGGCTGTCTCCGTTTCAATTTGAAAAGAAAACCTGACTCTCCGGCCTGGTCCTGACAGCCTGCTAAGTATTGCCTTCAAGAGGCAGGTTGCAATGCTGGCCCTGCTTCTCCAAGTCTGTACCCAGCTTTTACACCACAGCCGTCCTTGCATTCAGTAGAGTTATTCCTACCTACATCAACATGAGCTGGGGTCAGAATCAGCTCTGTTATGTTGGGAATCGGTCTTTATGTTTAGTAATTTTTTCTGACAGCGCTAAGCTGATCCTTATTGCCATTAACAGCCCGGTGTGGAACATATTAATGGTCCCTGGCTTTGCCTTAGGAAGGCCAACTAATGAACCAGTTGTTTACGGCGGGTAATGATTGATTTGTCAGTGATTATATAGCTAAATTCAGCAGCGGCATGAATCAGAAATGACACTTCTTTCTTTCGAGGCTGTCACCGAGGGTTTACTGTTCTGTGCTGTAATGGGTGTTGAAGGGTGTTTATTGTGATGGCCTTTCACCACGTTTCCTTCCGTCAGCACTGCCATAAACTATTTTTAGTGCCGTAGCGCTGTGGACATAAACAGCTGATGCCTGCTCTGTGCAGAGAGGGCGAAGGGCTCAGACTTCACCCTCCCCTGTTCAGCGATAGCCCGCTCGGGTAGGGGAGCCCTGATTCCCGGTGACACTGGGGTCTCTTCATGCAACCATGGTGGGGTCAAGGCCAGCGTAAGTCAAAACAAAAGTTTTGACTGAGCTTAACAGCCAACGGTGCCAGCATGCTTAAAGTCCACCCACATCTACAACAAATGGCATACAGGGGCATAACATAGCTGGTATCGTGCCTAGCCAACTTTCACTCCTCCGCCAGGATGCAATGCATTAATTACGCCTCTTACCAGCCCTAAAGAAGCTACAATGCTGGCGCAAATTGTGCTGAGGAGAGAGATGGAGTTTTTCAAAAAGCCCAGCAAATTTAGCAGGTATATATTAAGATAGCGTGGCCTGTTAAAGTTGCTTATTGGGTCAGACACCCACTAGCCACAGGTATACATCTGAACAGTTGTACCGTCATCCCCAGGCTATGCTTCATCGTCTTAATTGTGCGTATTTCCATGATTAGTTCAGCCACCACCACAAAGCGACGGACTTCCGCCTTCTCCTTCACATTTCTGCGAACGAGACACTCAGGTTGCAGGTGGGCGAGGTGTTGTCGCAGTGCGGCTTGCTCGTGCTCTCTCTGAGTGGAGACGCTTGTGAAGAGTAGTCTTACCTTTCCATTGCCAAGCTCCTCTGCGCATAGGACTGCAACGAATGGCGTTTCCTCTGCACTTCCCCATCACAACGTTGAGCAGAGACGATGCTTGTCCTTCTTCTTCTCCCTAAATACGAAGCGGATTGGCCCAGCAGTGATCAGGACCATATGTACAGAAACCTCTTGACGTTTACGGTGTCCCTTGGTTTTTCTCCTTCTGTGAAATTAGCCAGGATTCTTCCAGATGAAAACAGAGAGACTACAGGGGAATGGACAGTGCAGAAAGGTGAGCCATGGGATAATGAAATACCAGATTGAATTCACTTTGGAGCAGCTTTTCCATTTGTAGGTGTCTGCCAAATTGGCGAAGCAGCCATGCATTGTGGGCATCTTCTCAGCATGTCAATAATCCCATCCTCCCAGTGGATGAATCCAGGGTCTCTGAGGTCCTGCTGCGAGCAAGGATTGTACTCCAGAAATGTCCCAAATGTTTGCTCCACTTTTCTGTGTGGAAATGGTATGAAACTAGCACTCTTTCCTGCCTGTGCAGGGGTCGGACTCGATGATCTGTTGAGGTCCCTTCCAACCCTAGCATCTATGAATCTATGCAAGGCCAATGGAAGCCTACACTCATCCTACCTAATTAAACCTTCTCCCAGCACGGAAATACTGGTGCTATTTACATGGCTTTCAGCAGTCCTTTTCCTATTAAAGGGAGTAACACAAAAGGACTTAAGGGGAAGGATTGCAATGAATCTTGAAAAAGCTTCCCTTACTTTATTAAATAATATTTCCACAAAAACAAACAACCCTCCCTCCCACCCCCGCTTCCCCCGAATTCTTTGACCAAGATTAAATTGCTTTCCTAAAAGTGATTTTAAGGCTATCTCAAATGGTTTATTTGCTCCTTTCTGCCTTGTTTCAGCTCCATAAATAAAAGAGGTATTGCCACCAAGATTTCATCAAAATTTCACATCAAAAAGTCTTTCACAGAATTTCTCTGTTTCAGTCTGTCAAAAGGCCTTTTTTCCCACGAGCTATAAGACCCAAGGAAATATAGTGAGACTTGATGATCCTGAAAATCAAGAACAGTCAGTACATTTATTACTTTGCCATTTTTAGTGGAACTTTTCTCCTCCATTTCTGGACATGCCAATGTACGAGGATGACAAATGGTCGGATAAGAGACTGGAATCTCCATTCTGAGTGGAAAACCTGGAAGTATTGCAAATAGCGCAACCTCTGGAATTCAGATCCCTATATTGTATTTTTTCATATATAAACAAAGAAAAGCTAAGAGTTTACCAAGTCTTACACCCTAAAACGGGAGGAATTCTGTTGGAAACATATTAGTTTTACAGAGCTGATTATATCACATTGCAACAATATGTAAAGGATTTTGTCTACCTAGTATTTTTAGTCATGCAACCATGTTGCTAAATAATTCGTTTGATGTAACAAGGCCAGAAGAACCAACAATCCTATGCTTCTAGTACTGACTTGCCGGTACTTCTTTACTATCTTCCTTATAAGCTTTATCAGAAAACAAAGCTATATATTAAAAGACCCAGCTGCATTTGGAGAATTTTCTTTTTTTGCATTCATTCTTCCAATGAATTAGAATGATAAACAGTCCAAAAAAATCCCATATATTTTTAAAGATGAAGACACGCTGCTCAGTAACTACATATATTCCTGAGTCCTAAAGGATAAAGAAAATAATTGCACGGTAGTTCTTTTCTCTGCATGTTCATTTATTGATTTTGTTGTTGAATGTATTGGAAATGAATTGGTCTAAACTGAAGGAGTCTTGTGGCAAAAATCAGAGTTTTTTTACTCAGCGTAATAAGGCAGCCTGAATTCAGAACATTTTATTTAAGAATCCATTTTCTAATCAGTAATTAAAAAGCATTAGACTAGCAGAGGGAAAGAAATGCCTCCCTTGCAGCTGGATACTTGGGATTTATATATATGACAATTTGGAAACTGAAATTGTTCAGGCATCTTAATCAACTGCAAGCATATGTATGCTATGCTCAGGAATAGATGCACCGCAGAAAGGTTGTATCCAATGTGAAATGGTAAAATCTTATGTTGCTTTTGATTCCTCTTTGAGCTGGATTTTCCTCAAAATGATACCAGGGAATGACACTCTTGCATTCAGTTGTGTTTTCTTACCAGACTCCTAGTGAATCCATAATGGATATCATACTCTGGTTAATTTGCATTTGGGATAAAAGTATCATTTTAGTTTTGCAATATATAATGGCACCAAGAGAAAGGACTACCAGTCATATAAGAACTGCCAAAGCAGACCTGTCTAATGATTTATCACAGTTAGTATCCTGCAGCCTCTCTGCTGGCTTAGAGGATGATCAATGCCCACAACTACAGATCTGAAATCTTCAGACACCTGGGCTTTGGATCACCCTCCATCTGAGGCCACAGGAAAACACTCAACAGAGTTACATTGTGCAACCTCCAGAAAAGGCAGTGGGAGCTGTGCAGGTCGAACCTTGTGCTAGCTTCAAAGGCGGAGGAAGGAGAAGGAAACTTGGTGAAACTTGGCGATGTGAAAATGAAGAGGAGTGGAAAGGGAGTGAAGAGAAAATGGAAACTTTTACTGGATCAGAAACAACGACAGAAGGGGCAAGAAGTCTAAAGAGCCCAGAGGGGAGACAAGAATTGCACAAGAAAAGGGTAACTCTTCTCTGCTAGCTGCAGCACATTTTCCTTCTGGCCTGACCATTTATATTAAAAAGCAAACGATTTTAGCATGTTTTCATGCAATTCCTAGATTAGCTACTTCTTTCTTTCCAGTTCAGGTGGTCAACTGCCCCCTACCCCCAATACTTCTCACAGCTGTACTGGTGAAGTCCAGTCACTGCCATCTGGGTATCTCCTACGGAGATGAAGTCCAGCTCTGTTTAATTAGCTCACACAGTGAAGAGGTAGCTGTAGCTAGTGAAGGTGGTATCTGTATCTAGTAAGGTATCTGTAGCTAGTGTATGCAGAGGAAGCATCCGGGTGGGTTTTCTTTCTCCTTCCCCCCCTTAAGGGAGCGTTGTTACTTCCTAGCAAAGGACTTAGGCAATTTTAGTTCATGCTTCTCTGTTCATTTTTCACTTACTCAAGCTGCACTTTTTTACCCCCAGCAAAACCAGGAATTTTACACTTCGGAAAAGTGACATTCTGGAACCGGCAGCAAAATCTGCAAAATTCTTGGAATTTCATGACGTTTTTGTGACTTCAGCCACGGGAGAAAAATAACAAGAGAAAACAGATCTCTACATCAGGAAAAAAAAAAAAACCCTGACAAGGGAAGAACACGACCATTAGCGTACAAATCACTGTCAAACTATAAGCAAATAGGGACCAAAAGAGAAACACTTGGTCTAGATTTCATCAAAAGTGTATAATTAAAATTTAATTGAAAGGTTTTTGATGGGCATTAATAAAGCTTTGAGTTTTATCTGGCATTCACAAGTACTTCTGCTGATCAAGGTATCCTTTTGTATACGCTAGGATATTTTTAAACTAAATTTGCTACACATGCTCACTGCAGCACAGGCGTGCAAAGATGTTAACTAATTCTAATCCATTATATTAGCACAGACAAAGGGAGCTTTTGATTTGCTATTGTTCAATCTAAATGAGATCAGTGGGGGGGGACAGATTAGGCACATGGTTAAAGCGACACTCAGAAGAAATTATTCAGCTCAGAAGCTCTGGAATCACGACACTCAAAGGAAGGCGGCATGGCAGGAATGGGGATCGGAAAGCTGAGTAAGCCACTTCCAGCAGCAGCTTGTTTTAAACGCTAGCAATGCATCCAAAATCTCCGCTTGCATAAAACACTTCAGTTTGACTGAAGTTCATTCTAAATAGTTTATTTTCTCTGCTTATACAGCTTCACTGATGGATGTAATAAACCTCCTATTGTGTTCTGCAATTCCAGTATATTAATTCTACCCCACTAACATTTCATTTACCATCCTGCTGCCCAGACTGGAAATATCACGAGCCACGGTCATCTAATGATAGCCAGCAACAATATGCCCCTGATACCAATACCATCCGTCCCCCATTTGCTAGCTGCCTGCCCATCTGCCATGATGATCAATTCATAAATTTCATAGATTTAGTTCATAGATGTTAGGGCTGGAAGGGACCTCGGAAGATCACTGAGTCCAGCCCCTCGCCCCAGGGGCAGGAAGTCAGCTGGGGTGAAGGGATCCCAGCAGGGTAGGCATCCGGTTGAATTAGCCTCTTAAATATTTCACAGGTTCACTGGTCAAACCAGCAAGCAAAGAAGAGCTGGATTGTTGTTACTAACCATTTTTTATATAATCCAGCACGCCAGAAATAGAGCCAAGACCATCTAAGGAAAGCAGGAGGTTAAAAAACAAATAAGAGCCCTTTTTCCTCCCTGAAATCCCGTCTTTTGGGGTTTTTCACTTTAAGCAACATTATTCTAATTCACTTGTATGAGACAATGCTATAGGAGTTCTGGTTAGACGCATTTATTTCTTGCTCACATGACAGGGATCAGGGTTGTAAAACTCAACTCACAATGCTTACAAATTAAAGTTCAGTGGCCAGGTTGAAGAATTAGCCCAGATTTATATTTAATCACTGCCCGCATTTGGGCTCCCACTTAGCAGCCAGCCACCCTGCAAAGCCATGCCTCGGTCTTGTCTGCATTGCCTTATGACCTGGACTGGGCCTTCCAGGGCCATAGCTCATAGTTCTCTGCAATGTAATATGTTGCCGGTCTTTGATTCCCTCCAAGTGAATTTGGAGAACTTGTCTGGGCACAGGGGACAATCACACAGGAGGGCACAGGAGCAGTGTCAGCACTTGAGGGATCTAGCTCATATTTCCACTACAAAACAGATAGATTGCCAATCAGATTGAAAACAGTGCCTGGATGCTAACCAGCCCCACAGCCAAGCCAGTTAGTTTTGGGTAAGAGCACCACTAAAGGCAGGTCAGAGGGTTTTATCTGCAGCTGGAAGGAGGCCAGAGGCAACACTTGGGCTAAGTCTGACGTGATGACATAATCTTAGGGACAGCACCACTACAAACGCTGCATTTTAAAATCAGACACATCTATTCCGGCTCCTGCAGTATCTAACTATCTAGCTAGAGATGATTGAAATCTTTATTTTTCCCAAATAGCAATTTAGCTGGAAAATGAGGTTTCTGTCCTCCTGAAATCATTTGCGAGTCTAAGATAAATTTGCCAAATAGCTTTTCTCTGGTGGAAAAAGAATAAAAGGGAGGCTACATTCACTATGTGAATGGTATTTCCCTAGTAGTACCAGAGAGTTGTCGTCAGTAGTATCATCATTGTCATCAGTGACCCCTCACGGTCAAGGATGACCCCTCCCGAGATCAAACAAAGGGTTGTAAATGACTCCATTGTGTTGCCACAGGTCCACTGCCACAGGATGGTGTAGAAATTATGGGTATTGGAAATTGGTTATTGTGGTAGATGTTGGACTGGACCAGTGGGAGAGGCCTGCACATGACTGTCTGGCAACTGGACAGATCTTGGCAGAGGAGAAACCAGTATGCAACAGCAAGGAGATCCCAGACAGCTGGGGACACTCTTCTGCTGCATCCTACATCCACCTTCACAGCCATTGAGAAGTGTGCCTTCTTCACCTGCCTGCTCCACTGTTGAGGTCTTTGTTATGTTGTACTGCTCTTCGTCTGATACCTCATCTTTGACCTCAGCACCATGGGAGACCCTACCAGGAGTACAAGATGCTGATGGTGTTGCTCTTAGGGTCACTGGTACACACAAACCTCTCCATCCCTTTAAGGTGGCAGTCCATGGAGAGGACTATGAGAGCAGCACCAGACAGAAGACCCCTTATCCCAGATATGAGGCGTCTCAGGTTGTAGGGCAACATAGTTTTATCTATGGTTTTGGCAAGACCAAGCTATATGTGCTGTTGTGTTCAAGGAAGCAGGTCTTCTGTGCATTGGTAAGGAGACAACACTGCCATACCCAGACTCTCAATCTCTGATTCTCTTCCAATGGGAAACTAGCCTACGTTCTGCTGCCATGTGGTAGAGGAACATAAAACCACGGTCTAAATGCACTTTTAGAATAACATTCCATATTGATATGATTGACATGATACATGATGAGAAAAAAAATGATAAGTCGTTGTAGTTTTTTCAGGCTGGCTTATCGGTACCATTGCCAGTAGTAGACAGGCTGGACACAAACCCTGGGCACCAGAAGGATGGCCCCCAGGGATGCCGCATTACCAGAGCAGTGCTACATGTTCAGGCAGCTTTCAATGATACCTCGTTGGAGGCAGTGAGAACGTGCCCCCGCCCCGGCCCAGGGTGCCTAAATCCCTAGTTATGCCTCTTCCCCAGATTGTTAAGTTTGCCTGACTCTTCCTACTATAAGGCTGAGTTTAATTTGTCCATCTTTACTATGCTTTAAAGGGAGACATAGCAGGAACACTCACAGCAAGGCCCCTGTCGGGTTCTCAGTCTGTTGAACCTGCAGTCAAACAATACGATCGATGCAGTTGTCCATGTCATCATCTGCTTACACCTGAAAGTCAATGAAGGTCATAGTGTCACTCGAAAGGCCCTTCCTTCCTCTGCCCTCAATCACAGCCGGCATTGACCATTGTGTCAGCTAATGCCAAAGTATTCTTGGATGCTAAATAAGACCTTATTGCCAAGATGAGGAAAATCATAGGTAAGCATGTAATTAAAAATGAATATGAACTTATTTGACCTTCCAAAAGCTTTCAACTGTCAAGCAAGAAGCACGATGGAGGATCCTTCTGAAGTATGGATGCCCACTGAAATTTGTCACCATTCTTTGCCTGTGCCGTGACCAAATGTGAGCAGTGGTTCCAGTATCAGATGTAGCACCAATCCCTTTGAAGTTAAGATGGGAGTTAAGCAAGGCTGCATCGTTGCTCCAACACTCTTCTCAATATCCCTTATCACTAAGCTACATCTGACACTCAACCAGCGTCCAGTTGGAGTTGAGCCAAACTACCCAATTGATAGTAAGCTGTTTTTGAAGCTAACTCTTAGCCAAAACCAACACCACACCAACTTCAACCACTGACCTGCAGTACACTGATAATGCTGCAGTGTGTGCTCTCAGAAGCAGACCTTCAGACAATATTGATGTCTTTACTGAAGCAAATGAGAAAATAGGATTGACACTTGACCTTCAGAAGACTAAAGTCCTTCACCAACAAGCTGTTTATGAAAGGTCCCCAGCTCTGATAAGTCAGATTTATGGTGAGATTCTGGAGAAGAGTGTATGTGTGCCGTACCATGGAAGCCATCTTGCCGCAGGCTGACATTGACGAAGAAATCCAACATCACGTCAATGAAAGTGTGGTCTTCAGACAACTGAGGAAATGGGTGTTCAAAGATCATGACACCAAATTTAAAACCAAGCTCATGGTCCAGCAAGCAGCTGTTAGATGCAACTAAGATGTGGACAATGTATAGGAGCTGCCTCAAGTCTCTGGAGAAGTACCATCAATGCTGCCTGTAGAAGATCCTTTGTGTCCAGTGGGAAAACACTGGTACCAACATTAGCGTCTTCTTGCAAACAAACTCCACAACCATCATGATGATGACCATCCAGCATCAAGTTTGCTATGCTGGCCACATCATCTGGATGGCTGACTTCACAATCCCGAAGCAAGTTTTATTCTCCCAGCTCAGTCAAGGTAGGCACTCAAGAGGAGGGCAGAGAAAGTGTTTCAGAGGTGTCCTGAAGGCCAACTTCAAAAAATGCAGCATCAGCCTGTGGGAAACTATAGCCCAGGACTGCCCCAAATAGACAAAGTGTCTGTTGCAAGGATCTCAGTAATTTGAAGCCTCATGATGACAAGAAGAGATGGAAAAGTGGAAGCAGCAGAAACAGCGTGTCAAGGACTGAATCAAAAGTACTGAGCCACCCACCGCTCATGGTAACACATGCCTGAGTTGGAGTCGAATCTAATGATCCGGGATCAGCCTTGTCAGCTATCTTCAGACCCATAGATGAAGCAACCATGGAAGACAATCATCTTCTGCTGCAAGGGAAGAAAAGATTATCAATGCAGAGGCAGAAGGGGGCCAAATTAAGGTTGTGCAGGCACTGGCATCCTGATTTCCTGAGTACCGTATAATGCAATTTTAATGTATTTGTATGAGTATTTCTGAATAACACAAATGACTAAGGCATTTGCAAAAATAGCATTTCCTGTGGTTTCTATCACAGAAACACTTGATCTGGACACTGCTCAGTGACTTAGGCATCATTCCTGACTTCCCAAATGTCTGCTGATTTGTTTTTGACAGGAATAGAGCTCACAGGCTGCAGCAAAGAGACATAAAGCATTTAGCTTTCTCAAAAAAGCTACAGAAAGGGTAAGAGTCCCAAATCCTATTGATTTTACCCAGCAACTTGAAGCAACAATTAACCTTTCTACCTGTATGGCACTCTTTATAATGCACCTAAGTTGCTTTTCAAAGTTTGCTTTTTAAAAATTAACGAATCAATGCAACTTTGCATCTATTGAGCAACTTGAAATGTCAAGGTTGTAGTAAGGAAGAACATTAAAGAGATGCAAATCATGTTATATACGCACATAGGTACTATTCAATTCAAATTTGGTGGTTGTGAAGACTCAGTTCTAAGCGCTGCTTCCCATGTTTGGACTTTCCCCCCTTTTCATTCTCTTCAGTACACTCACTAAGTATGTCCTATGACATTCGAGCACCTTGGGAAGTGTCCTGGTTTCAATTAAAGATGAGTGTCCATTTTGGGGTTTCACAATGGAGAAGCGAAAGTCATCCTACAACAATCATATTTTTAAATTTCTGGTCAGGATTTGCTACTGATTCAGGCACATGATTACGGGTTCCTGGGTGGGATGCTGAAATCTTCCCAGAAAAATCCTAGGTTTGTTAGATGTCAGAGATTTTGGGGTCGGAAGGGAGCTCAGTAAATCATCGAATCCGACTCCTGGCCTTGGGCAGGAAAGAGCGCTGGGGTCAGATGACCCCAGCCAGGTGTTTGTCCAGTCTCCTCTTAAGGACCCCCAAGGTAGGGCTGGACAAACACCTGGCTGGGGTCATCTAAACTGGGTGCCTAGTCTATTTACATTGCACTGCTACAGTGGGGTAAAATAGGGTGAGATGCATTTTTGTGGCCTGGTGAGGATTCGGGTGCTGTATCGGCATTCCCAGGGTGAATGTTCAACTCTGCACTATCACCCCTGCAAGAGAGAGGACAAGTGGAGCATGTGTAAGAAGTGGGTATGCTGCCTTGAACAGCTGGAAGGTTGGTCA
>JAGPOW010000304.1:4201299-4232966 GCA_030014935.1 Caiman crocodilus
CCTAGTTGACCAACCTTCCAGCTGTTCAAGGCAGCATACCCACTTCTTACACATGCTCCACTTGTCCTCTCTCTTGCAGGGGTGGTAGTGCAGAGTTGAACATTCACCCTGGGAATGCCGATGCAGCACCCAAATCCTCACCAGGCCACAAAAATGCATCTCACCCTATCTTACCCCACTGTAGCAGTGCAATGTAAATAGACTAGGCACCCAGTTTAGCCCCAAATATTCAAAACATCACATTCTTCTGCTGTTCATATTGCTCAAGCTGGCCCTCTTAGACATCAATCTCACATTTTCAAGTGCAGTTTTAGGGAGGAAAAAAAAAAAAAAACTTCTCGTCTTGTCCCCAGAAAATACATTGATAAATACAGAAAACAGGATTTGAACTGGTAATGCCCTTAAAAAAAAAAATCTCACAAGAGAATCAAATAATCAAGAAAGGAGGCAAAAAATTAAGTGCACTAACAATACTAAAACAACTACGCTAAAAAACCAAATCTGATTTGGTATTTTTTTATTGAATGCACAAAAATAACGCAAGTGCAAAAGTCAAGTTGTCACAGATCTGATTATAGGTCAACTCTGCACAGTAGATGAATGCAATTTTTGTGGGTTTTATGGTGGAAGAAAAGGCTTAATTATATTTGGAACAATGCAGCAATGTTCTTGCTTATCGCATTAGGTGTGTTTGTAGATGCCGGAGAAATTGCAGTGGCGTGCTCTCTACCCATACATCACGATATAGTACTAACCAGTCATAGGGACACCACTCTCAGGGGCATGGAAGAGACAGAGCTGGGAATGGGACAGGTACGAGTGGGCAAAATGCATGGGGCAATACTACAGGGGATGGAAAGAAAAGTCCAGCGTGTACTAGAGCATGCTGCTCTCCGATCCTGGATTAGAAACCAAAATTCCTGAGCCTCTTCATTCCTCTCCTACCAGCAGAGCCCACTAGCAAAGTTTGGATCCTGTCTCCTCTTCTCTCCCCCATCTGTAGGCTGGTAAGCCTCTAATGATATTAGTTGCAACATAGACTCAAGCAGTAGTAGTCTGAGTGGTGGATCTACACAGCCCAGCCCTCCGGATGACCCACACTGGTGTCAGTCTGATGCCATGCAATGGAATTTCTTCTGTCATTTTTTTGGAAGGATCATAGGAAAATGCGCCTGGTAGAGATCTCATGAGGCCATTGTAGCCCAACCCTTTATTCGAGGCAGGATCATGCTTGACCAAACCATCCCAGCCAAGTGCACGTCTGTCCTGGTCTCAAAAATATCCACGGAAGACGATTCCAGTCTCTAAGCAATTTTAACTACCCTTGCAGTGCAAAAGTCCTTTCTAAGCCCCAACCTAAATGTCTATAGTGGAAGTTTAAGCCCTGCTCTTGTGGCCATATTGTTCCAGTCCTCTGGATGACCCATATTGGTGTGGATACTCGGAGGGATGGACCTTCTATAATTCCCTTTATAACAACCCATTATGTATTTGAAGGCTATTATTAAATTCTGCCCCTCCCCACCCTGTCTTTTCCTCTCCAGACAAAATAATCTCAATTCTTTCAACCTTTCTTCTCTGCCATGTTTCCCAACCTGTAATAAGTTTTGGTGTTGCCTGCTGGACACTTTCCTATGTGTCCACATAGTTCTTGACATGCAGTGCCCAAAACAGGACAGGGCACGCCAGTCATATAGCAGGAAACTATGGTAAAACAACATGGGTGAGGCTGAAAGGCCAAGTACTCGCAAGCTAGCAAAGGCCAGATCTAAATGATTTGCATAAAACCAATCCTGCTCGCTTGCGCTGTGCATTAAGATACGTAATCCCATAGCATTTATTGCACATGCCTCCTGCCTTACTCAGTGAGCCTGTTCTGAAAAGGAACCACACTTTTGCAGAAATGAGGCTGTTGTGGTTAAAACCCTTGCCTCGTTCACTGTGGAAGCTGGAATCTATCTACTGCCAGAGGCAGAGAACGGCAGGAAGTTCTTGGGCTCTTTGCTATTTGTTTTCTCCTTCTAGTCCTAAACTCCGCGTCCCTCGCTCCAAACTGTCCTCCCACGTGCATTCCCAGTCTCCACCCCAGTCACATCACAGTTCCCTTCCTCCCAGCCTGATTGCTGGTTCCCATGTTGTTGCCCTGGGGTCCTTTTCCTACTTTCCTTTCAACACCACCCCCAGCTCCCGGTTCAATTCTCCATCCTTGAGCTCCTTGTCCGGTCTCAGCCTCTCCATCTCTGGGTCCTCGTTCTGGTTTGTTGGTCTGGACAGTCTGGACAGGTGCCCCCAACATCTCAGCTCCCTGTCCAGTCTGCCTTTACTCCCCAATGCCCTCATTCCTCCCATACCCGGTTCCTTAATCCAATCAGTCTAAATGTCTCTTCTGTCAGCTGTTTATCTGAACTCAGTGTCCCCATGCTTTCCCTTACCAGCTCCTTATCTAAGTAGTCCCAGTGACCCCTTTCTCCAGCCCCCACGCTAGGTTATTTACCCATCCAAGCACAATCTCTTTTCCCAATAAATCCCAGTCATCCCCGACCCCTACTTTCCTTCCCACCCATCCGAATGTTGCCCTCTCTGCATTCACATCAAACAGTTTCCTCTTCCCGGCTCTCCATCTGGGTTTCTGGCCATTTCGAGGGAAGTCCATCTTCACCCAGCGGTCCTGGGCTGGGGCTGACTCACTCATTTGATGGAGATGGTGCACGCACGGCTTGTTTAGCTCTGGAAGCTATGAAAGGACTGAGCATCCTTAGCAAGGATGGGACTCCTGGATCTTTAGTTCTTTGCGGTTTCTTAATGTGTAGGGAGCATGAGAAACACAGAGGCCAAGGTTTGTGTGGGTTTTCCTAAAGAACGCAGAAGAGACATCCCGGCCAAATGCCGATGGTGAAGTGCTTGTTCAAAGGCGAGTTTCAGCAAGATCTCCTCCACAATGTGTTAACACGAACAAAACATCATGTTTTCTCCAACTTTATTTTCAGACATCGCTGAACTATTTTGGTGGAAATTGCTCATAAAAATTCAGCCCAAGGCAGGCAGCCAGCTTGGTAAATTTCAGCCCAAAAGGTTAAAATTGAACAAATTATAAGGGATTGAAAATGAGGTCTTATAATGGCAAGGTTCTGTGGGCAACTTTAATAATAGGCAATCTTTCCTGCCCTGCTTATAATCAGATCATCTAAGCCACTAATGAAGGGGGGGAAAAAATCTTAAAGACAAAGTAACTAGGAATCTGGAAAGAATTAAAGTGGTGGAAATTGTCTGTGTTTACTTCTCCTATAGATTAGTTTGCTGACTAATTTTTTTTTTTTTGAAAAAGGTCAGAACAATTAGTATAAAACAAACACTTCAGCATAATGTGCCATAATGATTATTTTTGCAACAATCAGTTAGCAAGCCCCAAGAACATTTGATGAATTTTAAGCTAACTACGCCATTATCAAATTTTCCACAACTTATAATCATGACAACAATTCAACAAATGGCTACGGTGATCATAAAACGTTGTATCGCGGTGGAAGTCCATCAGAGTTTCTCCGTCGCTCGGTCTGCAGTTTTGGGTCTATCAATGAGGGACCAGATGATTCAAAAATGTCATGTCTGTATTGGTGTGATCTTTATTATTCAAAGAAGGGTGGTCTTGTCTAAAGCTCTGTTCTGGGTTCGGACCAGGGCTATGCTACTTCCCTGGACGGATGAGACTAAGTGGTCCTGCATAAGCTCACCACCGCATTGGATTTGATGTGCACTTGCAGAACTCTGCTCACCCTGTTCTTTCCTTCTTAGCCTTGTCTAGGCCTGCATATAACCCCAGTACAACTCTCCAAACCTTTAATCAGACCATGACTAGGGAAAGAAAAGCCCTCTTTTTAGCCCACTGGCCTTGTGGTTAGAGAGTGGGGAGCACAGGAATCAGCTTCACCTAGACAGACAAGGTTATTTGGGTAAATTTGATAGCTTTTATTAGGCCAACTTAATAAAAAAGATCAGATTCACACAAATAACCTTGTCTGTCTATGACCTGAGACCAGCACGGCTACAACCTACACCCCTATTTTCACCTAGAGGGATTTGAACCTGGGGGGCATAAACTAGACCTTAGCCAGAGCACTCTCTAGGCCTCCTCTTGAAGCCTGCCCATTGCACAGACAAGAATGGGAGATATGTTGAGGCCAGAAGGAGAAGAAGCAGCCAAGGGAGAGGGCCTCAGTGAGGGAAACAGAGGCCTGGTGGGGAGGACCCTATGGGGTCTGGCGCCGTTCTTTTAATATGCATTTTATAAAATAGATGGGATAGTTTGTGTCCTATTGGGGAACGGGGAAATATAGCTCCTATAGGTATGCATAAAGCTGATAGGATTTGGCCCTTAATCTTTCCTGACCTTTGTTCCCTACCTGTATTGCAGAGGGAACATGCATTTTTTTATCTTATAGTTTTATTTCGATGGCAAATTCTGGGGGTGGACCTGGACATATAATCTGAACTTTTCTGTTATGTAGAGATAATTAGTAATGCTAATGAGAAAAAAAAGGAGGGGGGGGAGGGTTGGGGGGAGAAAAATGACCCTGAAGGTTCAGGCTTTTAGTCAGTCTCTGGCTGGGAGGAGTTAGGGTAACACCTTGTAACGCTGATGACTTTCCTCTGAGCCTTTAGATGCTGTCTGTGGTGTGGACAGGACAATGGACTACAAAAGACTTCAGTTGGAGATAGCTCAGTTTCCAACTTTCTGAAAATTTGACTGAGGATTTCAAGATTGGTCAATTAATACTTTCTTTCAGCGACAGGCAATACTTGGCTTACAAGCAGTTGCATAGCTACAGCATGTATCAAAAAAAAGAAAAAATACCATCATTTATTACACGAGTAAGAGCCTTGCCTTCGCTCCACCTTAGCTTTTCTTTTTCTTTTCCTTCCAGTGTTATTCCAAGTAAACCTGGCACTCTGGCATCTCATGAATTGTACGTCTCCTGGGAGGAGTATATTTAGCTCCTGAATATATCAAGGGGTTTCTGTGGTTAACAGAAGACTTGGTGTTCGCAAGATCCAGCCTGTCTGCTAAATGATATTGGGACTATGGGGCTGGAGGAAAAAAGTTGTGTGTGTGTGGGGCTGAAAATTAGATCAGAGAAGAAAAGTTGTCAGGGAAACAACATCCCCTTCACAACCACCAGCGGGCCCGGTATAACCACATACACATAACCTCCCCGCCTCCCCTCTGTTATTCTTGTAAATTACAGAGAAAGACATTAGAAAAGGTCTCTCCGGGATTCACAATGCATGGGTATTTGGACTGCTGAACCTGCTGTATATTATTAGTGTTACAGGAGTGGCTTTTTCTTACAGCAACATCCTGGACTAAATTGTGCCTTTAGGGCCACTGGCAAAGCCCACTGGAGTTAATGGGAGTCTTCCTTTGATTGCAAGGGGCTTTGAGAAGCTCTGAGATGCAGAGCACAATATTAGGTGGTATTGCATGTGCATCCCACCTCCGCAAGTTGCTCACAAGGGCCAGGCTGCAATAGCAGCCCCAGGAGGTAAATTAGATTCAAGGAGTTCTGGAAAGGGAGACTTTCCACCTCTTTCTGGGTGATTTTGCAAGGGGCATGGCCTTCCACCGTCCAGTCTCCAAATCCTTTATTCATAGATTCATAGATTGTGGAGTTGGAAGGGACCACAATGGACCATCGTGTCTGCCCCCCTGCCCCTGGCAGGAAAGAGGACCAAGGTCAGATGACCCCAGCCAGGTGACTATCTAGCCTCCTCCTGAAGACCTCCAAGCTAGGTGAGAGCATCACCTCTCTTGGAAGTCCACTCCAGATCCTGGCCATCCTTACTGTGAAAAATTTCTTCCTAATATCTAACCTACATCTACTCCCAACTAATTTACACCCATTATTCCTAGTCACTCCCTGGGGCACCTTAGTAAACAGCGCTTCCCCTATTCCCCGTTGATCTCTCCCAATACATTTATAGGCAGCCACAAGATCTCCCCTCAGCCATCTCTTGTGAAGGCTGAAGAGATTCAGCTCTCTCAGCCTTCCCCCTTAGGGTCTGTCATGAAGGCCACGAATCATGCGAGCCTCCGCTGGACCCTCTCCAGATTGCCCACATCCCTCTTGGAGTGCAGCACCCAAAACTGGACACAGTACTTCAACTGTGGCCTGACCAGTGCCGCATAGATGGGGAACATCCCCTCCTTTGATCTATTAGTCATGCACCTGCTAATGCATGACAAGGTGCGATCGGTCTTGTTGATGGCCTCGTTACTCTTCCAGCTCGTGTTCATTTTGGAGTCGATTATGACTCCAGGATCCCTCTCCGCCTCTGAGCTGCTGAGAAGATCACTGCCTAACCTACAGGTGTGCTGGGGGTTCCTCCTTCCCAGGTGGAGTACCTTACATTTATCTTTATTAAATTGTATCCTATTTATCTGTGGGTCCGAAGGTCGCTGATGAAGCCTATCTGGGATAGACAGACTATGTTGTGACTTAGGCACATATTTTCAAGTGGGGTGCATGGCTTTGGGTTCTTGGTTTGGTCTGTGACACATGGTATCTGCCACTCCCATTTTTCCATCTTCTGTTGTCATCATAAGCTTTCAGAGTATGCTTCTCTGCTCACATATGAAGCTCACCTATTTTGAGACCCCCTTCATGCCCATTTTCCAGTCTGAAGATGACCAAGCACTGTTTTGGTCTGCACTGTTTACAGTTCAGATAAAAAAAATAGATGCTATAAATGTCTTTACTTATATTTACAGCTAGATTTTGGTGACAGGGCCACCCCTTCTTAGCTGTTATTGGTTCACTGATTCCTGGCTTGATTTCAGTGACTTGTACATACACGTAGAAATAGCTGAGTAGGTTCCCTTTAAAAAGAGAAGGCAAACAGCTGGGTTTTTCTTTTCGCCATGGTTGGGAGGTTGTCAGGCAGCCAATGCCAGCTTCTGGATTCTTGGGGCCAGTCCTAAAGCTGCTCCCCGGACTTTAAAATAGCACCATAAGGATATAGGACCTGGCTGTGGTGTAGGCCCCTACAGAGGTGCAAGTAAAGGCACAATTGGATTTGATGCATGATCCACACAATGACACACATGTATGGAAGGAGGCATGATTATGGCATCGCACATCAGATCACATCACACCTATTGCCAGTGGAGGCAGAACCCAGGATTGTGATCACAGCTTCCCCCTGCACGGGCAAGTGGCAAGCTCCCACGGCTGTGAGCCCCTTCAGCTGATGAAGCTCCCAGCCACAGGGGTGCACCTGGCCACACATTCAATTAATGGCATGATAAGAACCAGCCATAAAGTTGTGGAATAACTTTGTGGTTTATTCCTTGTTTTATGACACCATTGACTGCTTTAATGTGTAGTCAGGTCACAATTTAAAATGGGGTTAACTGGTCAGTCACATTGGAAGTGTAAGGTGCAGTAGGGGCCTAAGAGGCACAAATAGGGAGCTCTTTTGACATGGGAATTCTTGGTTGAGCTGATGGTATGCAAGGCACGTAAAAAGCCATTAGCCAGTGTGTGGGTCTGGCCCATAGGCTTGGTTGATCTTTCCCTCCCATCCCATGTCAAATTACAGGACTTGGAATAGAAATACTACGCTAGAAGAAATCAGTTTGTCCACAGTGTAGGGACCAGTCTATGATACACAGGATGAGTCTACCCCAGCCAGCTGCTCTGCAGCATGTTGAGCTGGGTTGGAGCAGCTCCAGGCCAGGAGGCTGAAGGCCAGGGCTCCCTGCCAGCCGGGGCTGCTCTGACCCGGCTCAATGTGCTGTGGTCCCAGCCACGCATGCCAACAGCATGCCCAGGAGCAGTACACTGTGGCGTAAGCAGTGCCAGAATTCATTCCATCACCTTAATATGTGTAGAAGCACCCACACTGACATGCTTACAAAGCATGTCCAAAGTAAATGAAGACAAGAGCCAACGCAGGACAAATCTCTCCCAGGAAAGGATTATCCGGGCAGAGATATCACCCTTCGTAGAGACCTGTGAGAAACACCATTTACCTTGTAGTTCCTGAGGGCTTTCTCTACAGCAACATCCTCTAGGTCTCCCAGCTCTTCTGGGCCTGCTTTTTCCCATCCTCGTTTATCAAATAAAATTGAAGGAAATGTTGAAATGCAAGCTATTTGAGCAGAAAAAAATCATCATGGTTCTATTATAAATACGAAAATGAACCATTTTGAGTGTTTCAACTGGTTTCTCTTTCAAATATGAATAATTGGGAAAAAACTGATATGGAGATATGGACATCTTTGGAGTTACACAATCTGTATTTTTTCACAGAAGATTGTTTCAGCAGAGCAAAGTTTGCTCAGCTCAAATTTCACCCTTCGGACTGTAATCCTTGAAAAGAGCTCTCCGGAGCTGCCCCTTGGACTGCCTTGCTTTATGACCTGCAATAAGATTTTACAGTGTTTCAAGTGAGTCTCACTTGGTGTTTATGGTGTGCTTGAGGTGGTGCTTTACTTTTGGTTCCTGGCTGATGCTATGTGAATGACAGGTCTACAGAGCCTCTACAGCTACAGGGGACGCACTGAGGTCTGAGAGGATATTTGGTGCTTGTATTATTCGTGCTCACACCATCTGATGTGTTCAGAAAGGAGTACAAAATATAGTATGCCAAGTACTAATCAGATCTGTCTTCCCAATCTCACAGAGCATTTCTAGCTCTCTGAAAATAGCCAAACTGGGGAGAAAAGAGGGGGAAGGATCTTTTGGGTTCATTGTCCCTTGCAGTCAGTCACCCACATCAGACAGCCGTGCTCCCAGACGGATAACGCTACTACACGACTCTTACACTTCGTTTGTCCTCATCACGCCAAGTGCAAGGCTGTTTCCAGCCGTCACTGTTTTGATTATGAGAAACCTTCTAATTTTCAGCCTAGATTTATTCATCACCACTATATCCCCATTTGCACTTGTCCCAGCGCTGCCCTTGGACTTAAATAGCTCTTCCCTTTTGCTGGATTTTATCCCCAATCTATTTATAGAGATTACTCGTATCATTCTCAGCCTTTGTTTTGCTAGGATAAACAGGCCAAGATCACAGTCTAAACTGAATATAATCCCAAGTGGTGCTATATCCAATGTGTTATTAAAGTCCAGACAGGAAATAAAGTGAATCTCACCTTTCTCAAACCAAGATTTAAGGTTACCCTGGCATTATCTACCTTGGTCACTGTATTTGTACTTTATACAAATGTTGTATTTTATCCCATTTTCCATCTACTTCTTGTCTTTAATTATTCTCCTTGGAAGTTTATTATGCAGTCTTACATACTACTCAGGTCTTTTGTCCTTCTCTTTTTCTTTATATGCCTGATGAGCTTTTTGCTATGTATTTTAATATTCTGTTCAAGCTTGATACTTGGATATTCTTGCTTTATCTGTATCTATTTTGAGCTCCACGATCTTTAGCATTTTTTCCACTGCTCACAGGTTTTCTGTTTATTCCTTATATCTTACTGAAGCCATTTATTCATCCATTGAATTTGGGAACTACTTCCTACTTGTTTTTCCCCTTGCTTGGTGGATACATTCAAGATAGGTCTAGCCTCTTAAAGAAATGCCAGGCATCATCCACATTTTCATCTCTGAACATTTCAGTCTACCTGATCTTACACAACAGGCTCTTCATTTCTCAAACTTTGCCCTTTGGCAACTGAAAAGTCTAACTGCTGATATACTTCTTTTATTGGTCCACCTAATTTAAACTGAATCAACCTTGTGATCCTTCCAGCCACAGTTATTTTCCATATCTGTTTTCTCTTTTGTGATATCATATAATCATAGAAAAATGAGGGTTGAAAGGGACCTCAGGAAGTCATGTAGTCTAACCACTTGCTTAAAGCTGGACCAGCCCCAACTAGATCATCCCAGCCAAGGCTTTGTCTAGCAGGGTCTTAAAAACCTCCAAGGATGGAGAGTCCACCACCTCCCTGTGTAACCTGTTCTAGTGCTTCACTGCCCTCCTTATGAGAAAGTTTTTCCTAATATCCAACCTCAACTTCCCTTGCTGCAGCTTGAGCCCATTGCTCCTTGTCCTGTCATCTGCCCCCACTGAGACCAGCCCAGTGCTATTCAATCCCTCCTCAGTCTTCTCTTCTGTAGTCTAAATAAGCCCAGTCCCCCCTGCCTCTCATCATAAGTCATGTCTTTATTACTTACCAAAATTAAATCTAAAACAACAGCACCTTATGTTGGTTCAGTAACTAGTTAGTGAAAGAAAGCTACTTTTGGCTATCATATATAGGAATATCTGGGCCCTGCTACTACTGGAAGCATTCTTCCTCCAATCTGTGTCTGAGAAATTAAAATCTCCCATGGCTCAAAAGGAGAGAACCTCCCTGACATCTCAGATGCACAGTCATAGCTGCTAAAGGGGTAGTGCCAGCCACAGAGTGCAGCCAAGGCACAGGCCCTACAAACTGCAACCAAACCAACCACCAGTTGTGTGTCAGTTCACTGCTCCTTTCCTACAACAGATAGCACATGCAAAAAAAACTCCTCTGCTTACTGCTTGCTGCAGCTTGCACAGGTCACTAGAGTCAGAAAGGAAGGCATGTAGCACTGTCTAGGCCAGAGTTCCTTCCCTAGTCCTAGCAGTACTTGGTCCAATATCAGTAACCTAAGGCCTGCTATAATTCCCATTGTAATCAAGACGATGGCTTCTAGGGAGTACAGTAGAGCTGGGTTGATGCGATCCATCATCTCTCAGTGAAAAACAGGCCACTTGTAGAAGAAGAGCAGACAGCAACTATGTGAAAGGCCTTTCTTCTTGCCCTGATTTTTTTCCTGACCCAGTAATGACTCCTAAGCTTTAAATAGTGGAAATTAGATTTAAATTGCCAACATAAATAGACTGTAACAACAGCCTTGATGAGTTTACAGTCAGCTCTGCAACACACAGATTTTTATCAATACTAGTGGTACTTAGAGCGCAATGCACCAGATATGCAAATTTATAATGATTCCAGACTGGCTGAAAATTGATTATTCCTTCCCATGAAACACTCACAGGCTATGTAGAATGGTAAGCAAGTTACTTTTTAAAGGGTTTTTGTGCAGTTCCCCACATTTATTTAAAGCATTCACAACATTTTTTAGGGGTGCTGGTTATAGCTGTTTTGGACACAGGCAGACAAAGTTCTTTGGGTACATGTGATATCTTTTATTAGACCAATTAAATAGTTGGAAAATCTGTTCTTTGCAAACTTCCATAGGAAAAACACCTTTCTTCAGGCATGGAGAGAGTCTGCTGGTGTTTGTGTACTCTCCTAGGTGGAACAGAAGCTTAAAACAACATGCAAAAGGTAGGTCTGTGAAAATGCAAGTGCATGGCAGTGGGGATCAGAGGTGATGGCAGACAATAGGTGTGAGACAGGTAGGTGGCAGGGGGGGAATGTTGATCTGGTGATAGAATATAGCTGGTAAAATGCAACCTGGGTTAAGATGGCAGGCAGGTTGTAATGTGCTATAAATCCAATGTCTATATTTAGTCCATGATCTTTTCGCATCCAGTAAATTTATGAAGTGAAGTTCGTAGGCTTGTCTATGAAAGGTATTTTGTAAATTCCCTTTGAGGATTAGAACTAAGACTGGAGTGAGAGCGGTTGTCTTGTGAGAAGTGTGCACCCACAGGTCATTAGGTACTTTGGTCTTTGATAGATTTGTGGTGTGTGTTCACTCTGGTGCACAGTTGCTGTTTGGTTTCTCCTACATATTTTCCATAAGGACATTTAATGCACTGGATGAGATATATAACATTTCTGGAGGTTCAGGTATAAGATCCAGGCATGTTGGTGGTTCTCTTGTGGGGTGTAGTTATTATGGAAGTGGTGGAGATGTGTTTACAGGTTTTAAATTTCTTGTCCTGGAATAACTTTCTTCGACATTCTTCCTTTTTGTTTTTGTACCTGGTTGTGAGCTGCTTCACAGCATTACTATTTCCACAGCTGATGGTATGAGAAGTAGCTGAGAAGAACTGTTCTGCTGACTTGGTGCCTTGAGAATGTACCTGAAATTCAATCATCAACTTT
This sequence comes from Caiman crocodilus, assembly GCA_030014935.1. Classification (NCBI taxonomy): domain Eukaryota; kingdom Metazoa; phylum Chordata; order Crocodylia; family Alligatoridae; genus Caiman; species Caiman crocodilus. The sequence goes on from JAGPOW010000304.1 coordinate 4,213,364, forward strand.
GGAATTGAAATTCAAGTACATTTCCCCCAGGTTAAAAGCAAATGCGTGCACCTGTACAACCAGAGGTGAAATCATCCAGAAGACTAAACGAAATATATTCTGGCTCACAGCATGTCTAGCTACACTTGGAAAACCCAGATTCTGCCCCCCAAGGACAAAAGGTATAGCGTGACCCTGCTTATGGCAGCAGAGAAACACATCAGAACACCAGCTTGGTCTGGTGACTGCGTAGGATCAGCAACATTCTCTGTTTTGCCTCTGCCATTCGCTTACCATGCTGCTAAGAGAAAAATCATTTATAGCCTCTCTCACTAAACTAAATTCCATTACATTTCCAAGCCTGTGGATCACATGCGATTGTGCAACCTTCTGAAACTTCCTTAATCCTTTTGGTTTTCAATGCTTTCTTAATATGATAATGAGTTCATATAGAGTTTGGCTGAATGGGATCTCAGGCCACAGGAAGATTTCTACCTGCTATAATGGTGATAATTGTCTACTCCATGTGGACAGCCTCAAACTGCTGACTTCCTATGCAAGTTTGGGGTAAAGTATTCACACCTGAGGACAGGAGGGTGATCTAGGCTGACCTTTACAGGCTCAGGAAATGGGTAGACAAGAACTTAATGGTGTTTAACACTGAAAAATGCAAAGTCTCCACATTGGGAAGAAAACCCCACAGCATGATTATAGGCTCAGTAGTGCTATGCTGGCTAGCACTATAGACAAAAGGGACTTGGGGGTCGTGATTGACCACAAGATGAACATGAGCCTTCAGTATGATGCTGCAGCTAGTAAAGCAAGCAAAATGCTGGCTTGCATCCATAGATGCTTCTTAAGCAAATCCCAGGATGTCATTATCCCATTGTACTTGGCTTGGTGGGGCCACAGCTGGAGTACTGTGTCCAGTTTTGTGCTCCACAATTCAAAAAGGATGTGGAGAATCTTGAGACAGTCCAGAGGAAAGCCATGTGCAAGATAAGAGGTCAGGAAAACAAACCTTATGATGAGAGGCTGAGAGCCATGGGACTCTTAAGCCTGGAAAAGTGTACATTCAGAGGTGATCTGGTGGCCACCTATAAGTTTATCAGGGTTGCTCACCAGGATCTGGGGGAATGTCTGAAATTCATAGTTTCATAGATTCATAGACATTAGGGTCAGAAGGAACCTCAATAGATCATCGAGTCTGACCCCTTGCATAGGCAGGAAAGAGTGCTGGGTCTAGATGACCCCAGCCAGATGCCTATCTAACCTCCTCTGGAAGACCCCCAGGGTGGGGGACAGCACCACCTCCCTTGGGAGCCCGGTCCAGACCTTGACCACTCGGACTGTGAAGAAGTTCTTCCTAATGTCCAGTCTAAATCTGCTCTCTGCTAGCTTGTGGCCTTTATTTCTTGTAACCCCCGGGGGCGCCATGGTGAATAAAACCTCGCCAATTCCCTTCTGTGCCCCCGTGATGAACTTACAGGCAGCCACAAGGTCGCCTCTCAACCTTCTCTTGTGGAGAAGGTTGAGTCTATGAGTCTAAATCTATGAGTTTAATTCAGCTGCAGAGTACAAGGCATGAACTCCTCCAGTTGTTTCGTTGCCAGGGGTTTGTGGTTTGACTACATAGGTTGGACACGATACAGCGTGGCCAGTGAAGAAAAATCATTAAGAAAACCAAAGTAAAGCTCTGGGATGAAACCAAAATCAAATAACCAGGAAGTGAGTGGACATATTTAAGAATGAACCACCTTCAAGAGCTGGGACAGACCAAGATGCAAGGAACAGGAGCCAAGAGGTTCTTCCATAGATTGGAAGATGCTTGAGGACTTCATTCCCCAAAACAGCCTAGTTATACATTCTGTATTACATTTTTTGGAAAACTCAAATGAGCCAAGACAAGTCTGGAAGCTCAGGATAGGAAGATGAGGAGACATTTTAATACTTTACCAGACACTGCATGGACCATCCAAACAATTCCACTGAGAGACTCTCTATACACCTTGCAGACCTGTTAGACCTGCAAGGTGGTCCAGAAAAAACCCGTAGGAAATATTTTTAAAGCAACCCCCCCTCCCCCCCACCCCATTGATCTGGGCTGTCATTGGGGCTGATCAAGAATTCACACCTCTAGAAGTAGGAAGAAACGTTTTAGAAGTAGCATGGAAGAGGCTACTTCAGGATGGAGAGAGTAGCGTGGAAGATGCTCCTTGATAAGTTTGCCTGCATGTTTCCCCAGACCTTGTCAACATTCAACCGCTTGGCTGAGAAATGGACAGCTGTCCGGTGAAAGAAGGAGGAATCTATCCTGGAAGAAAATGGACCCAGTATAAACAGACAGTGTATGCAGCCTCACTTGTGAAACAATCCAGCACTTCAGAGGCTAGAGCAAGCTCCCTGCAAATAGAAGGGTGGAAAATAGCATAACATGGTGGCAACACATCCATCAGCAATTAGCTCATTCAAATAGCCAGGTAAGACCATTTTCCTTTGGTACATGCACAGGTTGCCTCTAATGTTGGCGGGTGAAAAAAATCAAAATACATTAGGCTATTATAAATAAAACTTTCAGGTTAGAGAGGTGTAGTCAGCCATGCTATTCTGAAGGCAAGTAGAAGGCAGGGTAGATTTGCCCCTTATAAAATAGAAGTATAACCTTCTATTTTGCTTAGTCTATAAAGTGCAAATCTACCCTGATTTCACATTAGAGTCAGCGTACATTAGAGGTATAAGCCTCTATATACATAATTTTGAAGAATACTGAGATCTGTATCTACTTCCTACATAGGGGGCATGCCTATACATTCATTAATGTGCCTTAGATACTGCACATTTAGTTTAGTACTAGCTTAAGAAAGTACTAACTAAATGCAGAGTAACTAGCGTTACTGGCAGTGCAGCAGCACTGGCACAAGCTTATTTTGCGACTCTTACTGTGCATTAGCCTAACAACACTGCACAGTAGGCTATTAGCAAGGTTTTCAACCACCACGCCGCTGCACAGTACTATTAGGCTAATGCGCGGTAAGTGTCTTGTGTAGACTCACCCAGGATGATTCCTAATTATTCTAATCCAATTTGCACCCTCTGACTAAGTCTTATGATTGTAATTTAGAGAAATGGGCTCTCTGCTCTATTTTCCATTTATGCTAGACTACAAACCAATGGCAAAACTAGCCACAAAGGTAGCATTCTCTAATGCAAAATAAATAGGATCCCTTCATCACTGTGTTCCTCTTGTGTATTCTGCAGGGTCCCAAGTTCCAAACCTGGCTGAGTGTAGACATGCAATACCTCAAACTGCTTTCTAAAAATGCTGCTTTTGTTATGGCAGGCAACCTAATGAGAACATTTAACGATCCCTTAGTAGACTTTCATTGCTACAATATTCAGAAATGAGGCATATCATCAAAGCCACTTGGGGAGGCAACATGAGGTATGAGTGCCATTCCCAGAACCCAAGACGATTTTAGTGTAAGAGATCTGCAGCCCAATAATATTAATATTTCATTACTTTGAATGACTGAGAATACCAAGAAAATGAGAATGCCAGCCTGTGTACAGAGCCAATGGCTGCCCAAACATCTGGTTTAAAAATCTGTGCCATCTCTCCAACTCCTATCCCTCCCAGCCCCCTGCCCCGGTTCCAGCTGAGTCTTTCTCCAGCTAGGTCATCAATCTTGTGTTCTCCAGCCTTCCTCCCTCTTTGTTTGCACCTGTCCTGGGCTCCTCATCCCCCTTTCATTCTCTCTTCTAGTATTTCTTTGTGCATTTCACACATCTTCTTCCATTTGTGGTGAAAGAGAAGGAAAGAAAGAGGGGGAGAGTGCACAATGGATCACACAGGATGGACCCAGTTACACATGCTATTAATGTGTGGAAATAAACTCCGGCACAGTTTGCACCAGAGTTTATTGCTTCTGGGCGCTGTATTTGAATATGCACCTGGGACTACAGCACATTGAGCTGGGTCAAAGCAGCCCTGACTGGCAGGGAGCCCCAGAGGGTCATCCTACCAACAGGTGCCCCAACCCCCAGCTCAACATACTGCAGAGGGGCTGGCTAGGGCACAAAGGTCTTTCCCTTTACGCCATAGCCAGGCCTGGACAGTGTTTACATGCATGTTGCAGTGCACTAAATAACACAGCCATAGGATAGTACTTGTGTTGGGCGGTATTATGCTATGGTGGCGTTAATCAATTTACTGTGGCCTAATTGCACCACACATGTAAATGGTGATGCTTTACTGCGGAGCTAATTAGCCCCGCAATCAACGTCTCATATTGATATGCCAGCACAAATGGAAAAAGGCTTAGGGAGGGAGAGAGCAGGAAAGGCTGGAAGAAGGGCCCCAATACCACTTCCTCCACTCCAAGGCTGACAGCAGGAGAGAAAGAGGAGCCAAGTACTGCTGGGCAGGAAGCTCCTTGGCACAGTTCCTGCCAACAGGGAGTGCCTACACTCAACAATAATTATCAAGTGTCCTCATCTCTTATATGGTAGTTACTGCTAGTTTTACATATAGGGGAGCTCCAGCTCACAGCATGGTCTATTCACCGCTGTGAGAAAGTCCACCTTGTGTCATAGGATTTTCCTTGAGCCAGGAAAACTGCTTCCAGGAAAGGCAAGCTCTTCCCAAAGGGATGAAAGATCAGAAGACACTTCCAGACATATGTGTGTGGCAACTTTCAGCAAGCAATGCCTTTCTAATAGCAAGAGCTGTGCCACCCTTTAAAATGCCTGCACCGTGTTACTGAACCCTGAATCCTTCTTCCATGCTTTTCCCTAATGATTAACTATTTGTGCGGGGGCAGATCTTCTTCTGCCTGTTAGAAACTCAAGTGCTTATGTGCAAGTGCATTCAACCCTGCTGAAGTCTTTGGGAAAACCATCATGCAGAATGCAGGCGTGCCCTTCTCACGGTCTTTTTGGTCATTTAAGGCTGAGATGGACATAACCTGACACCCTAATATTGTTGGCTTTTTTTCCTGCAGAGTTGAACAGTATCGCACTTGACGCCCAAGTACCACTTAAACACCTAGTCGGTGGAACAGGATCTCGCTGTACAAGGTTGGGTAAGAAACAGAACAACACAGCCCACCACTGATGTATGAGCACCCACAAGGCAGCAGTCGGTGGCTGTATATGGACATCTACACATCCATGTGTTCACAGCTTTAAGAGTATGCTTAAAGGATGTCATACTCTTTTCTTTTATTGCTGATGTTCTTCTTTGCTCTGGACTTGTTCCCAGACAGTTCAGTGCATTGCATATCATTTCCTAGGTACATGACGAGGCTGAGCCGAGAACAATGAAGGAAGAAAGCAGCTGGGGACACCTTAGCCTGCTGAACTGTGCAGGAAGGAATTGATCAATCCAGATTTTGTCCTGGTAATGTTGAGCTAACCTAATGGATGCATTTATTTTGCTGTTCTTTTCAAGCTTTGTTGTCAGGGATACATGGATATGTTCAATGCCATAAGATGAATTTGTTATCGGGAACTACTTGTCACTGGTATTTGCTCAATCAAACTTGACATGAAGGCAGCGTCTGCCCAATAATTTTTTTACTTAAAGAAAAGTCATTAGTTATAATATCCAGCTTCACTACAAGAAACATAAATCTAACTAGGATGACACTGAATGCTACTTATTTTTTAACCTGAGACATGCCAGGAGGAAGGCCTGGGCAGTGGTCATGCATGCAATATTCACATTTTGCTGGAGCAGGAAAGGGTTTGAATATGGTTTACATAACAACAGAGGGCATATACCTAATGGCCTGTACCACACAGGGGCATCCAGGGGCCTTTTCAAAGATGGTTTAGTGAGGCACACAGCAAAGAACTTAACTGTGCACACCCAGGCACCGTGCACACACCAGCTCAGCTCCACAGTGCACGCAACCTTAAATCCAACCAAAAATGCCAGCAAAGCACAGCATGTGCATTTCCTCATCCGGGCTGCTACAGAATTCCCCCAGCACATGACATGTAACTACTGCCACAAATGCTAGGCACTGCTACAAACCTTTTTGGGTTCAAAGCAAGCATTCCCTCGCTCAGCAACCAGCCAACACAAGGTAGCTAAATGCAGCCATCAGCTCAACACGGGCACCAGTGGAAGGTGGTATCCAGCTTTCCTCTTCCCTGACTACTGGCTTAGGTTAAATGTAGGAGCCACTCAGCTGCTGCTCTCCTCTCTAGTTCAGCTCACCATGTGTAAAGATCACAAAAATAAGATGCTCAGGGGGTGTCTAATTCCCTGACTTCCCTGGTCAGCTGCATAAAATCAGAAGACAATCTAGAGCAACTTAGACAAATCAGACAATCAAAGTGACTTGGACAAACTAGAGGATTGGGCCAAAATAAATCTCATGAGGTTCAGCAATGACAAGTGCCAAGTCCAGCACTTAGGACGGAGCAATCCCCTGCACCGGTGCAGGCTGGGGGGTGACAGGCTGGGCAGCAGCTCTGCAGAAAAGGACCTGGGGATGACAGTGGACAAGAAGCTAAATAGGATCCAGCAGTGTGCCCGTGGTGCCAAGAAGGCTAACAGCATCCTCAGCTGCATCGGTAGGAGCGTTGCCAGCAGATCGAGGGCAGTGATTCTTCCCTCTGTTCAGCACATCTGGAGTCCTGTGTCCAGTTTTGGGCCCCCCAACTAGCGAAAGGATGTGGACAAATCAGAAAGAGTCCAGCAGCAGGTGACAAAAATGGGTCGGGGGCTTGGGGACATGACTTATAAGGAAGGACTGAGGAAACTGGACTTATTTAGTCTAGAGAAGAGGAGACTGAGGATGGATTTAAAAGCAGCCTTTAACTACCCGAAGAGGGATGTGGAAGAGGCTGGTCTCAGTGGGGGCAGATGACAGAACAAGGAGCAATGGGCTCAAGTTGCAGCTACAGAGGTTCAGTTTGGATGTTAGAAAAACCTCTCTCACTAGGACGGTGGTGAAGCACAGGAACAAGTTACCCAGAGAGATGGGGGAATCACCCTCATTGGAGGTTTTTAAGGCCCAGCTCAACAAAACCTTGGCTGGGACGATGTAGATGGGGCTGGTCCTGCTTGGAGCAGGGGGTTGGACGAGATGTGGCCTCCTGAGGTCCCTGCCAACTGCAACTTTCTATGATTCTAGTCCTTGTAATGTTACTTGGACCCCCTAGACGCATCCCAGGCCAGCCAGGCGCTGCTTTGGGTAGTCTGCACTGCCACCATGTACACCACCCCATTTTTTTTCAGCATGGGTTTTTTTTGCCACATACCGCACTTCCATGCTCATTCATCTGCCCATGCCCCTTGTGGGTATTGATTTGTGGGCATCTGCACATACTCCCCATCATCAGCACAGCTTGGAAAGTCTTTTTTTTTTTTCCTGTGCCAGTCAATTCAGCCTCTGTGTGGTTCAGCAGCATAGGGAGACAAAAGCAAAAGGACACATAAAAAAATGCATTGCAGACAAAGCTGATTGCTTTTTACGACAGACTTATCATATTAGATTAAAAGAACCTGTAATGGAACTGGAATTTAGCATGGCATCAGATCCTGTCTCACAGAAATCTTACCTGGAAAAATTAATTAAATTGGCTTGGACAGCAAGACTTGTGTGAACTAAAATATTAGCTGTAGACAGCATATGCAACATAATGATGAACAGGAAGGAGTGAGCTGGGTGTCCAGTGGAGCAAGATTTGCATCTACCAGCAAAGACAGAGAGGTAATGCAAAGGTACCTGGAGACACTAGAACACATAAATAGGAAAAACAACAAATGTGAGATTTAGTGACAAAAAATGCAGTCTTCTGCATCTGGGTGGGGAGTGGGAGGGTTAATCTGAAGTATGCTCAATAGAAGAGGGGAATTGGAAGCAGGGTTTCTGAGAAAGATCTGGGAGGGAGAGCACATAGCACCTTAGCAATGACTCTGCAGTGTCACAGAGCAACATAGCTATGACCAATGCTATTTCTGACTGTGTTTAAATAGCAACCATGCCACAGGATTGGGAAGCAGAAGCCCTCCTCTTTCACCGCAGAGGTGGGGGACAAAATAATATACATTTTTGCAATGCAATGACCAGAGAGAGTACATTGGCCATGTTGGAGAGTGCTGCTACCGGCTTCAGACCTGAGTGCCATAATACCAGAGACATGTTAACACATCCAAGGTAGTTCAGCAATGCCCAGCTAGGTGGGTGGCTGTATACAGCTTTCACAAGGGTTGAGAGAAGCTCAGGAGTACTATAACTATTCCTGGGCTCCTGAAGAGTACAAATGATGGGTGAAAGGGCTATAGCTGGGAGAAATTGGCTGCATTAGTAGGAGCGTTGCCAGCAGATCGAGGGAAGTGATTATTCTGCTCTATTCAGCACTGGGGAGGTAACATCTGGAGTCCTGTGTCCGGTTATGGGCCCTCCATTACAGAAAGGGTGTCCTGGACACATCAGAGAGAGTCCAGTGGGAGGCAAGGAAAATGGTTTGGGGACTTGTGAAGACAGACTGAGGGAACTGAGCTTAATTAGTCTGGAGAAAAGAAGACAGAGTGGGATTTAATAGCAGCCTTCAACTCCCTGCAGGGGATCACAAAGAGGATGGAGCTGGGCTGGTCTCAGTGGTGAGAGATGACACAAGGAGCAATGGGCTCCAGTTGCAAGGGAGGTTTAGGTTGGCTATTAGGAGAAACTGTCTCACTAGGAGGGTGGTGAAGCACTGGAACAGGTTACCCAGAGAGGTGGTGGACTCTCCATCCTTGGAGGTTTTTCAGACCCAGCTAGACAAAGCCTTGGCTGGGATGATGTGGTTGGAGCTGGTCCCGCCTTGAGCATGGGGTTGGACTAGATGTGACTGCCTGATATCCACTCCCACTCCCCCATAGGCAGGAAGTCAGCTTGGATCATTTGACCCCAGCAAGAAATAAATCCAGCTGTTTTTTGAAGGAGTCCAGAGTAAAACAACTGGATTTATTTCTTGCTGGGGTCACTGATCCCATTTGGCAAGTATGGCTGTGCTGTAAAATTGCCCTGCTGATAGAAGCTCCATCCTGTGGTAATAATACAAACCAGACTGTACACTATAATAGCATATAAATAGGGATGTATAGCATTCACTGGAGGAGAAATGGACTGGATTACATGACAGATTCTTTTTCCATTTCTAACTCCTACGATTGAATGTGGGGGAAATGTGTGTCGGGATAGATTTTACCCATGGAAGAAGCTGCAGTTACTTTCTTGTCCTCTCTCCACTACCAGGTAAGGGAAAACGGATGCCTGATACCAATTCCATTTCAATCAAGCATTTTTGTTTCAGCTACCTATGTCCTTATTGTCACCAACACGCAAATCCCTTCTGAATATTTTACAGGAGGTTTATACGGTTTTATGAAAAGTAGCTCCTTCTTTCTGCATTAAAACCAGATCAGCAAAGAAATTTGAGATGAATGTGCACTGGACCATGGAGAACCTGCACAAAAATAACCATTATAAAATGCCTAAAGGCAATTTGTGAAAGACAAATTAGATTACACCACCGGCTTTCAAGGGGAGGCACCTTGAAAGGTGAAGGTTAAAAGATAGGAACCCTGAGGAGAAGAAGAGCATATGCACCTCAAGCAGAGACCTTTCTGGAGAGCTTGGCCATCTCAGAGTCGGCATTTATTCTGATTAGAGGGCACTTCAGGTGACTAATTTAGGGCTGTGCCTCTTCAACAAAGCTTTCAGTGGCGTTTAAGGCATATGACGCCCAATTCCCATTAATTGCATGGCAGCAAAATTCTTTAGGCATCACTGAAAATCTCAGGCTCAGTACGCATGGGTTTAACTGTACCACGCATCTATCTATCCCTGTAGTATCTGTGCATCTTACAATTCAGATACCAACAGCGGTTCAGACAGAAACCGTGTTCCCATCTTCACAGCCTGAGCATCATCCTGAAGCCTGGCTCTAACGAGGCTGTGGCTGCTTTGTGTTCATTGAGAGCTGTGCCAAGCCGGTGTGCCAAAACGGTGTACTCGCTTAGGTCTTTACTTAGACAGGGATACAATTTTTGCGTGCAGCTTTCATGCAGACTGAACTGGAACCTGCTTGCACCTCTGCCAAATTGATCAAGTTTACGCTGGATGGGAGACTGCTCCTTACCCTGGAAGGCCTGTGTAGATGGGACCTTTGCAAGCAACTTGATTTATGGTCAGAGATTTGTGGCCAGTTGCATGAGAAATGACAACATCTCTATTGTGTTGCTGTCCATCTGCATCCCAGAATCCTTTGCTCTTGTTCCAAAGAAGCACTATTAGAAATGGCAGAGCACTTTACAGACTCTCTCAAGGCCAGAGCTGCCTCTTCAGGGAAAAGCCTGGCACATATCCCTTGTCAAATGTCTAAAAAATACATTTGTGCAAAATTCTCCTTTTTTTTCATTTTTTCGATATTCTGGAAAGACACCGTGAAAGGGGGAAAAAAGGATGCCATGTGGGCGGATTCCCTTATAAGCCCTTATTCACAAACATTTATCCAAAGATAAGTCTTAAAACACAACCCCTCACACACACACTGTTACAAAATATCTTATGAAAACAAAACCAACACACCCTACGCCTCGCCATAGGTAAAAAACAGGCAAAACAAGGCCCTGCCTATTGCAATGGCAGAAAAGGTGTTAGGTTAATATATATTCAAATGATCCAGGGGAAAGGATCATGCCCAATACTACAAAGAAGTAAAAACCCCAGTTATTCTTCCCAGTCTGACCTAGGAGGGGGCAGGGAAGGGGAATTTCTTTCTCAGATCACTTCCTGAAGTTGGGTTGGAGCTGAGCTGAAGAACAAGGTAGCTGAGAGATTTCTAAATAACAACCGGCACTCCACTACACTACAGTTAAAATGCCCAGGTCTCGCTATGGGCAGTGTCCAAAGTTTCAGGACAAGGAAGAGAAAAAGAAGCCAGCAAAGCATTCAAAAAGAGGGGGGAAGCCCCCAAAAATCTTCCTTCAGTTCAACAAAGCCCTGAAGCACAGGACTACCAGACACTTCCTGAAATGAGAGAGCTACTACTTGAATCCACAAACCCAATGCAGTCATTTATCCAAAGACATCCTTACCCTCTCTAACTATTCCTTCTATGAATCTGTCCAGCTAGCTAGTTAGATAGAGGCCAAGGGTCTGCAGAGGTTGTCCACCACTCCACAAAAAAGTTCATTGATTAGTTCTTCTTATACTTGTATGCCTGCTTTTACTGAACCCCATGATTACTACAGGCCATTTTGATGGGACAGTGTTTCATTTCAAGTTTCAAAGCATTGTTCTGTTTTGTTTCATCAAAACTGTTCTGTTATTTCAACATTTCACCCCTAGGCTATAATGGGGAGGCACAAAACTGCCTATAACTTTGTAATCTCTTTCCTGATTTGGATGAAATGTGCAGAAATGATAGCCCCTTCTGAGGCCATGAAGGCTACCAAGTTTCAAGGAGATAGGTGCAAAGGTTTCTGAGAATCTACACCTGAAAGTGTTAAAAGCAAAACGCACGTGTATGGGTTAAGGCATGGGGGGGGGGGGCAGGGAGTGAAAACGGAGGTAAGTTCAGGGATTTCTGGAAAACTGCACCCCAGGCTGCTGACAAGCAAAACTCGTGGCATGTGTGACTGTGTGTGTGTTAAAGCACAGCGGGGTGAAACTGCAGGGATGGTAGCCCCTGCTGAGGCCATGAAGCCTGCCAGGTTTCAATGAGATAGGTACAGGGGTTTCTGGGAAACTGCACCTCAAGCTGTTCAGAGCAAAACTTGTGTCACTTGTAAGCATGAAGGCACAGAGAAAGCTCAGTTCAAACAATGCTTTTTATGCTGTTTTTCCATCCCTCCCCCAGAGCATTGGGATTGGAAGGGACCTCAGGGAAGGATCATGGTCACTGACCATCTACAGTCAATATGAGAACAGTCCTTCCCCCACTCTTCCCCTTCCCTCTCCTTATTTTCTCTTGAGCTCCAAGCAAGCCCAGCTTTGAAACTCAAAACGTTTCAAAACTTTTGAAACCTTTTGACTGTCCTCACTTCATCTCAAAGCTGTTTCAGAGCCTTTCATTTCATTTCAATTTCACTGTTTCAAGCTCAAAATGAGTCGAAACAGTGTCAAAATAAAACAGCTGGTGAAATTTTGCACAGCCTTGGTTTAATTGGGTTTTTTTAAGTTTTTTTTTTTTTTGGGGGGTGGGAATTCAGTAGCTAAGGTCTCTTTCATTTATTTCATTTTCTGATTACATGTTGCAGTTCTACATCCAACTGATTATAAGCTTCTGCTTTAATCAAATAAATTGGGAGAGTAAATGATATTTTTTTTAATGGAAAAACCCCAGCCCTCCCATTACCTCTTCTTTCTTGTGTTATTGAACCCAGAAGCTCCGGTCTCGGAGATGGTGAGCTTTCCTCCAGGAGCAGGTCACATCAAGGGGGCCAATTCCTGTGCTCATAATTCAGCAGGTATCTCAGTGCTTGCAGGGATACTCAATCATTAATTGACTGGCTCCAAATTAGCAAACAAAGAAGACAACGTGTGGGTTATTTTTTTTTTAATGGAACCTTATCAAAGAGTACAGCCAAATGAAGATGGAAAACAGGTCAAGGGAAACCAAAATTAACATCACTCTTCTCAGAATGCACTGGCATGAATATGTATGATGCATTATAGATCTGACTGATGAATGACCTCAGAAGCCATGCCTAAGAAGTAATGCCTTATACTGAGTAATGGAAGGTCTTCTTTTCGGCGTGAAGCATTAGTCACTGAAATGCTTTCCCTTTGCTACTCAGAAAAAAACCTTTTAGATATCTAATGTGCAGACTGTTCTCTTCATAAGAACGGAAGAGCACCTCTCCTTGCTATAATATAGCACCCATTATTCGAGGAAACGTGTCCACTCCTCTATCTCCTGCCTAGCTATCAGAGGGACCGGGGCTGACTCAGCTGGTCTGGGATCCAGTGCATGTGTTATTTAATAGGGCATCTGGTTCTCTAGGGCATCTCCTGGGGTCAGGGAGCAGGCAGTCACAATCTTGGGGGGCTCCTCGTGCAGTGAGTCCATGTAGTCCTCATGCTCAGGGAGCCTGGTTCCACCTCCTGAGGAAATCCACCAGCAGGCACTTGTCACATTGGAATCAAAGACATGCATGTCTGATTCACTCCAGAGACAGGCCAGGACCTGGGTGGAAGCATGGGAGGTCAGAGGTCCTATGGAGCTAGCTCCCACAGTGGTAGGGGCTTGGATATTACAGGGTCTTCAAGTCAGTGCCTCCCCTAAGATGGGGGTGGGGGAACCATTCCCTCTCCTTCACACTGACAGTATCTCAGGAAGCTAATGTAGCAAGCTTATGCTGAAACAGAGGAGAAACTGTCCCTAACCACCCCGCCGCCTCAAACTCCCTGGTTGGCCAGCCAGTTTGATAGCTCCTGGTATCACCCTGTGTGCAAACCAAATCTAGGATACCATTGCTTCTCATCGTTATAGCAGCCATTGGGTAGAGAAATCTATCAGCTCTCTCAGCCCCAGGAGCACAATGTGGACTGCATTTGCTGTCTGCTTTGTATCAGGGAAGTTGAAATGCCCTGTAATTGCACAATCCCCACTATCACTACATTTTCCCAAACAGTCACAGGGCTCTGAGTCCATTTCAAAGCCTAAACCAGGGGCTCTGCAGTAAACCCTCAAACACAGTCCCTACTGGGCCCTTTTCACTCTCTTTTCCTAATGTGATTGTCATGCATAGTTCTATAGTTGGTAAGGTTGGAAGGGACCTGAGCAGGTCATCAAGTCCAACCCCCAGCCATGGGCAGGAAAGAATGCTGGGGTCAAACGACCCCGGCTAAGTGATTACCTAGCCTTCTTTTGAAGACCCCTAGGGTAGAAGTGAGCACCACCTCCCTTGGAAGTTAGTTCCAGATCCTACCCGCCCTGACTGTGAAGTAACGTAGCCTCCTAATGTCTAGCCTGAACATACTTTCAGTCAACTTACGGCCATTGTTCCTAGTTACTCCTGGTAGTGCTCTGGGGAACAGGATCTCTCCTGTTCCCTGCTGGTCCTCCTTGGTAAGTTTATAGATGACCACCAGGTCCCCTCTCACCTTCTCTTGTGGAGGCTGAACAGGTTCAGGTCCCTCAGCCTCTCCTTGTAAAGCCTGCCCCGCTGCCCCCTGATCATGCAGGTGGCCTCCTCTGGACCCTCTCGATGTTGTCCACATCCCTCCTGAAGTGTGGAGCCCAGAACTGGACACAGTACTCTAACTGTGGCCTGACCAGTGTTGCATAGAGAGGGAGGATCACCTCCTTGGACCGGCTCATGATGTACCTGTAGATGCACGACAAGGTGCAGTTAGGCTTACTGACTGCATCCTCACATTGCCGGCCCATGTTCATCTTGGCATCAATAATGACTCCAAGATCCTTTTCTGACTCTGCACTGATGAGAAGGGAGTTCTCCAGCCTGTAGGTCTGCTGCTGGTTCTTCCTCCCCAGGTGCAGTATTTTGCATTTGTCAGTGTTGAACCCCATCCTGTTCTCATCCACTCACCCCTGTAACCTGTCCAGGTCTAGTTGTAGCCTGTCCTTCTCCACTACCATGCTCACTTCTCCCCGCATGTTAGTGTCATCCAGGAATTTGAACAAGGTGCTTTCCACCCCCTCATCCCAGTTACTGATCAAGATGTTGAACAGTACAGGCTCAAGGATAAATCCTGTTGCATCTATACCATTACATTTTGTTTAATTACAATCAATCCCTTTCCTAAGGAGCTCGTATCCAGTGATATCTATGTTCTAGTCATGGCTGCTATTCTACTGCACTTATTATTTTTATAATGCCTGATTTCACATTCCACAGAGAGAGTTCCTGTTTCTCCTTCCTGTTGCCCAGACTTTGCATCGGTTTGTAAATATTTCAGGTGTTTCCATCTGACCTTATCCACTTTATCTGTCCAGCAAAGACCACCAATGGCATGGCAGGTTGAAGGCAGGGGCCAGACTTTAGATCTGTGAGAAGGAACTTGTTTGGTGGAGATGTTGACCTCCATTCCTCATACCAGAGGGTCTCTTCCATGCAGTCCCAGTGCAGCAGTGGGTGTCGTGATGACAGACATGCAGCAAGTGGATTTAAGAGATCATTGTACAGTGGCAGGCTTGGATCATCATAGATCTTCTCCAGTAGCTTGCTAGTTGCAACTTCCCATTGGATATGAGGGGGAACAATGTCACTCAGGACTGGGAGCCATGGTGGGGTTGGTTTCTTTCTGTGCCACCAGTTCATCTGATCTAGCACTACTATCACCATGACTGAAAGAGACTCATGATTGATCACAGGATGAACATGAGCCAACAATGCAATGCCATAGCCAACAGAGCAAATAAAACTCTGGCTTGCATCTACTGATGCATCTAAAGCAAGACCCAAGAAATCATCTTCCCACTTTACTTGGCCTTGTTGAGGCTGCAGCTAGAGTACTGCATTGATTTCTGGGCTCCACAATTTTAAAAGGATGTGGAAGCTTGAGAGAGTCCAGAGGAGAGCCACTCACAAGAGCAGGAGAACATACCCTATGATGACAGGCTGAGAGCCATGGGACTCTTCAGGCTGGAAAAGCGCAGGCTCAGGGGGGACCTGGTGGCTGCCTATAAGTATATAATAGGTGTACATCAGGATCTGGGGGAACTCCCGCTTACCAGAGCGCCCCAAGGGATGACAAGGTCAAACAGTCACAAATCCTCCAAGACCATTTTTGGCTGGGCATAAGGAGAAACTTCTTTACTGTCCGAGCCCCCAAGGCCTGGAATAGACTGCCTCCACAGGTGGTGCAAGCACCTACTCTGGACCCCTTTAAGAGACATTTGGATTCTTTGACCCCAAGTGACTTCCTGCCCCTGGGGAAGGGGTCTGGGCTCGATGATCTTCCAAGGGCCCTTCCAGCCTTAATGTCTATGAAATCTATGTTTAGAGGTCAAGAGAGCAGGCCTTATGAGGAGAGATATGGGACTCTTCAGCCTGGAGAAGAGAAGGCTCAGGAGGGACTTGGTGGCAGCCTATATGTACATACGGGGTGTGCATCAGGAACTAGGAGAACATCTGTTCACCACAGCACTGCAGGGAAGACAAGGTCTGATGGTCACAAACTGCTAGAAGACCGCTTTAGATGACATAAGGAAAAACGTATTTACTGCCCAAGTCTTCAGAGTCTGGAATAGACTCCCCCCTGAAGTGGTGCAAACACCTACTCTGGATATGTTCAAGAAACACCTTGCTGGGATCATCTGAAGCCTGCTGACTTCCTGCCCTTTGGGCAGGGGGCTGGACCCCATGATGTTGCAAGGTACCTTCCAGCCCTAATGTCTATGAAAACTCTGATCTTGTCTGCTTTCTCACCTGCAAGTTCTAAGCATGTTAATCCAGTTCCTTAGCCTTATTTCCTCTCTACTACTCAGTCATTTTTTTTTCCTTGCTCTCCTGGTCATATGCCTCTATCAGTAGCCTCACTTATTTGATGGTGAGCCCACTGGTTCATTTTTTCAGCAGGGCTTATTATTTGTCTGTTCAGCTTCACTTCTCCTGTCTTCCTTCTCATGTTCAAATTGCTCCATCATTCTGTTCAGCTGCATTGACAACCCTTTGATCTTCCCTCTCATGATTGCTGTCATGCAAGACTTCTTGCATTTATAGCTGATGTTACTTGAAGATGATAACCATCCCGTACTTTCCACACTCCATCATCCTCATTTCTCTGACTATACTTGGAAACTTCTCAAGCAATTTCTATCTTCATCTTTAGAAGAACAAACAAAAACAACCAACGCCGCACCAAAAGAAACCCCTGGCACACAAAGAAAAGGAGAGAAAAGCTAGACAAATTTCTCCCCATCCCAAAACAACAAGTCAGCAAACACCATCTCTTCCAAGGAAAAAAGAGAGGGGAAAAAACCCCTCAGAATCATTTGAACAGGCTATGTACAGAAGTTAGGGAGTCTCCAGGCACAGCTGCACATGCAAATAATCCAGGAGCAGTTTACTCCAGAGTAAGGTACTCAAGAGTAAATTCTCCCAGGCACACATCTACACGTGCAGGGATGTGGGAAGAATTTTGTGCTCTGAGCAGCAGATTGCTTCTGCTCCCTGCGGCCCTGCATGGGCCTCTGCAGCAGCCAGAGGGAGCTCTAGGTTCTCCCTGGGTGCTAGCCCAGGGGCTAGAAGAGAGCAGGGGGCAGGAAACAGCTGTCTCCTGGTGGGACCTGGGACATTGCTCCTTGCCCCTGGGAGTTGCCTGTTGCTGGGGCAAGCTCTGACACCAGAACCTGGGTGGGGACAACGTCCCCTGCCCTGGCAGCAGGGAGCTCCCAGGCCTTGCTCCCTGACCAGGGTTGGGAGATCCTTATCATACCAGGCAATCTTTGAGACTCCTGTGGTGCACAGTCTGCAAATCTTGGGGATTCTTCAAGTCTTCAACCATTCTGCTCAAGCTATGAGACACAGAAGAGTCACTTCAGATTAGTTATCATTCGCTAAAAATCAAATTTGAAAAAAGCTATTTTGTTAATTCCCCAAAAATGTCATCTGAGGTTATTTTTTTTTCTTTTCAGGTCTACAGAACACCTTTGGAAAATCAACTGCACAATAGTTTATACTGGATTGCATTGCATTTGGTATTGGCTAGCCCAGTAACATTTTAATAGTCTTGAATGAGCATTTAATTTAGATTTAATAGGGCAGCTACTCTATTGTAATTAAATATCAATTGATTGTTAAAAGAGTACTTGCTAGATTTAATATATAAAAGATAAACTTGGGTTGCCATATAATTAACTCAGAACACAAGAATAAAAGTGCAATTAAATTTTTAGAACACAGAATTTGTGAAAATAGTTTATCAAGTTCACAGGGACTGTGAAAATTAAATAAAAACAAGATGCTAAATCCACTAATTTGTGTTTACCGGGGAGACTAAAATCTCTCAGCTTGGTTGCTCATCGATGACCTTCAGCATAGTTTCTTTTCAGATGGAAATCAGAGCAGATAATGGTAATCGATATACATGCCAGCTATGTTCTGTACTGTGAGACATCCATTTCCAAGCAAGTAGAGAAATAAGGATAAGTCAGGTCTCTCATGTGATTTTAGTGTAATTTGCTGTGCCACATTTAGAGCTAGTCTTTATCACAGATGCACTTGAAAACATCCCAGCTTTATACCTACTTAATTTCAACCTACTTTTAAAATATTTAATTTACTCTCATTTCATTTTCTAAGTCCTCCCTGTACTATAATTTGTTTCACTTAGTTGCTCTAGTAAATGACAGAAAACAAGCTTGGCTTTTCTGCTTCAATTTTAGTTTTACAGAATCTTACATCTGAAAAAAATAAATAAAGATAGGAGCCAGAAAAAGCCAGCCAGGAGAATGTGTCAGCCAAGCACAGCTATACGTAGACAAGAGCAGTACCTCTTACAGATTGAAATTCACCTCCATAAAAAAGTTTAGTCATCTAATAACCAAGATATAAATCAGAAAACATATTAGAAATTCACTCCTATAGGTATCTACATTGCCGGCATTGCATTTAACTTTCATTTCGTTTATGCATGCTCCTCACTACCACGTAAGATGTTTTCTTGCTCGAAGAAATCACCATGCTAGTCTTCATACCTCTACCCCCCCAAACAATATGGCTATGTAGCACTTGCAACGTGTTTTCATTTTCTTCCCAACCAATGCAACCAGTAGCATAGCAGAACTTGAATGGTTTCTCTTCTGTCCAAGTTTTGTTAGATATGCAGCCCGTAGGCACAGATTACTAGGAGTTTTCAAACACAGAGTGGCTATGCAGTATGTGACACCGTGGACACGTCTGCGGTGACACATACTACTTCAGTTGTTCTCCATGCTTCAATGGAGCAGCTTGAAGGGGTTTTTTTGACCCCCTAGATATGAAGGGGTCAGGCAAACCCACTGAAAAAAAGTGGAGTGGCACATGTGGCAGCAGCATGCGCTGCCCAAAGCTGAAGCCTGACCAGCCAGAGCCACATTCCTCCGCCAGCCAGGCTCTGCATGGCAGAAGCGATGCAGCTGTAGCCCCAGGAGACCCCCAAGTAATGCTGCTGGGGCCAGCCCAGTGCTAGCCCCACTTTCTCCTACCCTACCCAGGGTAACTTGCCGCACGCCACAGCGTACATGGCACAGGCATTCCCAGGGCCACCCAGTGACAGCATAGGGTGTGCTACCACTAGTTGCCCACAGGGAAGCAAACGCCCATGCATGTCTGGATGTGGCCTTTGTCTGTTTAGATTTGATGGAACCAATGTTTGTTCAATACGTGCTTTTGAAAATGCAATGCAGTTCCACGTTAGGTTGCTTTACCTATAACTGTATTGGTGTTTATCGAAGGAACCAATCACCCAGTGATGTCCTGAGCAAACACCATAGTTGTAGCAAAACCAAAGTATAGATGATGACTGGTTGACACAAGAGAAGTTGAGCAAAAGGACGGTATTTTCTGTTCTTGGTGACAACAAGCTGTTCAGCTCACAACTGGACTATGTTCAAGAGAGGTATGTCTTCATGCCCATAAAATATCAGTGGTTAGATAAAAAAGTACCAATTA
>JAGPOW010000304.1:4247651-4258705 GCA_030014935.1 Caiman crocodilus
TAAGCTGATGGAGAATAGGTTTAGGTTAGAGATCAGAAAGCAATATTTTACAGTTAGGGTGGCCAAAATCTGGAACCAACTTCCCAGGGAAGTGGTCCTCACCCCTACCTTGGGCAAATTCAAGAGAGGTTGGATAATCACCTGTCTGGGATCTTGTGAACCCAGAATTCATTGTGAACCAAGGGAGTCAGGCTAGATGATCTGTTCAGGTCCCTCCTGACCCTAGCTACTATGAACCTATGAAACAACTGGACACACATTCACTTTTGATTCAGGAAATGCAGCCACATGCCCGCAGTGGCCCAGGCCAGAAGTATGGCTTTCTGGCAGGCTGTCAGCATGGGCTAAGTGTTTGCTTCCTCTTCCTGCTGCCCCTGAGGTCTCTGGGAATCATAGTCCAGAATCACACCAACAGGACTCTGCAGAGTTGCTCATCACTTCCTCTTTCTGCTTCCGGGTGTCTCTGGGATTTGTAAGCCACAGTCACAGCCAACAGTATGTTTCAGTAAGTTTAGCAGGGCAGGGCAGCTTTGTACTTCGGGGAAGGTGGGTTTAACGACCTTCTGTTCCCAGCTGCCAAGCAGAGTTTAGAGCCAGCCCATGATTTACCTTGGCAATATAGCAATCCTCCCTACCAATAATGAATCCCCCTCTCTCTTGTTCCTCTTCCTCCTGAAGAAAAATGTTTTAAGAAGACTCTTATTGGATAGGTCTGGCTATTCAGACTCCAGTTCTGGTCAGGCTACTCTATTAGAACAAGCACCTGCTTCATTTGTCAGTTTTATGCAGCCCATTGCACACGTTCCCTCAGTGAGGGAATTTTCCGACCAATGCAGCCAACTGTATTTGCAGGGAGAGATTTTACCTGATTGCAAGAGACAGTTGCCAATGCAACCTCTACTCAGAGAAGCATCTAAATAATTTCTTTTTCAGCACACAGCTATGATCTGGTTTGCTGTCATATATTTAATGTCTTTCTCCAGCCCACTCTACCATGTTGCCCAATTTGTTTTGCAGCTGGTTTCTAATATCCTGGGACTGTCACTTTCTATACGTCAGTGTGTTTGTCAGGTCAGTGATGATACTGATAAATACATTTAACAGTCCCTGATGGCTACTTTATATAATCTTCTTTTTAAGAGCTCTAGTCTAGCAAATAGCAGCATTAATTAATCATAGAAAAATCACAGAAAATGAGGGTTGGAAGGGACCTCAAGAAGGCCCCATCTGGTCCAATCCCCTGCTCCAAACAGGACCAGCCCCAACTAGATCATCCGAGCCAGGTCTTTGTCAAGCCGGGCCTTAAAAACCTGCAAGGATGGAGATACCACAGCCTCTCTACGTAATCCATTTCAGTGCTTCACCACCCTTCTAGTGAATAGCTTTTTCCTAATATCCAACCTAAAATTCCCTTACTTCAAAGAAGGGAATATTGTTCTAATATTATTCTAGAAAGAATATTATAAAAAGACATTTAGCAATCAGTATATAAAATTAATTATTAAAGTCATTGTAAAAAGCAGCCCAGACAGGATTCCTAAATCAGGGTATGCATGGCTGCACATTTATCTCCATTTCCCATTCAGCTAATTAGATTCACATGAAAATCTTCAGCTGACATAACTGGCATAACTCCACTGGCCTCCATGGATCCACATCACTAGCTGTGTAGTTGCCTTGCTTTCTTCCATCCTTTCACTGCTGAGTCTCTGTTATATATCACGTTCATAAGAGGATGTGGATGGGAAGGAAAGCTGCCATCAGTAACACAGGAGGATTTGAGTCAGCTGCTGAAATTAAATATTCAGACCACCAAGCCCAGATAATTTATACCCAAAAGTCTTCCAGGGCCTTGCTAAGGTACTCTCTGAACTACCTATTTAATTTTTAACAAGGCTTGGAGAATTGGAGAAATCCCAATGGATCAGAGGACTGTCTTTGTATTTCATTATTCAAAAAGGATAAAAGGGATGACCCAGAGAACTATCAGCTAGTTAGCTTGACACAGATCCCAAGCAAAATAGTAGAATGATTTATTTTGGGCTCTGCCAAAAAAGAATTAGAGGCTAACAATAATTAATACCAGTCAATATGGTTTTGAGAAAAAATAAGCCGTATTAAGTAACCCTGTTGTCATTTTTGGTGATAAGATTACAACTCTGATTGATAAGGGCAGAGGTATTGTTGTAGCACTCTCAGACTTCTCCAAGGCAAAGATAAGACTTAATGAATCATGACATCTTGATTAGAAACTGTCCATTATATGGCATGGTTAGATTAAAACTGATTCATTCACAGATGTCAAAAGGGAGGTCACCAATGAGCGAGACACTTACTGGTAAAGTCACTAAGGCATCAGTTTTGGGTCAAGTGCTCTTCCATTTTTTTTTTTATGAATACTACAGATGGCAACATAAAATCTTTGCTCCACTGCTTGGAAAGTGCACAGATATGTACAGGGTGGTAACTATGAAGGTGACAGGTTATTGTTACAAAATGAACTAAATTGCCTTGGTTAAATGGTCACAACCCCAAAAATGTTGGCTGCAAGCTAATATTCCTGGAAATAATGCAGGTGATAAGGATGGTATGGAAGAGTCTTTCTTGGAGAGCAATGACTCAGAGGAGAACTTGGGGTTCACTATGGTCTGCTCAGTGCATTTTAACAACCCTTGCAAAGGCAAGGTATTTACAGGCCTCATCTCCCCATGGCAGGTTAAGGTGCTTTTGATGTCTTAGGGAAAATATGCCTAGTAGTTGTGAGACAAGTTGCTTGTGTAGTTTTAGAACAGGTTAGACAAGGACTTGTGCAGGATGGCTTTGGATAGCATGATTCTGCCTAGAGCAGGGGGGTTGGACACAATGAGCTCTGGATGGCCTTCCTGGCCTTACTTTTACATGCCTCTATGTCCACATCAAGGTACGCTGTCAGTAAGGCTAATGCTGTCTTTGCACGTATAAAAGAAAGAGTATCAAGGAGTGATGCAATGTTGGAAAAACCACTACTAGAGTACTGTGCCTGTATCCGGTGTCCACAGTTCAAGAAGGTTGTGGAAACAGTCTCAAAGGAAGGCCAACAAATAATCCAGGCATTAAGAAACAAGCCTTATAATATGAGATGTAAGGAACTCATTGCATTCATAGAAGTATAGAAAGACAATGGGGGTTGGAAGGGACCTTAGGAGGTCACATCTAGTCCAACCCCCTGCTCAAAGCAGGACCAGCCCCAACTGCATCATCCCAGACAGGGCTCTGTCTACTTGGGTCTTAAACACCTCCAAGGATGGAGACTGCACCACCTCTCTGGGGAGCCTGTTCCAGTGCTTCACCACCCTCCCAGTGAAAAAAATTATTCCGAATATCCAACCTCAATTTCCTTTGCTGCAACTTGAGCCCATTGCTCCTTGTCCTATCATCTACCACCACTGAGAAAAGTCCAGCTCCATCCTCTTTGCAACCACTCTTCAGGGAGTTGAAGGCTGCTACCAAATCCCACCTCAGTCTTCTCTTCTGCAGCCTAAATAAATCCAGGTCCCTCAACATCTCCTCAAAAGTCATGTGCCCCAACCCTCTAAACATTTTCATTGCCCTCCACTGAACTTGTTGACATCCATTTTTTGTAGTGGGGAGCCCAAAACTGGACAATTGATCAAAGACAAAGCTTAAGGGTAACTGAACCACTGAGCATAGATACTTGCACCCTGGAGTAGCGCTCCAACAGCAGGAGGCTTTTCAGTCCTGCAGACTGGCAAAGCAAGATCCAGGAGCGGAAGCTAGACAAACTCAGCCTTCTAGACTATGAGCCCATGCACTTGCTGATCTACTGTTGTCTGCACACATGCCAATGATTGCAAGCTCTACTAGAGATGTGAGCTGCAGCCTTGGCGGTGCCATCTTCCTGGAAGCTTGTGAAGCACTGAAGCTGTCAGTTCATCCCATCGCAGAGGTCTGAGATAAGTACGTGATTTTAGACAGCATACAACCTCTAGGTCCGGTACACCAAGTTTAGGACCTAGCATGTGGCTCCTGATTTCTGACAGTTAGCACCTGGCATAGGATCCAGAGGTCAAGAACTCAAAAGTCATTAAAAAAAAAAAAAATGGTCAGCAACCCTCTATATTTTGAGGTACTCATGGGATGTCATGTGTATTTACTTGTGTTTGTTTTACATATAGGTCTCTACCTGTAGGTAGTGTCAAGTTGTATTTAACCTTGTCACCTTTCCATGTGCGTGCATTGAGGCACGTGATATAAATTAGGGCCGTGTGAAACAGCATCGTTCTGTTTTGATTTCCATTTTGATGGAACAATGTTTCATTTTGACTTTTGTTTCGAAATCACCGTCCCGTTTCATTTTGTTAAAACTGTTTCGACACCGTTTCACCATTTCGCCCACAGGGTATAATGGGGAATAATAAAACGTGGCAGGCAAGCAGGCAGTTTGGGGGCTCACCCACACCCATGGGAGGGCTGCACTGGAGCCCTCCCGGGGCTGCAGGCCCCTGAACTGCCAGACAGGAGATTGGTGCGGCAGCTGGACCCAGGAGGCAGCACGCGACTCCTGTCATCATGCGTGCAGACTGGGGGCATGCACCCCTGGAAGGACTCCAGCACACCCACTGCAGCCCTCCCGAGGGTGCCAGTGGGCCCCGATCTGTGAGCAGGATGACAGGAGCCGGGTGCTGCCACCTGGGAACAGCAGCGGCACCCATCTTGCCGGCACTGGGTGCGGGCTGTGCCCATCACTAGTCTGTCATCTGGCAGACAGATCAGGGGCCCTCAGCCTCAGGAGGGCTCCAACACAGCCCCCGCAGCCCTCCCAAGGGTGCAGGTGAGCCTCCAATCTGCCTGCTGGATGAGAGGAGCCGGGCGAAACAGAAAACGTTTTGAAACATTTCGAGTTCCCTCGTTTCATTTCAAAGCTGTTTCAAAGGCTTTTGTTTCATTTCAGTTTCACTGCATCAAGCTCAAAGCGCACGGAAACAGCTTTGAAACAAAAAGCCGGGTGAAATTTCACATGGCCCTAACATAAATGCGTTTCCTGCGAGTTATAGTAGGGCCAGAAAGTCACAGCAGGAGGATTATTTTTAGGTGTTAGCCCTTAAAGAACGAGTTGCACACCTGAGAAAGGATCAAAGCCGAAGTGACAGAAATAAGTAAATAGTGAGAATTAGCAGCCAGCATGAATATGTTTTACAGCCATTCAAACAGGCTTTGGGGTCCTGGTTGGAGGCACCTGGGCAAGGCCTTTCCAGACAATGACACATTTACATTTTACAAAAGACCCATATGAATAACACCTGCAAGAGACTATTCAAGGATGCTGTTCTCTCAGTGGGGAAAATAGGTGAGAGACGGTTTCTTTAGGACATTAGATTAGTAATCTTTATGGCTGAAAAGATGCAAATAGTCTGCCCATAATTAGATCAGGGAAGACGTCTGGACTGGGAACCAGATATGCACCTGGGGAGGCAGGGAGTTATATGCATAGTCTGGGAATGCAATAGATAATGAATGTAAATGGCCGCGGATGAAACTATACTTAGCGGTGCCATGGGAGCACGTGTTTGTCTTTAGTTTCTCAGGCCTAGGGAATGCCTTGAGGCACTCAGAAGGCAGGTAGGCATGCAGCTTTATAAACTAACTAAGTAAGATGCATGTACATAGCCCCCAAGCTTTCGGGAACCAAAGCTCCCTTCATCAGACGCTGGGAAAGGACCTGACAGCGCGCTGGGTGTTCTGGCTGACTAGAGAAGTTGTAGGGAGCTCTGCTATTATTGTTCTGCCATTTCCTTTGTACGTTTAGTCTCATCTCGCTGTCTGTATCTCAACCTATGGTCACCGCTTCCTTAGGATCGCTCTTCTCTTCATAATAAAGCTTTTTTGTTACCTTTTCTAAGTTGCTTATTGCCAGTGGTCCATGTGATTTCAAAGCATTTGAGCAGGCAGGCAGGCGTCTAATATTTTGGAGCACGTGACCAGCCAAGGGAGCAAGTCTTCTATTCTGTGAGGGTCCGGCACTGCCCGAGTGTCATTAACCCTTGATACACCTGCAGACAACAGTTTTCAAATAAACTATCACAATTCCTTACATCAGAAATGCAACCTTGATTTGAGAACAAGATGTGTGCCCTGATTATTATTTTTTTTAAGACAGCATTATTCAGGAAAAGACCATAAGAGCTATTATTCAGCTCTCTTGCCAATTCCTTTTATGTAGAAGGCTTTTTAAATATGTTTCCACCAAGCTGAGAAACAGGCCATTCAGAAGGAGAGCACTGCAGACTACAGGCAAGAAGCACTGGAATAGGAGGGTTTTGTTCCTATTAATATAATAAAGGTCACTTGTGCAAGAGCGGGACTTGGGGGGAATTGATACACGTGCTCTGGGAGTCCGCGGGGGGGGGGGACGCCTTAATTAGAGCAGCTCCCTGAGCCACTCTAATTAAAGCATCTGGAGCATCGCATGCACAACCGTCCCCATGCTGAACAATTGCAGCTGGGGTGCTTTAATTAAAGCTCATTAAATGTCCCCACTGCCTTTTTTCAGCGTGGGGATGCCGATACACATGATGCTGAAGTCTGCCAGAACGTGGCGATTACAGGGCATCAGAGCAGCTTCGCTGAACGTGTATAGGTATCCCAAATGTATAGGTAAATTGGGGTATGTACAGCTGATGTATTTAGATCAACTCAGCTAGGGTTAGATGGATCTAAATGCCTCTCTGTGCAGACATTCGAAGAGGTTAACGCAGGCACAAAACGGTAGGCCCCATCTAAGTTAGTTCAGCTGAGTAGGAGTACTAACTTGGATTGGGAATGCGTTGACTTGAGCTATTGGACACCTACACGTGTTCAGAGCATGGCCCCCAGGCTGGGAAAGCCCAACCACTCTCCCCAGCCTTGGGGATTTGGTCTTCCTATCCAGCGGATCCAGACTGAGGAGTTTTTAGCCCTCTGAATCCCACCCCTGGATGGAAGCCAGTCCCATCAACCCAACAATGCCCCCCCCCCCACATAACCACTGCCCCCTCCTCCAATCCAGCCAACCCCCAGCCCCACCTGCAGACATACTCTCCCTTTCCCGCACCCCAGGCTACTTAAACTGGGATTTCTGCACAGCTCCCAGCACCAGCAAATGGCTGTACATATTGCTCCCGGTCTACATTCATGCAGCTTAAAGTCACTTACACGGCACCAAACATGGGAGGGAAAACTCTCAGAGAAAGGGTATTTTCAAGTGCAGCTGGAAAGGAGGGGGGGGGGTCAGTATGTTGGAGGGTTTTCTTTGCCCATTTTCTGACCTGTAAAAACTAACTCTAGTCAAACCAAATCATTTTTATTTAATTTTCAAATTAAACAGCACTCCCCCCCACACTTAAAAACACTTTTTTGTCATCCTAAATTAACAGGTTTCATTTTTATTTTGGGGTTGTTTAACAGTTTTAAAATTTTGGGCTTTTTTTAATTAAATCACTTAGTTTGTAAAATGGTCAAAAACTATAATCCCAAGTGCAAAGGCGGCTGGAACATTTCTGTTTGTCCCAGAACCAACAGCGCCCGCTCTCGCTTCTTCTTTCTCTCCCATTTGTCAATACAACACTACACCTCCGGCAGAGGTGTGCTCTCTGGGTTTGGGTTTGGTTTTTTTACCTTTATTTATTGAGGGGGGTCGCAGTGCCTCCTACCACTAAACTGTTACCTTGCATTTATTTGGGAAGAGCACCTTGCATTACTTCATCTGACCAGGCGACACAAAGTAGCGTCACACACTGAAAAGAAGCAGCAATGGAAATGTTAAAAAACAAATCTAAAAGTGATCCTGAGCAGTAAAGCAAGAGTTCGACTTCCTAGGCTTCAAGCTCTGGATCTCTGCAATGTGCACTTGTCAATTGTTTAAAGGCAGTTCATGTACCTGAGAGGCTCCGAACATGGAAATTGCATTTGGCAGAAACGTATGAATGTCAGCAGGATGTTAGGGATGATAAAAATCAGTCATCTGTTTTAGAGCCTGCTGTTCACTCCAGAAGTTTTAAGGGTCAGAAGAGGTCAGTGATGTTGGAGGAGCTCTTTTCCATAAGCAAGTATTGTTTGAAAGGTAAAACCCTTTTCATGGGCCAACGAACATGGGGAAAAAAGGGGGGGAGTTGAACAACTTGAAATCTTTATACATTTCAAAGAAAATGCACCCAGTTTACCTAGTCACGCCAATCTCTACTTCCCACAAGGAACCAGATATAAGATAAAACAAAGGCTTGAAAACCCCATATACATCATTTCTGAAGCATGCACAAGGGAGACTCAGCAAAACCTGGACCTTGTGCTTGTTTGCAAATTTTTAAAATAATGATAATGCTGAACAAAGTGCCCGTCTTGGAAAATGGTATTACCACTGCTTTCCTTCTCCAGTCTGCCTTACCGTTATCTCTTCTTCTTCTGGACCGTCCACAATAGCAGGGCTCAAGTCATCTTCCTCTCCTCCCATTTTAACCAGGACACAGACTCAGGGAGTGCTGGCTTCAGCAAAACACTTCACAGATCGTTCACTGCAAGAATGCAAGCAATTCTGCCCCTATTCAGCCCTCCTCAATGGGATTGAAGCATGCCCTTAAAATTAATTGTGCTCAGCTGAATCAGGCCCTTTATCTCTCCACCTGCATACCATCAGGTTTTTAACTCTGGCAATTGAAAGCTCCTTGTCCTGATGAAGATTTCACTTGTATTTTCTTCTGCCCCTTTTCTTCCTCAACAAGCCTTTCACTTGAGCTGCAGGAAATGATTTATTCTGTACATCCCACTGCACCCCTTTTTGCATCTTCTCCAAAGGTCTTTAAAACCCCTAGCCCTTGGTCACCTTATACTTATCATTAGCAGGGAGATTTTTTTTTCACTTTCCCTGAGTGTTTTTGAACAGAAAGCACAATCCATAAAAGCTAATTTCTACAGAAGCCCAGCATAAGATAATTCATATAGCCATATGACATGCATGGTTACATTTTGCAGGGTTCTTGCTTCTGTATTAGTAGACAACCCGGGTCCTTTCATATCAAGGGCAAATGTGTCCCAGGGAATTTAAGAGGCCAATTAACTGGCTTTATGACCACCATTCAGCAATTATGTGCTTTTTCTCTGGCCCCATTCCTAACTATTAACAAAGACAGAAGTGACCACCCTTTAAAATATCCTTTGATTCATAAACTGGGCTGAATAATAATGAGTGGGTCTGAATTGTACACTGATTTTTTTTTTTTAAACTAGGGGGGGAAACTGGCATTTTAGGGTTTTCTGAAACCTCTAGAAGATTACTAGTTTTAACAGATTTGGGAGAAACTATGGCTCAAACCTATGCGTGGTTTTTAAAAGGTTGCTTTATTTTAAAAACTAAACTGAAGTCCTAAATGAAAAAGCCATCTGCTAACATTTGGACCTCTAATCCAAGACAGAAGTCAAAATGAAGCCGTGAACCATCAATATGGTCCTCACAAAACAAATCTTGGTTTGTAGCATCCTATAGGCACATGATGGAAAAAAAAAAAAACCCACTCTGTTGAATCAGTGTGAGAGTGGCAAAGACAGAACCAGGGGCAGAAATGGAAACGTGAAAAGGTTGAAATAGAAAGCAGCAGCAAGTTTGCAAAGATGCAAACAGTGAGAATAAGTAACCCTGGGAACCGCTTTGCAAGGGATATGTGAGAGGACTCGCTGAAGTATGGACCTGAAAGCCCAGAACACGCACACGAAGGTATGAGAATGAGGATAATTGGGTAAGAGATGTTGATGTTCATTATGGAAATATTTGATGTAAATGGAATTGCTTGATACGTGTACAAAAAGCGCAGGAAACCTGTAGACGGTTTCTCTAGGTGTAAGGAGCGCTATACACAGGCTGTGCCTGTGTTGTGCTGCAAGCATCCAGGATGAATATCTTGCAACTCTTTGGACCAGCGGGTTGGAGAGTTGGTGCTATAAACATGAAACCTAGCCAAGCCTTTGCCACTGAACCAGCCGGCGTGGTCGTTCTTTGTATAGCATCGAGCCCTCCGAGACGACGCACTGGTTGCAATGGCAGCACAGACAACACCCTGGAAGAGAACTGCATCGACCAAGACACAGCGTGGAGGAGGAACAGCCTATGTTAGGCAGGAAATCATAGTAAAATATCACAGTGATTGCTTCTGGCCTGAAGTCTGTGACTCTGTCTTTTCACAAAAGTTGGTGGAGCTAAGGATGACATTTCTCTTCCATGGTAGGTGGGTCACCTCCAACTATCTCCCCCATGGGGTCTGAGAGATCTAGGGCTGTATCTTGTGTCACCAACCGCTCTCCGTCCTGGTTTTGTCACGTTTTCGGAGCTCACATGCACCCGAAACAACAAACCTCCCTGCCCATGTTAGCAACAAGTCCCAGCGATCCAACAGTCAGCTGATGCGGGTGCTGTGGTATACAGCTGTGCGTTTTACTCTGGGTATTTTAAACTATGCAGCAGCAAGCACACAAGCTGTTTGGTTTGATTAAATAGAGCTTTTGTATAGCAAAGCTACAGGTGCACAATGGAAGGACATTTTACTTTCTCGTGCACCTCATCTTCCACAGGATTCATAAATACATTGAACAGCAGCAGTCCAAGCAGGGGCTGACATTCTGGATGACTCTGGAAAGGACAAACTTCATGAAACCTATGCGTTGCCGTACCTGTTATCAAGGAATGGAGATATTCCTGTCTAACAGATGGCTTTCCAAACTCATAGTTTTCATCGGTCTTAGTTTTGCCTTTCTATGCAGGCATTTATGGGGTTTTCAGGGGCAAAGCTGTTTTTTCACTTAGGATTACAGCAGCCATGCTAAAAAGCTCCAGCTGAGATCAGCTGTGCACAAAATTATGACAAGATAGTCTTTGCCCAAGGGACTTGGGGACACCAGAGGAGAGGGAGAGGCTGCAGTGGGATCTGGGCTGGCTGCACGAGTGGGCGGACAGGAACAGGATGGGATTTAACATGGACAAGTGCAGGGTGATGCATCTGGGGAGAGGCAACCCCCAGCACACATACTGGCTG
>JAGPOW010000304.1:4258805-4270330 GCA_030014935.1 Caiman crocodilus
GGCACACCAGGGGTAACTAGGACCAATGGTCACAAGTTACTGGAGAGCAGGTTTAGGTTGGACATTAGGAGGCACTACTTCACAGTTAGGGTGGCTAGGTAAAAAAATGGTTGGGCCCTGGGGCACATAACTTGTGAGGAAAGACTAAGGGAACTGGGCTTATTCGGTTTAGAGAAGAGAAGACCGAGGGGGATTGAATAGCAGCCTTCACCTCCCTGCAGGGGGGCTGCAAAGAGGATGGAGCTGGGTTGGTCTCAGTGGTGAAAGATGATAGAAGGAGCAATGGGCTCCAGTTGCAGCCAGGGAAGTTGAGGTTGGATATTAGGAAAAACTTTCTTGCTAGGAGGATGGTGAAGCACTGGAACAGGTCACCCAGAGAGGTGGTGGAGTCTCCGTCCTTGGAGGTTTTGAGGACCTGGAAAGACAAAGCCTTGTCTGGGATGATGGAGTTGGGGCTGGTCCTGCTTTGAGCAGGAGATGTGACCTCCTGAGCTCCCTTTAACCCTTGTTTTCTATGATTCTGTGACTTGCTCAAGGTCTCATGGCAAATCCGTGGTAGTGCAAACTTGAAACCCCAGGTCTCCAAACCGACAGGCCAAACCATGGGGCTATTCTGCCTCTCCAAGAGATGAACTTGAAGGAGATTGGGCAGCTCAACCCTTCAACCTTGTGCTCACATGCATCATACATTATTGTACACAGGCTTGTAAAGCACAGGCTTTTACAGGAGTCCTGCACACAGAGGATTTACAAGGCTGGGTGCCCAGCAGTGGTTTATGAGACCAACAGCTGACTGATTGGTTATTCAGAGCATCCCAAACACAACACATTAGATACATGCACAATTAACAGACACATCACGTACTTCAATTAGTGCAAACTTACATGAGCAATAAATGCATCATTTGCATTATTACTAATACATACAATTTAAGAGGCATGTTTGGATATGAATCTAACATGATAGCTTTAGTAAGTTAATTAGATCATTGTTAAACATATTAATTGATTTTTAATTAGAGGGAAGCTTACTGCCTGGGAGGCAGCTCTGTCATTAGAGAATAGAGAGAGATCAGGCAACTCTCGAGGTTCTCCATAACCCAACGTGCCTCTCCTCTTCCTTTTCTCTTTCTTGGACTCTGAATCGCTTTTAAAATCCATGGCTAGTTTGCCCCGATGACCCTCTTGATCCGTAAATCTGGATTCAGCAAAATCCATATTCCATCACCATCACCTGCCCTGTGTACTGGCAGTCAGCAGCAGTGAGCAGAGCTGCAAATCAAGTGTGGTGGGTGTGCATGTGTCTGATAAGGCTAATGAATGGCAAGCAGCTTCTTCCACTGAGCTCACACGTTCAGGCACCCTGTAAATCAGCCTGATGCTGCAGTTCCTTTTGCCATATGCACTTTTTTTGACTCATTGGCATGTCTTGTGCCTAGCCTCGCCTGAGCCACCTGTCACCCACAAAGCTCCCCATGGTTCAGTTGGGATGGTGCTTTGCCCCAAGTATCACGGCAGGACACTTAAGAGGTTCCCAGAGCTGCTGAGCTCTAGCTCAACATACAGCAGCTGCTTGGGCCTTCACACATCACCCACCGATGCTAGGTGTTGGGGAAAAGGTGCTAAGTCTGAGTGCAGCAGTTCTGGGAGGAGGCTTCTCTGCTGGCCTCGGCAAGCAAGAGTCTACCGCGGAGTGTCCTCCACCATGCACCATCACACACAGAAGATGGAAACTGCAGAAACCAAGGGCAAACCCCTTGGATGCAATAGGAGGTAGGATCCAAATGCAACGGGAGGTAGGATCTTTGTTGCCAGGCAAACACAGGAAAAGTGGCAGGAACAATGTCAAGTGCTGTGCTTGGCCTTCCTTAGGATCAGCAGGGCTCCTTGACAGTGTCTGCAAACTCCAGAAGCAGCTGGGCTCTCCTGAGAAACTCCTAAATTGCTTAGGCTGTTTCATAGGGATATACGCAGCAGCAACAGGACTGCACCTTCACCTCGTAGAAATGGAGTGATGTACAATCCTTGTGGTCCATCCTATGCCACTGCATTGGATGGGGTGAGCAGTGACCTCCAAGGAGGTGTTGGACTAGGTGTCTGCCTCGTTCTCTTGAGTGCAAGCTAACATTGCAGACAAACCTTTGGGGCTGACCGCCCGCGTGCTGGCAGTTGCTGCTTGGAGGCACGTTCTAAGAAGGACCTTCAGCCACTGATGGATTGCTTTGCTGCCCACTTCGCGAAGCATCAGCTTGAGGAAAACTGGGGACATGTGCTAGTCAGCCTACGGGGAAA
Source organism: Caiman crocodilus (assembly GCA_030014935.1). Taxonomy (NCBI): domain Eukaryota; kingdom Metazoa; phylum Chordata; order Crocodylia; family Alligatoridae; genus Caiman; species Caiman crocodilus. The sequence goes on from JAGPOW010000304.1 coordinate 4,261,098, forward strand.
GCTATGCAAGGCCTTCTGTAATGAGATGCAGATGTAAACTGCCTGTCACCTCCCTTGGAAGCATCTTGACCAGGCCTGTACTGATGAGGCAAGAAGCTCCTGTGGCCTTCAGCAGGCTCATTAAGCAGGGATGGTGTCAGCAGGAGATCAAAGACAGTGATGCTATGGACTCTGCTGTGTTCATCAGAGACTCAGACTAGGGGCAGAAGTTGCATCCAGCTGTCAGAGACTGCACAAAGCGTCCCTACACACTGTGCTGTGGGTTAACTGGAATGACTGGATGAGGAACACCGAGACGATGCAATGCACTGACTCCAGGAGTACAGGAGGGCTCTGCTCATAGGCACCGATCCCTACGTAGCAAAGCACCTAGGTACATGCTCATCCCTGGGACCGGCATCATCGGGACATGACCAGGAACTTGCATCCTTGCTGAGTCCCAGCTCCAAGGAGCAGTGCTAGGAGACCTTCTCCCCAGGGTTGTTTAGCAAAGTCTTTTTTGAGTCGGCACCTAGCCCATCAGAGCTACTCTGAGGCAATGCCCTTTACAACTGGCATCTAGATCTGGTGTCCAGTGGTGACCAGGGCCTTCCATTGAGCACACTCAAGTTTCAACTGTGGGCCTTGGGACTCTGGCACGTCTTCCTGCTCAGGCCGTGAGTGAAGGTGGCCACCCTTCTGTAGACATATTTGCAGAAGAGAGGACCAGAGGGTAGCTGTGGTCAGCAGGATGGGGAAGGCTGCATGGCGGAAGATTAAAAGCAAATGCAAAGGGAGCACAGTCAGGTTTCTCCCCCTCATCATTCTGCCTTGCTAGGAGAAAGCTAAGGAAGCTCATACACAGTGTCAGAATTAGGTACGGGCTTCTCCAGGCATCACTGCAGCTCCCTACGTTTTACATAACATAAATGTACCTCCTAAATATAAATGTCCACTCCAGCACAGATTCTCAAAGATGCCTATCTATGGCCCAGCAGTATTACAGGTGGCTGACGAAAGGCAGCAGGAGCACATGGCTAGGGCGGGGGTTGTTCTACAAAGCCCTGAGAGAAGTCATTTGCAGGACGGCAAGTGTGGTGAGAGTTTCAGCTGCATACTTGGGGCCTGAGCATGGAGTAGGGATTTCTACCCCAGCTCAGGGTGCACCTTGACCCACAGGAGGTGAAGTTGGCTGCTCCTTAGAAGAGCGGCAACATCTCTTCCCTGGGCCCAATAGGCAAGGAGAGACTACATGCAAAGAGGGTAACACTGCAAATCTCAATGCAGGGTATAACTGCTGCAACGCAAAGCCAGTTCAAGCACAGGCTGGGCCTTCAGCTTGCAACTGGGTTCAGGAGAGATCCCTATCTCCACAGAGGGATCAGTGCATTGTATGTAGGCTGGTGCATAGTCCTCCCTATGGTGTCCTGGCTCTGCCCCATAACACGCTGCGGCAACTGGCTTGTTTAAAAGAGACTGAGAAACTCCCAAGCAGCTAATCAGTTGTTCCCTGCTCTATTTACAATTGTTTGTCTAGTGATAAAGCTTTTATTTGCCTGACTTATTGGAGCTTGTAAGTCTGGAGTAACCTTTGTTCCACCTTTGCTTTGGCAGCATCCCATGCTAGATTTGTCAGTGCCTTAGACCCAGTTTCTTAATTTATGCTTCCCCTGCGCAGAATTCACTTCTGGCTGCCCATTAAAGATACACGCTGACATAAAATCAGCTGAAGGCCTCTCTCTTGAGTTGCTTTCAGCGCGTGTCTGATGATGATGAGCTGTTACAAGATTTGCACCTGCGCTTACATACTGCACATGTCTGAGCTGTACACATGAAACCCCTCTGGGAAACAGGTAGCGCATTTGTTCTTCGGTGGTTATTTGGGGAGGAACAGGGTCAACTTGGAACCAAAAGGTGGGGGAGAATCTGAGCAGCGACTCTGCTGCTGAAACACATGGCAATCCCTGCTTTTCTTAAAAAGATATTGTTCTGGACATGAAACCCACCTGCATTTTGCAGATGCTTGGGATAGTGCAATGTTCTCCTACCCCTTCCTTGTGAAGAAGGGAAATGGCTCAAGAGCACCACGAGCAGGGGGAGACAACTGAACTTCTCACCCGTCCTCACTGGAGTACATACAGAAGCGAGGGGCTGCTTTTCCCTTGCAAAGTATCTGCAACTCACGTTGGCTGTTCATCTCTTAAGAGCTACCAAGCATGTCCACCCTCAGCAGCAGGACCTACCCATCATCCTCTGAGCTGCACAGAGTCTCCAGCGAATGGATGGACGTGGCACTCGTTCTACTGTCACGGGCAGACGTGCGTTGCAGAGCAGGGGTACGTCTGGGAGGGGATCATAGGTTGAGGCTGGCAAAACCCTCCAGTGCTTCCCTGTGTTCCCACTGGTGAAGAGTCATGATCTACCGCGTGTGTGAGTGACAGAAATATGGTGAGACAGAGTTTTTCTTGCCTCTGTGGTTTTGGAAAGAAAAGGTGATGTTACAGCTGGTCCATTGATAAGCCACAAACCCCTCTGATGTTTCGGGGTGTACTCGGTAGCCGTGTTGGTCTGAGACAAAAAGACACGCAAAAAACTAGAACTCTTGGTTCCAAAATGATACCTTTGATTAGACCAACTGGAAAATGGCAAGAAAATTGTCCTTTTCTGCAAGCTTTTGGGAGCAAAGTCCCTTCATCAGGCTCTGGGAAAAGTGTAGATGGTACAAGATGGTAAAAACTCCCCATAGGTAGGAAATAAACTTCATATTTGCACAGAGGGAGCTGAAGATGGAAGTCTGTCCCTCTGGGTCCAGGAGTGTCTTTGTGAGCTGCGCTGAGCAGCTTGCTGATGTGTTGATCGGGTAGATTTCCTTCCCTGGAGGTGTCAGATGACTGGCAGGGAGGCAAAAAAACTTCCTTGATGTTCTGCAAGGAAGTTTAAAATCCAAAATCGGCTGAAATTTGGCACCTTCCCTGTTTCAGGGGTGCACTTGGTGGCCGTGTTGGTCCGAGACAAGAAGACACTCATGGACCCAGAGGGACAGACTTCCATCTTCAGCTTCCTCTGTGCAAAAATGACGTTTATTTCCTACCTACCTATGGGGACTTGTTACCATCTTGGGACCTGCCTGCCCAGAGGGATTTTCCATTTATTGACTCCTCTAAGAAATCCTATGAAATATGAACTTTCACTTCTACCCAGGAGAACTTGGACTATCTTTTCTCCAATGCCTGATGAAGGGTGTTTGTGCCCGAAAGCTTGCCATTAAAGAGTTGTTTTTTTTTTATTTGTGCAAAAATCGTGTTGGTCTAATAAAAGATGTCACCTCTACCATGAGCCTGTTGCTCACCAAAGCATTTCAGTGCAGAGGTTGCATTGAATGAAACAGAACTGCCCGGCTGCATAGGTAGCGGGGTGTTTTATTGGACTTCATGACGGTCTCATACATCCACGCAGCTTCAGAGTTTTTAATATGACCCCGTGCAAACGAGTTACACCTTACTGAACGTGCCACGGAGGCAGAACATCTGCACAGCAAGCCCAGATGCTTCTGGATGCAAATGGATCGTTTTATTTCTGTACTAAATTCCTCTTACCCCGATCGCAGCTTCTTCCTTGCATTGGGGGATATCCAGCCACCTCCATAAGATTTTTTGGACCCCTGGAACAGAGAGGACACCTCCCTTTGCAGCCTTGCATACATCCACGCTGAGGTGTGCAAAGGCTCCCTTTGCAGCCTTGCACACCTCCGAGGAGACAGTCTGGGGTCGCTGGTCCCCTAGTGCAGGCGGGCTGGGTCCGATGATCTACAAGGTCCCTTCCAGCCCCTAACAGCTATGAATTTATGCTATTTCAGGCAGCCTGACCCTGAACTGAACTGTTTTTTAGCCACTTCAGTTCACTCTGAATTAGTAAGTGGTAGTGACAGTCCATGGCATGTAATGAAAAAAGATAATGGAGGTACAGTTGTTTGCTCTCATGATCTCTCGGCTGAAGCAGGGAAAAGAATATCTGTGAGGTGTGTGAGCTGGGATCTCATGGCTTCAGAGCAGGATTTTTTTTTGGCATTTGCTGGATTGGAGTAAAGCTCTGGATTTTAAGTTTCACTGCCTTGTTTTGGGTAGTTCTCAGATGGTACAGAAAGTAATTTCAGTCTTTACAGCTATAGAGCCCCTTTCTTTAACAAGCTTGTATTTCTGTCCATTTTTATTAAAATCAGAGGAACATGATCTGCTCCTGCTGGAAATATCATTTAAAAAGATTTAGGGTTAGCCAACATGCATGCACCAGCGCACACACATCTAGAACAAATGAATGAGAAATGCATTGTTACAGCCCCAGTGCTGCTGTATCCAGACCCAGGGAGTGTGACCTGGGCAGAGCCCCACCAAGAGTACACTCAGGTTTCCTTCTTGGATAACTGTGAGAATCAGGCTTCCTGAGCCCAGTATCTGAATTTCAAACTTTGCTTTCTGTGACATATTCCCCCATGCTCACTTGAAGCGAGCAGCTGCTGTGCACAGCCCTGCCAACAAACCTGCTTGCAGGGACCGTCAGCACCAGTTCCCAGGGGCACGTTCCCAATAGGTGTGCATCTCTGGCATGCACCTCGGGCCTGTGCGGGAATACTGCCGGTAGATACTTTTAGCCACGTGCAGCCTGAGATCTGCCTGGACATCCCTGGAAGTGTGTTCATACCTTGCACTTTCCTTTTGGTAAAAACCAAGCCCTTATGCATTCAGTCAATAGGTACTGATCTCCGGGTGAAATTATGCACATGTTCCCAGCCCTCAGAAAGAAAGAAAGAGGAGGATTAATGCATATGAATGTGCAAAATGTTCCACAAGTAGCAACGACCCGGGATTATTACCCTGCTGCAGCTACTAGCTGCAGTCTAGCCCAGACTAAACAGTGCCACATATTTTAGCAGCAAGAATGGACCTACCTTTGGCTGGTTCTTCGGGTACCTCAACCATGCTAAACCAGAAGTGACCTTATTACCTAACTGTGGTGGTATTTATTCAGCCCTAAGCCTCTTAGCTCTTCTGGAGGTGTGATTTATTTCTGGCTGCAGTCTCTTCATACTATTTCTGCTTATTAATTTCTACGTCTCCCCAGCATCATCACACATTTCTAGGTGCTTCTGTTCAGTCAAGTTATTGTCTATGCCAGGGGGAGGCATGCCCCAGGTTGCATGCCAGGGGGGCACTTGAGGGCATCTTGCTTGGCACGTGTGCTCTGGGGAAGGTGGCAGGGAAGCGGCCAGGGCTGCGGCAAGGATTGGACCCCTCACAGCTCCCCCACCGTCCACCCCGGCATGCTAACATCTTACAAGTTGGGGTTGTGGGTGTTTTTGGCACTGACCCCTCATCTATGAATTTATCACTTGCTTTCTGCTCTATGTCTGGTAAAGCCTTTTCATTTTGAACAATACCCAGCAAAGGAATCGAGCAGAATACTGCTCGGTGATGTGTCACTTCAAGATTCAGAGGTTTTGCCACCAGGACCGGAGGAGCAAGCTATCCTCCTGGCTGGAGATGGCGATATTGCTGCTGCAGCTTGCTGCAGACCTGCTCACGCTCAGATGCGCGCACCTCTTTTCAGTCACGTTGCAAAATGGTACGGTTCTTCCCGCAAGGCGCATCAGCAACTTCGGTGCAAACATTGATTGCACCAGGCTTTTTTGGCAAGTCATCTTTCTCCACTCCCATGGTTACCGGTCCTCAGTAACACTGCTCCCCCTCCTCTCCGCCACACAGATGCTGAAGTCAGCTTGTTAGCCAGGCTCCGTGTTAATCCTGCACTGCCAGTGCACTGGGACATATTCCACCCACCGATAGCTCAGCCTCCCACAAGACACCCAGTATGGTCCCTGCTTTCAAAATCCTCTGACTTTTCCTTACTCGGTTGCACAAAAAAATGCCCAGCACAAGCACCAATCAATCACCACATCATCTCTGACCCTACAGTCAGCCCACCAGGATTTAACTGGTTAACAGCCATGTTGTTATTGGGCACGTCTCAACCATTTTTGAAGAGGACAGGGTCACTGTGCCACGTACCAGTGGGGCCTTCCCAATGACAACAGATATCCCTACGAAGAAGCTCACACCATGTCCCACATGGTTGACTCGTGTCCATTGACTAGGCAACTTGGTGGCCTTCAAGCTCGTCGCATTGGTGATGACATCGCCTTAAGACAGCCCAAACAATATGCCGAAACCACATAAGCTAAATAAACACATTTGCAAAGCCCTTCTGCATGCAGCACGTCATCCAGTTGTCCTGCCACGTCTGATCACACCTGCGTGTTGCACTAGCCACGTGCCTGATGAGGCTCCAGCCCTGGGATGTCCCACGCAAAAGGAGGCTGCCTCGCTGCAAGTCAGGTGAAAACGGCAAGGCTGCTGTCAGTGAGGACCATGGAAACCTGTTTGGTAGGATTCAAGCACATGATCTATGCTTTCTTGCCTTGAGTGCAAGCGGTGCGTGTCCTGGCAGTCCCCCCGAGGCGAGAGCTAGTCCAGGAACATCCTTCAACAACGGATGGCTCTGTAGGGCAATCTGTCACCTCTGGAGCAGGAACAGATCCCACAGGATGCATTTTTAGTTGAATAAAAATAAATGTTAACATCTCAAGAAGCATGAAAGGACTTAGGGCATTTATGTGATGCAAGGACAAGGCTCAGAAACAACCAAGAGTTGATGCTGCCAGTGAATCCTGCAGTTTGGTTTGGAAAAAAAAATGAGATAGACGTTTGTAGCCAAGTTTTACTTGCATTGCCCCTAGCCCGTGCGCAGCCAGAGGAAGACAAGGTGAAGCATGCAATGCCCCAATAAATTCCCCTTTTTTCTTAAAACCTGCTGTTAAAACAACAATGACATGGTTCAGCCTCTGGTTTAGCTAGTCCAGAGATACTTCAAAAGACTAGAACAGCCCGTGCTCTTAGCTAGACATGAGGCCACGATAAATAGAGCGGCGGAGCCAAGCCTACTGGCTGGATGCATGCTTTACTTTCTCTGACATGCTGAAATGACCGCCAGTGTGACGCTGTGCCTTGACTTTCTCAAGAGGTCACAGCCCAGCTGCAAACAGAGCAAACAAAGCCGCTCACTCCAAATTGCCAGGACGAGCAGCAAGAGTCTCCTGGGCATTGTCTAACTCCCCATGTGCTCACAGCTTCATTATGGCGGAAAGATGGTTTACCTCTAATAAACATGGAATTGAGCATGGAGGTATTTCCCTTCCTCTTGACTTTGTACCTGGGAATTAGAACCGGCTCTTCAGTCCTCTCCCCTACCCACTGCCAGCAAAACCCTGTTGTAATCATGCAGCGTTGGTTTTGGGCAGTTCACAGGCGATGTAATGGTTAGTGACCTAACCGGGTAGATACCCGGCCGGGCATGAAATGCCCCACCGCAGATACGACATCCCCGAAACTCCTTGAAAACTGCATTTAACCAGTCACAGGAAAGCTGCTCTTAGATACTTGACTTTAAAGTTTTTCAATTGACTCTGTGGTGGTTGGGCTCTTACCAGCGGACTTTAAGTCCTATCATTCAGATAATCAAACCTCTTTGATGCTGCCCATTCATTGTCATGAGTATCGAGTAGAGAGCAACATGACGATTTTATTTAGGGAGGAATCATCCCAGACGTGAAATATGGGACCCCCCCGCTCTCCACGCCCCACACACACACACACACATGCACACACGCATACACTCCCTGTAGCAAACACTGTGAAGCAGCCAGTTATCTGTAAAACATCACCTTCGAGAGGGCTCCCTGAGGATGCAGGAGTCACTAGATCCAGTTTCAGGACCTCATTTTATCTCTATGCATCTTTTCTTCATGTTTAAATAGCTGCAAGGTGGGAATTGCAAAAAGCCTGCGCAGGTGAGCTTCCCGTTCGGCTGCAGGTATTTCTGACGGGAGCCAAGGGGCTGGAAGTCAGCAGGCCGCTCCAAAGCGGACTCCGTTTCTTCATCCTTATTCTCTGGCACTTTCCATTTCTGTTTGATCACGTTATGCCGTGAATATAAATCCCACAAAACAAATAGGGTTTGTTTTCACGCACCATACATAATTTAGTGGGGTATGAACAAGAAGGCACCTGCATCTTCATTAAAAAATCCCTGTGTGTTGAAAGAAACGCTAGCTTTCTCTTTTGCATGGCAAGAATTAGAGGAGAGGGGTTGGGTCTTGGGGGAAGGGGGTGATGAAAAATCTATTGTTTTTAACAGCACAATCAATGGCAAATAAGTACAGTGCAAGTCCCAAAATACCACGAGTGCCAGTCAGAGGTAGCTCTATTTGGAACATTTTTCAAGACATGAAAATTTGTCAAAATGTGCTATTCTGTCAATGCTGAAATACTTTGCAGCGGTGCCTTAGCTTTGATGGAGCTTTGTCAGGAAGGTTTTTGAACGGTGCTCTGGTTATGCTTGCATGGGCAAAATGTGCACGCGCTTATAGTTATTTCAAAGGCTGATATGCTAAGCAGAACAGGTCTTCAGTAATGATTCAGAGCAAGAGACTGGTCTAATTGTTAGGCCGACGTGATACAGCAATTCCTAAATATTTAGTGTGGGCCACAACTCGTTATCTTCCAGGACTTCTTCCACTCCAATTTGCCCCCCTTTCCTTTGGGAGCACGCTACTGAGACCAGTGGTCCGGCTCTCCTGGAAAGCAACACAAAGTAGGACAATGCTGAACTAGACAAAAATAGCCACAAGCCAGTGGCTTTTGGGGTTTCATAGTTTCCAAATCTTTGTCAGCAAATAAGCACGCCTGCTATAAATCCCATTGCTAGCTAAATGACAATTTTGCACAGTCCTCCTTGTAGTGAGGCCAGCGACACTTAGCTTGCTTTTTCATCTAACAAGCTTATAATTACATAGCAAGTGAACGTCAGTTTTCATCAGGGAGTAGCCGAGCAGCGTCCGAAAGACAGTCCAAAGGCTTTGGAGAAGACTTGAAAGAGGTCTACTACAAGCAAATGCCTGAGACGTTTCAGACCCAGTAGCGGCATCCCAATTTTGATACAGATTCATTTCTTCATCTGTGAAAGCCATGCAATGTTTCTTATGTCCCTCTTTCAAAGCAGACGGGTGGGTTTGCTTCATGATAAGCATTAAGTGTTTGCCATTTTAATGCTTTCTGAATTCTTCACAGCTGATGGATATGATAATTAAAATAAATCTTTAAGTGTTGAACCAGATCTGTCTTTGGCACGCAGTGCATCTAATG
>JAGPOW010000304.1:4274854-4285776 GCA_030014935.1 Caiman crocodilus
CCCTCCCGAGCACCAGGGCTCCCCACACTGCCGGGGGTCCCTGCTGAGGCCTCCTCCTTCCCCTACAGCCTCGCCCAAACCACCGGTGTAGTCTAAATACTAATAAAGCAAAACGCAAGCCTCCTGGCTGTAACCAAACATAAGGCACCCGGCCGTAACAAAGTGAGCCTCCCGGGTACCGCCCCACAGCATTGCTCCAGCCTCTGGAGCACCCGTGAGATGCACTCACATCCCCGGTCTCCCAGAGCTCCTGCCCCTTCGGCTGCTGGCAGACAACTGCCAGCCTGACCCTGGCTCGGGGCTTTATAGGGCCAAGCCCTGCCCCCTAGGTCAGCTGACTCCCATTAGTTGCCTCAGCAACCCTCAGCTGTGCTGATTATCACACCGTGGTCGCTGGGGCTTTTCCCCCAGCAGTTTTCCTCTCAAGGAGCGGTGCAGCGAGGCGCGCCGCGACAAGGATGACGACTCCCATGGGTCGAGTAAAGGGCTGTCAATGAGTCCACTGACAGCAAAGAAAGGCCAATTCTAGAGCTGCAGGGGTTTTTCCAGATGCCAGTGTTGGTGGTTCAAGAGAGAGTTGGACCTCTGATTTCTTGGTCTTGTTTCCTTTCCTTCCATTTCTGTCGTTTCTCTGCCTCCAGGACGAGACGGTTTTCCTCCAAGTAAGATGTGCCTTCTCTCGCAAGGTGTCACCATGTAGCCCTGTCTCAGGGCACTTTTTCCCAATTTGTGGTGTCAATGCCACACTTCTTCATGTTCGCATTGAGGGTGTCCTTGAAGCATTTCCTCTGGCCTCCATGTGTCCTTTATCCTTGGCTGAGTAGGGAGTATAGTCGTCGCTTTGGTAAACGTACATGAGATGCGCACACAGTGCCCTGTCCACCACAGCTGATGCTGAATAATCAGCGCTTCCATACAGGTGGTGTTGGTGTCAGTAAGGACACTGGCATTTGTGCAACGATCCTCCCACTCTACACCATATTCATCACCATATCAAATAGCATTTTACATTTGATATGTGTGCCTAACTTGGTGCTGCAAGAAACCCATTCTCAAGTACTGCAAGAAATGGAAGTGCACCTGTCTGGCTCTCCCTACTGCGCTCTCTCCTAATTACCCAAAGGAAGTTCTGTAGGGAAAAATCTGATTGTAATGGTATCTGCTCTGAATGCTGGATTCAGAGGAGAGCAACAGCACTCATGAAAACAACTTACAATCTAGACATTTTATTAGGGAGATAAAAGAAATCCCATTTTAAATGGTATAATTTGTACCACTTTGCAAAGAAATGAGTTGTGTGTGTGTGTACCAGTCGGCCCATTCAATGTGTATGTTAGCAAGATGTTGAAAATAGTTTGATTGCTTGGGCATGGCAAGGAAGTTGTGAGCTTTTTAAGCATATGAGCAGACGTGCCTGTACAGTCTTTATACCAGCAACACTGAAAACATCATTTATGTGCCAAGGTTATTTCTAGCAACTACTTTGCTACGCTCATGAGATGGCTTTAGGAATGCAAATGAATGTTAAGAAAAATAAACACAGGAAATATACAGTACATCCACTTTTTAAAGTGAATATCGGAACACAAGGCTAGAAAGGCTCTCCAGACCCCATCATCGCCAGACAACCAGTCATCCTCAATGGACTTATCCAGGAGTGCTCACTCAAACGCCTCTTGAATCCCACAGCCACAAAGTACTTCATGGAAGAAATAAAAGAAACAACAGGTGCTACTCAAACGTCGGCCACTTCAGTGTGATAAGCAGAGATCCTGGTTTTCTCGGATTTTAAAAAAAAAAATAACCCCAATTTTCAAATTTAAAACAGGAACCCCAGATCCACATTTTTCTTTCATTAAAATGAAACGCCACTTTCTATCTATCAATCTAGATATCTATCTATCTAGAGATATCTATCTAGGTATCTCTCCATCTATCTAAATATATGTATGTATATACATATAGATCTATATCTAAATCTATATATATACGTGCATGTATGTATAGATAGATAGATATAGATCTAGATCTAGATCTAGATACCTATCTAGATCTAGATCTATTAGTGGTATTTCATTTTAATCACTGAAAAATTTTTGAAGATTTGTTTTATCAGAAAAAACCAGGATCTCTGGTGGTATGTTATCATACAGTCAACAGATGCTAAGAAGGGAACCATTCCCTATGCTATGGGTAAGGCAAAGGCCTCCATTGTCTTTGCTAGTCTGAACTGGGGAAAAAATGGTCTGCAATCAATTGGATAAGTTTCAGCAAGGACAAGTGCAAAGTCCTGCACTTGGGATGGAATAACTGCATGGACAAATACAGGCTGGGGAATGACTTTCAGTACTGAGGAAAGACAGGGGTGTTACAGTAAACCATAAGCTGAACATGAGCTGACACTGTGCTCTTCTTGAAAAAAAACCCCCAACAGCATCCTAGATTGCATTAAGAGGAAGATCACTTGCACACCATAGAGTCACAGATTCATAGATGCTAGGGTCGGAAGGGACCTCAATGGATCATCAAGTCTGACCCCCTGCATAGGCAGGAAAAAGTGCTGGGTCTAGATGACCCGCCAGATGCCTATCTAACCTCCTCTGGAAGACCCCCAGGGTAGGGGAGAGCACCACCTCCCTTGGGAACCCGTTCCAGACCTTGGCCACTTGAACTGTGAAGAAGTTCTTCCTAATGTCCAGTCTAGATCTGCTCTCTGCTAGCTTGTAGCCATTATTTTTTGTATCCCCCAGAGGCACCTTGGTGAATAAAGCCTCACCAATTCCCTTCCGTGCCCCCGTGATGAACTTATAGGCAGCCAAAAAAACACCTCTCAACCTTCTCTTGCAGAGGCTGAAGAGGTCCAGGTTCTCTAGTCTCTCCTCGTAGAGTACTACAACTGCGGTCTGACCAGCACCCGATAGAGGGGCAGTATCACCTCCTTGGATCTGTTCGTCATGCATCTGCTGATGCACGATAACGTGCCATTGGCTTTTCTGATGGCTTCGTCACACTGCCGGCTCACGTTCTTCTTGGAGTCCACCAAGGGAAGTGCTCTTCCACTCTCTTCTGCACTGGTGAGTCCCCACCTGGCATACCATGTCCCACGTTGGGGCCCACAATTTAAGGGGCCCTGTCTAGCCTGGATAAGAGAAGGCTGGGGAGGAATTTGATAGCAGCCCTCAAATACTGAAGTGTGATTACAAAGAGGATAGGGATGGGCTGTTCTCTGCGGGTGTATGGGACACGGCCAGGAGCAATGGTAAGCTTCAGCAGGGGAGACTGAAGTAAGAGATCAGGAGGGACTTCTTGACTACCAGGGTGGCCAAGGCCAGGCACTGGAAAAGGGAATTCTGCATCCTCGGACGTTTGTAAGAGCAGGTTGGACAGACACTTGGCTGGGATGGTTTAAGCAGAGATGATGCTGCCTTGAGCAGGGATCTGGACTAGGAGGTCTCTTCCAGCCCTACTTTCCTGTGCTGGCACACAGACACACACTTTCCTTTCTGACATCCCATCTTTTTTCAGCCACGTACATTGTTGTACAGGAGCTCAGGTGGAAACCTTCACAGGACACTGGACAGGTTTCCCCATGCACTTCATCCTTGCTGGCAGAAAATAATATCATAGTCATAGAGTAGGGAAGGCGTGCTGGGGAAAACAAGAGGACGGAAAAGCAAGAAAAAGTGTTTGGCCCTGGACTGAAAGGGAAAAGGAGCGTCCCTTGACTTGTTCAGACACTGAGCTTTATAATATGTCTGACACGGTAAAATGGTTGTTCTACTTGCCATCTTCTTCCCCTCCCGTGAAATTTATAAAAAAAACCTGTTATCAAGCTCATGACAAAAAGGATCTTTCTTTCTCGTGATATCTGAAGCACGTGGTAGCGTCCTTATAACCAGGGATCCTGGTGTTCACTGTTTAAAAAAGCACAAATGCTGTGATGTAAGGACCCCAAAAACACAGAAATGCTCTGATTCAAAAACCTAAAATCTGCATTTTCCCACAATTAAAATGAAACGTTGCTTTATTTATATAGGTATCAGCTGAACACAATGTTTTATTGAGATATTTACAATTTTAAAGCAAATTGGAAGCCTAGCAGTGGTCTCAGTTACTATAATAAAAAATGTTGACATATCTATAGACACTGGTGTTTGATTTGGGTTTTTTTATGATGAAAAACCAGAGCTCTCCCTACTCCCTTCGCTCACCTCACCAAAATGTGGGCCCAGCTGCAGCCCCCCACTTTGTGGCACTAAGCAGCCCTGATATGCTGGTGCGCTGCCCGTGCCATTGCCCCTCACTCACTCCCAAGCCACAGGCCCCCCAGCCCTGCCGGTGCCCCTCGCTCCCGACCCACAACCCCTTGCAGGCTGAAATTCTGCCAACCTGCAAGGGGAAACTCACCATTTCCCATGTTTTTCTCCGTAAAAGCAGAACATCTGCATTTTTCTCTTTAAAAAGAGGAAGTTTGTGGTTTTCTCCTTAAAATGAGAAAATCTGCATTTTACCACATTTTTCCATGGTGAATGGAAAACACAGACCCCTGCTCATGACCCAGAGCTCGAGGTCAAACCACATACTCCATAATAATGCCTCTGGAAAATAGCCAGCCGACGTGTGGTAAGTTAGGGCTTGGGCTGATTCCCACTGCTAACTAGAAACATCTGTCTCTGCAGATGTGGCACATACAGAGAACACAGCCTCAGGCAACATGAATATTTATGCTGTATCAAAGGAAACCAGCAATATCCTAGGCTACTTTGCCTAGACAGAAAGGCTCGTAGATGCAACAGCCACGTACAGCCTCAGAAGTGGGTATCAGAGGAAATGTAGCTCCAGCTCCACTTGATTTTCCTTTTATTAATAGTAATTGTATGATTTCATTAACAGTAAAAGGGTTAGGTCCCCATCCTCTCCCTGGCAGCCTCTCTCACAATGACACAGATGTCACCCGTGGTACTTCCGACTCATTTAATGCAGAACCGTTGGCACCATCTGCAGTAGCGTTGCATGGGGAAAACTATTTCACTTGTTTTATAAGATGGATTTGCTGGAAATATTTCCAAGTTTTGACAATTAAATCCCGACTACTCCTCAGCCGTAGGGTTCTATTTTTATTGTTGTAATTTTTTCTTTTATTAATGATGCCTGCATTAGATGTCTGCGTAAAGCCCATTAATTTAGCAGGAAAAAAAATAAGGCTCTAATATGTTTTCCTCATTAAATTCCCATTATGAGAGTAATGGTTGTCTTAAATGGACATAACATTAATACAAGGATGGCATACATTAACTTCTTCACATTTTTATGTTTCTGAACAATCTTTCGTGCACCTGAATTTCAGTTCTCTCCCTGCAGCTCCCAAGGTTGGGGGCCAAGTCTTTCATTATAACATCAGACCCAGCCTCAGGTAGCTCTCTGCCCTGCCTCTAATAGTGTCTGGCAGCAAGAAGCCCCCCGAAAAGTGCAAGCAGCCTTGCATCAAAGAGCAAGAGAACAAGGCATGGGGGGGTGCCCTTATCTCCCCTGCCCTCTGGTTTTGCTTGGTTGGTTATTAGGTACCTGGTGACTGCAGGGTGCAAAAGGGAATGAAAGAAATGTTCTTTTGAAGCTTTTAGATGAACATTTATTGGGTGAATGCCTGCGACTGCAAGAGCCTGTCCCGTTTCACGTTCCTACTTTTCTAACGTACCTTTCCAGGAAAGTTCCCCCCTAACCCCAATATTTCAGAACTGGGGTAAAGCCTCGACATGCGGGGTTGTAACCCTTTGCACACTGGTAAAAAAAAATGACTGCTTGTTTAATCCCCTGACCTCCGTCAGAGTCTGTGACAGGCTAATTGCACTGTGTAATAGTGGTTTGCCCTTTCTCACTTTCCCCCCTCAGTTTAAGCATATACACAGGCTTGCCTTAGCATCTTGGGGTGGTTTGTCTGGGTTTTTTTGGCTCAGGCATGTGACACCTTCAAATCAAATGGACTCCTCTCTGCCTGACCAACACAACCAAACCCTAGTTCTTGCCCCTGTACTCACCCTGCATGGGGCATTAAAATACCCACACCGTGCTCACAGATGCATGAGATGGCTGCATGCCCCGGTCCTGGGGAACCTCCCTCCTTCCAGGTGCCTTCACCGCTTTCCCCCGACTCTGCTCTCTTTTGCCCTGGTTGATGCAAGCCGGCCAAGCAGGCCCGCTGAATGCACTACTGGGACTAAAGCAATCAAGACTTGTGGCAGAGGTGATATCTTGTATTAGACCAACTAGATTTGGGAAAAAAAAAATATATTTAAATTTTGAGCCTACTCTTTCATCGGTCATACGTAATAATGCCCGTGCGCCAGGTTCTCTGCCCCGTGTCGCATGCATGTGGCACCTGGGATTGTACCCTGTTGTGCAAGGTAAGCTTAATAACGCTGGTGGCACAAGCAGGTGGCTCCTGGGCAGAGAAGAAGGCAGGGGCAGTGCAGCTATCCTGACCTTTGGCCTGCACCACCCCACAGCCAGCTTTGGGCTGCCGTACAAGGCTCCCCCCTCACCTCTGAATATGCAACCTCTCCTGGCCCCACAGATGACAACTGCCCTCTCCTACTTCACACCTCTATTCGGGCCACAGCGCATCAGTGGTACCCGCAGTCATCCAGCCAAGATGGGTACAGTCGATGTATATGTGAAGGGAGAAACGGACTGGCTAGTTGCCCTCCCCCCTTCGTGCTGAATATATCCCATCACCACCAACTGTGAACTTCCTCTGAGCAAGGACCACCTTTGGATTGCATCTCTCACACTGCAGGGGCTACCCTGGACAATAAACACACTAGAGTGGGGCAAAGCCTGGTGGGGTATTACCTCCCATCCCCATCCAGCCCTGCTGTAGAGGCTCCATGCTGCCGAAGCCTCACAGGGTGCCTGACACAGAGATTTCAAGGCACCAGCACTGCCCTTCTACAGATGAGATCTCTTGAGTAGAGAGGGTGGGAGGACATGCCCAAGACCAATAGAAATTTGGTATCGGAGGCAGGCAGAGAGCCCACTGCTAATTCCCTCTCCTGCATGCTCTAGTTCTGGTTTTGCTGCCTTCCAAATCCCTGCCTGGGATCGAGCAAAAGGTAAGGGCTTTCAAGAGCATGCTAAATTCAGGGAACATCCATGCTTTGCTGCCCTGCTTTTGAGGACCAGTAGGTTATTCCACTAAGCCAAAGTCTGACTCCCTCGGAAGATGATGTATGCTAGCAGAGCCGGTTTTAGGCACAGACACTTGCCCAAGGCAGTGTAGTCAGGGAGATGCCACACACACACACACACATGCACATGCATGCACACCTAAGTGTGAGCAGCCTGCTCTCCCCCCACCCTACTCCAGAGAGGAGGAGTGGTGTCCATCCACCTTACCCCTGCACAGCTGCCCACCTACCTGCCCGGTACCCCATGCGACTCCGCCTGCCCACCAGACTGTGCCTGATGCCCCTGCCCACCTGTCCCCTCCTCTGCCTGCAGCAGCACTGCTGACTGGGGGAGAAGAGGGGTTGACATACAAGTTGACCAGGGTGCTACTTTCCCTACCTCACTAGTTACAACTATTGCTCCTCTGTCTGTTCCAGATGTTCTTTGTATCGATAGATAGATGTTGATATAGATATAGATATTTAGCTATATATCTGTGTGCAGAAATGCCTCTGTTATTTTACTGCCTCCCCATCCCCTTTGCTGTAGGTCACGTCTCTGGGGAATTGCATTTTATATTAGTTCAAATAACATCTCTGTCTTTCTCTATTCCCTTTGGATTTCTTTTTTTTTTTTTTCATTGAAGGTTTTGTACAAATTAAGAGAAGTCTTCAGTAAGCAAGTGGCTGGGTGAAGCATTCAGCCTTAGTTACAAATTTTAGCATTTTTAACGAGTAGCAGTAATGCCTCTTGACATTCATAACTGAATGTTTTACTGACAGACCTTCTTCAAGGTCTTGCTGGCAGGCAAAACAGCTAGGTTCCCTTATCTGGATTTTCTTGTGAAAAGCCATGATGTTTTTTCAGTTCAAAAACCTGAGAAATACAGACCTTCCCCTGGCAAGGAGAAAGCTCATTAGGCAAAGCAACATTTTTTTTTTGGAGAAAGGAACACAGCATACAAAGACACGCAGTGCCATACTGGGCGAGAGCAATGGTCCATATCTCCCAATATCCTGTCTGACAGTGGCAGAAGTGGATGCTATACAGGGATATCTCTGGAGCAACCCTATGCAGTCCTCTCCTTAGCATCCACAACTTTTGAAGTTACAGACACCAGTGGAAACATCTCCAACCAGTCTGTTCAACAGCCATGTCAAAGCACTTGACTGAAACAACCCAAAGTGCATCGATCTAGGAAGACACCCTGCAGAAATCCGCAGCTGATTTCCTATGCTCTGCCAACTCCCTCCAAGAACAGCTCCCATAACCCTATTCTTCCCCAAGCCTTTCTCCTACTTGCGAGTCCTCCTCCCTGGCTCTCCTTTTCTCGGCCCTTTCCTGATCTTTCTCTCTCCTTCCTCATTTCCCTTGTCCATCTCTACCAAGAGAAATGAATGAGAAATAAATGTAAGGCACAAAGGCCCATATTTGGCCCTGTTAACAAGACTGAGCACTGAAGGCACTCCAGCAAGTAGAAAGGTCAAGCGCAACGGTGATGGCTAGAGAAGACCAAGGCACAGTATTGTAGTTGGGCACAGTTTCACGCCATCTGTCCTTCACTTAACCGTTTTCAAGGGAAGGGCTCTCAAGCTTGACCTGTGTGGAAAATAGTGGACATGATGTGCTCCTGGATTTACTCAAGAGCATCACAGAAGCATTATGGACATACACCATGTCTCCTCACAGGCTTTAGTCTAGTAGTGGCCCTGCTCTCGGCGTGGAGCCACCATGGCTTGGCTTCCCCAGCTCCATGGTCTCTATACAATTAAGCTGCTCAGCTTTCAGCAGGAAGGGGAGGTGTGGGGGGACACTTAGAGTTTTGCAGGGTGGGAATGGGTACAGCGGCTGGGAGCTGTGCATCCTGGGATGCTGGAGGAATGGGAAGGAAAGCATTTTAGCTCTCCTGATCATTCAGACAACACCTTGGAGCAATACGGGTAAAATGCTTCCAAGATAAACCTCCTTTTGAGAGGCTTATCTTTAAAATATTTAGGGGGTACTTATGACAGCTTAACATCTCTTAACAGATGAACGCTTTCATTTTACGTGCCTTTACGCCAGTTTTAAGGTAACCTGTGACAAAGCCCTAAAATGGTGGCTAAAACTACTTCCATCGTTTCAATCTGTTTCATGGCAAAAGGAGAATTAAATGAAGACTGTGAAATAATATATGTAGCTCTTACAGCTCAGACCATTTTGCAGCTTCAAAGTATTGGCTCCACAAACATTAATTTAGAAACGAAAAAAATAATGCATGGACCATTAAGCTCTATGCATCGTTTTAGATAATAACAACTTGCTCAAATACATTTCTGGGCCCGCAGTCCCTGCAGAGGGCTGGGGGCCTGACCCTGACCTAAATCATCTCAGAGCTCTCCACTGCTAGTGAGCATCACTGAACGCTAGACAAAGAACAAGGGCACAGCTTTGACGTGACAGTCGAAGAGAAAGAAGACAAGATTAATTCATGCCGTAGGCAGAGTTATGATACCTAAAATGGTCCTTTGAACAGGAAATCTGGCACATTAGCCCTGGTTCTTGATTAACTACACAATTCACATTAACTCATATAATAAATATAATTCTGTAGATGGCCAGAAAGACTGGCACAGATACAATGGCGCAACACTCCCCGATTTCAAAAATGCACGTGACAAAGCGGTGGATCAGGTTGTAGAAGATGCCAGGCTCTACCCGTTCTGAATTATTTTGGGAAGGCAAAGCACCACTCTCCCTCAGAGGCTTAAAATTCAGGGGTCAAAATCTTTGCTGAGCAACACTACAGAAGTCAGTAGACTCAGTCTAGCATTTGGCCTTATACAAATGAGATTGAACCCGCTAGCACGGGGATGATGACTGATTGGTTGGCTTCTGGGCGCTCTAGCCGCTCTAAATGTTAAGCAACATTTATTAATTTCCACAAGTGATACCATGCTCTTTAATTCCCCCGCTTGTCTACACGTGTTGATTTAGACCATCCATATAACATCATTATGGGTGCGTATATATATCAACATATGTATCAAAATCTAGGTACCAAAAGGACTTCCAAACATTATAGACAGTGAGATATTGAAGTAATGCTCCATTTAACAGCAGCTATAACTATAAACTGCAGGATTTTTTATCTGAACTAATACAGAAGAAAAATGTATCTATTGGACATGGCACTTATTATTTTCTGAGGATTAGATTTTGTAGATCTTAGTAATACCAGCAAAGGCTTCCTCAGGTCTACTGAAGCCAAGCCAACCCTTAGCAAATCTACTGAAAACATCAACATTCTTCATATCATACAAATATTTCAGACAATTTTCTTTCCTGGGTGGAGAGGAATAGAGTTCTAGGAAACATTGACAAAGCACTAGGAAACAGAGAATAAAAAATACTTCCTAACCCAAAGTTGCCTTACCATGCTCAAGTGGCTTTAATTTAGTCCCATCTTAATATGCTCCCAGAAAGCATAATTCCAGCTCTTGCCAACATGTACTTGGAGGGCTTAAAATAAAGAATTAAAAAATTAAAAAAGGCTTGCATTGAAACCAGTCTCTTCTGCTATCAAGACACGAGAGAAAACGAAAGGGAAGTCAGCTTGATCTCATTATTGTCTCATTCTCCTTTCAAGGAAGTCGAGGGCTGACCAAAGTGCCATGTTACCTCTTGGGAGAAATAACTGCCAGACTTGGCACTTTCCCTTTTTTTTGGACATTAGACAGAGACAGCTAGATAGATAGATAGATAGATAGATAGATAGA
>JAGPOW010000304.1:4286162-4300568 GCA_030014935.1 Caiman crocodilus
TAGATAGATAGATAGATAGATAGATAGATAGAGGCTTTTAATAGCCTTTATTCTGTGAAGAAGAGGAAAAACCTTCCTTCTGATCACGAAGACACTGTTAGTTTAACTGAAGTGCACCAGAGACAGATGCTGTATGAATCAGAAAATGACTGTTACCCGAGTGTACTCATCCTTGGCCATACACATACACATGAATGAGACTCAATAAAAGTTAGGACTTCTTATTTAAGGGCTAGATTTGTGTTCGCTGCAGTGATGCAGGCAGTACCTGAGAATACCAGCTCCTCTATTCCTTCCTTTTGCTACAGTGTGATATTTAAAAATGGGAACTGAGTCTTAAGTGACATGCATCATCTTTATTCCTGGCTGTTCAGTATAAAAGGTCAATCTGCTTCAACTAGCAGGAAATGATATAATCACATCACACGGTGCAGAAAATGAAAAAAGAATCCAAAACAGTCCGGCTGCCAACTCCGCATCTATTAACACCCAGCCATGGTTTTCCTGCCTTTTCCATTCCGAAAAGGCAAATTCACGTCCAATCAATATGCGGAAGACTTACAGTATAGTGTATTATATGCAGATTTGGAGCGGAGGGCATTTAAACTGATTTGAACATGCCACCTGATGTGTAAAAGGATGGAGTTTGACTTGGTTTTTAGTTCTGAGCAGAAGCAAAAGTTCAAGGACACTGAGGATTTCCAGACAGAAACTTGAATCCCATTCAGCTTCTCTCTTAACTAAAGATTACAATATGTGGATGCTTGGTGAATCAGGAAACCAAAGTTATTTATTACTCTTTTCAGTGTTGGAAATTGCACCTCTACTAATAAAGGCTAGAGTTTTCGCTCCATTTTTCATCTGAAAAAAAAATCCATTCCAATTTAACAGACTGGGATTATAGCTCCAGTTCAGCAGGGTTTATAGCATAATAATATATGTAAACCAGGCATGTGCCCTGGCCAGTGTACCCTGTTGGAAGCAGTTGCTAACATTATCATCTCTAATGAAGGATCTGAAAGCACTGTGTAGAGATTTAAGAGGGATGAATTAAGAACCTTGCCCTGAAGAGCTCTCGGCGTATAGCAAACAGAGCATGAAGATGGCACATGTGCAGGTAGAAAAGAGAGGTGCAGAGGTCAAACCAAGGTGCCTTATAGATCTGAAGGTGAGCGAGGACTGTAGTGACCACCTTCCCTATGCCCCTGGCATAGAAACATTTCAAGAAAAAAAAAACCGCTCTCAAGTACACAACAGGAACATTGGGGCCTTCTCATTTGGGGGCCTTCTCATTTTGACTCCCATCCTCCAGGCAACTTGTACATAGCCAAGAGTCATATCTTGACCCCTCCACCCTCCCCACACAAACTCCAACTAGCCAAGGTGCCCAGAATGAACATGCCAAGTTTAACTTCTCCCTGTTTTTTTTATCCGTCCCCAATCACATGCTTTAGGAAACTCCCCGCAATGCCCCGAGGATCCTGGTGCTTGAGACTGAGCCACCCCCAGCACAAGTCAACCCATATCGTTAGAAAGGAGAAAGAATCCCTCTCCTCCAAAGCAGCTTTTGGTGTTGATCCTTGACGCAGGTGGCACCTGTCCTTGACACACTTGTAAAAGACTGATAGTCCCTTTCTCCTCATCTGCAGGGATCCTGCTTTTTTCCCCAATACGAAAAAAAAAATCCCCAATTTTCAAGTTAAAAAAAACCCCCAAATTCATATTTTTTCTATGATTAAAATGAAACCCACCAATACACAGATATATATGTGCAGTGGTGTTTCATTTTGATAAGGGAAAAATATGGACTTGGGGGTACTAAAAATTGGGGACTTTTTTTTAGAATCAGAGAAAACCAGGATCCCTGCTCATCAGCTAAGCCAACAAACTGCTTGATTGCACAAGCCATTTCAAGAGGTATTCATGACTTGCCATAACTAGCATGCAACATTCAACTAAAAAACAGAACCGATACAACTGTACGTAGGCAAAGTCAGGATGCTATTACGTCACCAGCGAGCCGGAGATGATCGGCCCCAGACCTCCTGTCTCCTGCCACATGAGATTAACAGCAGGTCTTGGAGGACGTCAGGCCCGGTTGCTCGCGCTGACTGGACGGAGAGTTATTCATAGAGTGCAAGTCTAGAAACGGCCAACGGCTCGTCTAGTCTGATTGCTTGGATAACACGGAGGCCATTAAATTGTATCAGTTCTGAGCACAGCACATTGTGTCGGAAAGATGCCTGGTCCTGAATTGAAGACCCTGAAGGGCTTTCCCAGCATGCCACTCCACCCAATCCTCACGCATCAGGCATGGTGATGAAGCAGCAAAGCTTGCTGTGGCTGTAATTAGACACAAGGAGCTTGAGTGGGGCAATACTGAGGTCCCCCCAGGCTAACTTCAATGTCCTATTTATGACTCGGGCATGTTCAGTGCCAAAGAGGTGGACTGGGCCACGCTTCTTGATTTATCAACTCACTTCTGAATGTACTTTTTGATAAACGCAGATTATCAAGGAATATGGATTTTTCTCTCTCGCACTGGTCTCTCCTTACCACTCTTCATCACTGTAAAGAACACATTAGAGGCCTTGGCGAAGTGCTACCATCTTGCATAAATCCTCCATTATATAAAGGCCAAAACAAACTTTTGGGGACAACCTTGTAGGCACACAGGTTTGCAAGGTGAGAGTCCATGTTTTTGCTAATGCACCCAAGAAAGCATTGACTTAGCATTGAAAATGCTAAATGTCACCCAAACAAAGCAACCAAAACCCATTACACCAGAAGGAATAACACTTATTGTCAAGGGTCAAAACCTAACTGATAACCCCTGGGGCCATCAAACTTAAACAGCTATTATGTATTTATCCTAAATTCTTTACTTAGTTGGGAAGAGGTTCTTCATGATCAACCCCTTTTATTGAGATATACCCAGTGAGGTTGTAGATAGATGCATGCCATTAATCATGATGTATGTTAGTATACACACACTATTACACACACATATATATCATATAGCTATATAGATATATCTACTTAACATCTATATCTATAGATACACATAGATATATGATATATGATTGTAAACCTGGGAGAAGTGGGAAATCATAGATATGAACTGTTAGAAGATGTGAACAGAGTACTGGGGCCAACCTCAGAGGTCCTGGGGTCCAACCAACACCCGTTCTCCCAGGCACGAGTATGTTTTTGCATTTCCAATGATGAACTGAATGCTAGTTAAACGTATGTTTAGCTTCCCAATAAAATGATTCTTTTGAAAAGAGAGGTGTGCTCTCTCTTTATTCCAGGGCCCTGGCCAACAAAGTAGGCTCCGTTTGTTCCAGTCTGGGGATAGAGAGCTTCCCTTCAATCCCCCAACAATCCCTCTATCACCCAGATATGTTATGAGCAGTCATTTTTACATTTACCTCCAGGTCACTGATGAGGAGACTGAATACTGCTGTGCCTAGCACCAAGCCCATAAATTCTGCCTCTTGAGAGCTTTTGTTCAGCCCGTTCTTAATCCACTTTTTGGTTACTGTACTGCTATTATGTTGTGTTTTTTTTAAATCAGAATGGCAGGTTGTACTACATCAAATGTCTCCCAAAGGTCCACCCTTTTAAATTAAATCTGCAGCCTCATTGAGGAATGAATTCAGATTTGTTTCTCAAGGTCTCTTTTCCCACTGACTGGCATTAATTAGGTTCCTACTCTTTATCAACTGCATCTTGCATCAGTTTTTAGTTACTAGAGGACTGTCAAAAATTACAACTCCTCATCAAATGAGTATATCATCCTGCCTTTCCAAATATACCACAGAATAATTCATTAAGCCTCATCATTAACAATTTAATAATATCCATCTGGCTTAGGTCTAGGTCACCGGTAGGATTTCTTTCATTTCTAATTCACTTAAAAATCTCTTGCTTATTGTCCTTAGAATTACCAGTCATTAATTTTTCCCAAATGTCTTTACATTACCCAACTAATTTATTTCACTTCACAACATCCAGTTTATATCAAATTCCATCCATTTCTTCCGTTGCCATTTGTTACATATTATTTTTTATCTCTGATTTCTGCCTTCACTTTCCCACTGAACTGTAAGAGGTTTTCACCAACATTGTCTTTCTTACCAACTGCCTTTTGTCTACCAGTGTAAACTGAACTGGAGTCAGGAGCAAGCAGACACTGCAGCTCTGCAGGGATGGTTACTATTGCCCCTCAGCACTAGACAGAGGGGGAACAAGTGATAGCCTGTTTGCCTTTAGCAAATAGGTATTCCAAGATGGACGTGAACAGATGATACCTATACTGGATTAATTTATACTGGTAGAGTTTCACCCCAGTGTCTTCAGAAGTAATTCTCCACTAGGCTGGGGGCACATCTACACGTGCTATTAATCCAAAGTAGGTTTATTGCACAGCAAAAATACTGCGCAGTAAGCCTATAGGGAAGCATGTCCACATGTGCTCCCTCTTGGGAGCAGATTTTGCTTCCAATAAGAGCAGCCCAGTACAAGGCAGTACAAACCCAGTACAAGGCTTCTCCCACCCTGCTCTGTCCCCCTGGAACTGTGATGGGGAGCCTCAGTCTCCCCCCGCCCCTGCTGACCTAGGGGCTGGCAAGGGACATGGGGTGGTCCCAGTGAGCACAGAGCCAGGAGACTTCTGCCAACTTCAGCAGCAGCTGCTTCCTGGCCCCATCCACATTGGAAGGGGACCTGATGTGCATGGGGCCAGGAGAGAGCTTGTGGAAGCTGTCTGGGGTGTGGGGCAGCTGCAAATAGGCCTCCTGCCCGGTGGCAGGCAGCAGAGGGCATGGGCATGGAGTTGGCTGCTCTGGGGAGCAAATGGGGGCTGAGAATCCAGTCCTCACTTGTCTCCTAGAGCAGCCAGCTCTGCACTGGGTGGTGATGGCTGCTCTGGGGAGTGAGGGGGGCTGTGAATCCCTGTGTGGAGCTGGCTGATTTCGGGGATAAGCAAGGGCTAGATTCCCAACCCTTGCTCGCTCCCGAGGACAGCCAGCTGCACACAGGGATCAGGGACAGTGGGGAGCTGGGCAGAGCTGGGGAGCTGAGCAGTGCCAGGACTGGGGGCAGAGAGCTCCTTGTCCCCTGTGGTCCCCTGTTGGCTAGGCTGACCAGGAGCAGATTTGCTCCTGGCCATTATCTCCACATGTTTTACTGCACAATAGATACTTAGTTTACTGCCTGTTTTTATACGTAGTAGCTAACTGCACAGTAGACTGATTTACTGTGCAGTAAATGTGAACACATGTTGATGGTGATGCTTTACTGCACAGTAGACAAATCTACTGCACAGTAAAGTGTCTTGTGTAGCAACACCCTGGGTGAAGTTCTTCTGGTCTGGGGTGTTGTGTCATCTGGCTCTTACTCTTTTTCACCAGTGTAACATCTATTACAACAGAGTAAATGTTTCATCTGCCCAAGGCCAATGACATCCTATTCCAATGCTTTGCTCTTCTACTCAACAATGGTAATAAGCTAATGGAGAATAGGTTTAGGTTAGAGGCCAGAAGGCAATATTTTACAGTTAGGGTGGCCAAAATCTGGAACCAACTTCCCAGGGAAGTGGTCCTTGCCCTACCTTGGGCAAATTCAAGAGGAGGTTGGGTGATCACCTGTCTGGGGTCTTGTGAACCCAGTATTCATTCCTGCCTGTGGCATGGGGTCAGGTTAGATGATCTGTTCAGGTCCCTCCTGACCCTAGCTACTAGGAAACTACTACAAAACTATGAAACTATGTAAGAGAGGAAATTACTACCTACTCAGTCTATCTGTGGGTTACCTGAAAGAGCCAACGGGGCCATTTCATGGATCAGATGTTGTGTCTGTGCTCTCCTAGAAGGCAGGGATACACCATGATATTACCTTAACCTTGAAGAAAGACATCTTGGCCAGAAAGGGCCAGAGGGGATCAAATTACCTTCCCCCTCCACTGGCTTTGGCCAATTCCTGATAAGTATGTAAAATATGGATGCAATTTCCCCTCTGCAAGCCTTTCTTAGTGTATCATTTTCTTTCCCCTCTTCTTTTTTTTATTTTCCCTTTTCTGTTTTGCTCTGTAACACAAATCTGGCTGAGCCAGGCAAAACCACTCCAGGTTTTACACCTTAAACAGAATAACACTGGAATGATTTGCAAGGTCTCTGACTGTCAAGCATCATGTACTATGCATGAGTTTTTTGAGAGGCAAGGCTACTACTGGAGACAGAAATTGGCACTCTCACTTTGACTCCCCACACTTCTTTTCTTAAGGTTTTCCCTAAAAGACTGACAGACACAGCAGCTCAAAGCCAGCTAAAGCATGACTAGTCTCCTCCACAGAGCCTCTGCCACACTTGAGCTGTGCCAGCAAAGCTACATCAGGAAAGCCCTCAAGTGGAGATTCAGCAGATGCCATGGGAAGGAGTTTTCTTGCCAGACTTAAAAAAAACTTCAGTAGTGAATATTAAAAATTATTGTTAGCTACATGAGCTGTAGGAGCTGAAAGAGGATATGGGGCCCCCATGCATGGTAGCTACATGGAACATAATTGGGGTATGTTGGTATAATCTAGGACAGAGTTGGTCGTGCAGCCTACGTTAGCCCAGGGTATGGGGTGGGAAGGAAAGCAAAGCACTGTGTTGCTTTTGAGAGGATACTGGACCCTGCAGACATTAACTGCCTTAGTTGGGAGTTGGGAATTGGTCAGACATAGTCAGATACAAGCTTTACTACAGCATTCCCTGGAACGAGTGAAGCTAAAATGACAACAGTGCTCTACGGGCAGGTTGGCTTTGCTTGGGCTTGTGCAGACTTAGTTTGGGGGTAGAAACTCTAATCCTGTCAGCTAGGAGTTGCTAGCTCTTCGTGCCCTTAGCTAAACATACGTCTGCTACCCTATCGTGTAGGCCAATCAGTCTGTAGCAGGCCTCGGGTGTCACTCCCCACCCCCGGGGGCCTGCCCCAGCCTGCTTCCCACCCTCTGGCCCCTGACATCCTATCCCATCTCACCTGCCATGTTATAAAAGATTGCTTTGGGAGGCTGATGTCAACTTGCCAGGGTGCCAGTCTGGGAACTTGTCTTCCATTGAGGGGCCTCTCTTTCTCTAACTAAGGGCCTGACTATGGTTCCCATGGTCCACAAGCCAGGCCCTTCTCCAGCCTTCACCCTCTCAGCAATGGGGTATGACCCCTGTTACATGGTTCTTCTTTTTTCCCTACAAGATAGGACATTTACGGTCAAGATTAATACACTCTAAAACAACAGTCAAGCAAAGGTCCTCCAGTCACTCTGCATGGGCAATTCGAAGGCTAAATTCTTTCAGTTTCAGGCAATTTAACCATTTGCTCTTTTTTTTCTGCAAACTGAAAAAAAAGGTGCACTGAAAAAGACTTAGCAATCAGCACAATGGGAACAAGCCAGTGATCACTTGAATCACTTGACATGAATCCATCTATCACACTTAAATCTTCAATGCAGAAGTCAGTGGAAAAGCTCACCTGAGTATTGGTGAATCGTCGTCGTTATTTTACCTTCTACTCTGTGTATACAGCAGCGGTTCCCAAAATGTGGGTCGTGACCTCAAATGGGGTCACAACATCTGTGGATGGGGTCATGGTATGGCACACAGCCCTGCACCAGATCCTTCCCTCTGGGCTTCAGAGGGCCAGGAGTGGACTGGGACTGAGAGGCACCGGGGAGTGGAGTTGGGAGTGAGGAGCCATGCTGAGGAAATGGGGTCATGATAAGGAAAACTTTGGGAAGCACCGGTATAGAGTCACAGGGAAGTAGGGCTGGAAGGGACCTCCAGAGTCCAACCCCTGCCTGAGGCAAGACCATCCCTCTCCAAACCATCTATACAAGTCCATAATATAAAGTCTTCATCAATTTAACATCAATCCTAACACAACACAGACCTAATACCCTCCCCTGCCACAAGAAAAGCAGGGGAACCACAGCAGCCAACGTCCCGGTTCTACAAAATTTTGTGAATATATGCTCAAGAGGTCCCGGGTAGAGGATGTGCCCCCAGTACAGAGAAAAGCAACTCCCACCCTCCTCCCCCAGTCTGTACCAATCTGACCATGGGGTAACAGTCCTTCCTGACCCCAAACATGGTGATCAATCCAGCCCTGAGTGGAGGAGCAAGACCCTCTAGCCAGGAACCTCCGGCTTCGCTCCCAGCAGGAGCATTGGCACTGCCCAGTCAAAGTTCCCAGCCTTGGCTTCAGCCCTCACACAATGACTCTGGGGAGGCTTAAAAACACCCTGACAGATATAGCAGAAAAGCAGGGGGGGAATCAGCAAAGTCCAGAAGTACGTCGAAGGTAGAATATAGGCATCGCTATGCCTAGATCATCCCCGACCAGTAGCTGTCCAACCTCTTCTTGAACACCTCCAGTGATGGAGAGTCCACAACTCCCCTCGGCATTTATCCCAGTGCCTCGCTTTTCCAACGGTGTTTCCAGCTTCCAATCTAAACTGACTTTGCCACATCTTCAAGCCATTGGTCTACGTTCTCCTTTCTGCAGCCAAAAGGAAAAGGGAGTTTCCCTCTTCTTTATGGCAGCCCTTCAAGTATTTGAAGGCTGCTATCACATCCCCCCTTAAGCACCGTTTCTGCAAGCTGAACACACCCAACTCATTCAGCCTCTCCACATATAACTTGTCTTCCACGCCCTTGATCATCTTTGTTGCTGCCTCTGAACCCTAACTTCTCCATGTCCTTTTGAAAATGCAGAGCCCAGAACTGCACACAGTATCCAAATGTGGCCTAACCAGTGCTGAGTAGAGAGGCCCTATCACCTCCTGTCCTGCAACTAATACTTCCACTGATGCAGCCCAAAACCCCATTCGCTTTTTGTGCAGGTGCATCAAATTGCAGGCTCGCACGGACTCTGTGGTCTACCACAGAGGCTTCAAAGTCCTCCTCTATAATGCATCCCCCATTTTCTATTTGTGCTTTTGAATATGCCTCCCCAGGTGCAGCACCTTGCATTCGTCCACATTGAACCCCATCCTGTTAGCTCCAGTGCAATGTGCCAATTTGTCATGATCTCCCTGAATTGTCCTCGCATCCTTCAACGTGTTCACAATCCTTCCAGTTTTGTGTCATCTAAAAACTTTCTCAGGAAGCTTTCTATACCAGCATCTAAATCATTAAGAAACGCATTATAAAACCGTTAATAAACATGAACAGCTCTGGGCCCAGGACAGACCCCTGTGGGACTCCACTCAAAACCTCCTGCCATGCTGACATGGGCCTGTTAATAATTCATGGTTGCTTGCAGCTATTGAGCCAGTTATCGATCCACCTTGTAGTAGTTTTATCCAGCCCACATTTCTCCAATGTGTTTAGGATAAGGCTGTGTGGGCCTTTTTTGTCAAAAGCCTTGCTGAAGTCCAGATACACTATATCTGCCACATTCCCTTCATCCACCCATGTAGCTACTTTATCAGAGTAGGAGGTCAGGTTTGTTTTACACAATTGGCTTTTCATAAAGCCATGCTGGCTGCCTGCGATCGCTCCTTCCTCCTCCAACATTTGCTCAAACATTTGTACATCGTGGTTGCCCCCTTCCAACCATGTGTTCAAATGGCCTTGGGGCCAGCAGATGGTTTCTGCAGCTCTCTGCAGTAAATACTTGTACCCAAAAATCTCTCATGTGACTTACTGTCAAATAGCAAACCACCTTTTTTACCCTGTTAAGTAAAATGAAGTTATTGCAAGTTATCCCTGGAAAACCTGCACCAATTTGTACTCAGCCTTGTTACAGCTCAGTGTTTAGGGCTTAAATCCAAGATCACTGAAGCCAGCGGAAAAATCTCCCAGTGACTCTATGGGCTTTGCATCAAGCCCTTATGTGTCAGGACTGTTAAATGGCTTGGCATTTCTGAGCTGTAATCCTGCCAAGGCAGAGACCATGACTTTGTACTTATTTGTGAAGCATCTGTCACAATGGAGCCATTGGGCCCTACTATATGTTATTGTGCTCATTTCTACTCCCAGTTTCACTCAGCGGTCCCAGTTGAGATCAGAGCTGTGTGTGAGAGACACTGTACACACATTCAGTATAAAAGTTAGTTTCTAGCCCCAAAAACTCACATCAATATCAGTGCTAAGAATATATGAAAGTATCTCCATGATCTTTTACAATGGCCTAGCTAAATACTTCTCCAACGTGTCTCTATACCAGGAGACATATCCGGAGGCCAGGAGATTGTCTACAATCAGATGAATCTTAGGTATAAAAATGAAATAAAGTAAGTACATCCTTTAACCATCAGAAGGCCGTCCTGTTTTGGACCAACTTAATGCAGGGGGAAGACAGCAGAGATTTTAAGACAGCTACCCATTCAAAGGTTCACTTGAGTACAGACTTCCAGTGTCTACAAGCATCTTTATGAACACACATCACTTACATAAAATGATTCTTATGAACACATCGCCTACGAAAACGAATAAGGGGTGAAAAGAGAGTTGTGAAAACCAAAGAGAAAACATAGTATTTCATTTTAGAAATAGCCAAAAATATGTTCTAGTGTATTACCAAATGCTAGCCATGACCAAACAACATTACAACAGATATGACATGGGTGTGAAATGAAGAACGGAGGAAGGAGGGAGAAAAAAAAAAAATCCCAAGGCAGCAAAGGGACTTGCAGCAAAACGTACAACGGAGGGGCACTATCAAGTTGGAATTGCATGGTCAAAACATGTTAAAAAGGAAACTCTCCATGGTGTGAGATTAGTTTCAGGTAAATGCAGCGCAGCCAAGTTGGGTAGAGAAGGCATCCAGGTAGAGGAATACAAAGGGAGGATGCTTCTCAGTTGGCATCAGGGCAGGGAAGGAGCCAGAAGAGAGAGCAGATGAAAACACAGACCTGGGTTCAGAGATCATACGGCTCTGGGTTTGGCTGCAAGCATGCATTGCTTCCAGATCTTGGGAAACATTACCAAAGTGCTATTGGGCTGAGCAGAATGCAACACTGGGGTGGTTACAGCGTACACATTTCAAATCTCTAGTTAGCTATTTATCACGGCAAATGTTACCAGCCAACTGAAAGACAATACTTTCTAATAGGGGAAACACACGGGCATTTTAATCTGCCAAAAACATTTAATAACCTCCAACTCTAAAATGAATATTACGCATTTTTTGGCAGGAAAGAGAGCAAGAAATTACAACCCCTACACTGGTCCTGATGATATCTGGGTCTGGCTCCCCTATGACAGACTTCTTTTTCCCATAAGGCAGGCCACTTAACTGGTTGTATTTCATATTCCCCGTGTATGAGAAGGACTAATCCCATGTACCAGTACCAGATGAGGACCTGTGCACTGGTACAGGCCGGGCAGCAGCTCTGCAGAAAAGGACCTGGGGATGATGAGGGACAAAAAGGTGAATAGGATCCAGCAGTATGCCCTTGGTGCCAAGAAGGCTACTGGCATCCTGGGCTGCATTGGTAGGAGCATTGCCCGCAGATGGAGGGCAGTGATTCTTCCCCTCTATTCGGCACTGAGTCCAGCTGTGGACCCCCCACCACAGAAATCATGTGGACGAATTGGAGAGTCCATTGAAGAGCAAGGAAAATGATTGGGGCCTGGAGGACATGACTTATGAGGACAGGCTGAGGGAACCGAGCTTATTTAGTCTGGAGAAGAGGAGATTGAGAGGGGATTTGATAGCAGCCTTCAGCTCCCTGCAGGGTGGTTGCAAAGAGGATGAAGCTGAACTGTTCTCGGTGGGGGCAGACGACAGGACAAGGAGCAATGGGCTCAAGCTGGAGCAAGAAAAGTTGAGGAAAGTTGATGTTAGGAAAAACTTCCTTGCATGAAGAATAGCAAGCACTGGAACGGGCTACCCAGAGAGATTGTGGGATCTCCAAACTTGGAGGTTTTAAGACTTGCCTAGACAAAGCCTTGGCTGGGATGCTCAAGTTGAGCTGCTCCTGCTGTGAGCATGGGGTTGGACTAGATGTGACCTCCTGAGGTCCTTTCTAGCCCTCATTGTCTATGATTCTATGATTACCATCACCCAAAGGGCATTGCAAGGATAAATTCAGGAAACCTGTGGGTACATAAGGTAATGGATGCCCATGGTTGTCCCTAGACAGAATCTGCATCCTAACAATTTGCTTTTCAGCTCTGACTCTCAACTGAGCCGGTATCTGCTGAAAATCTGAGAAGCTGCCAAATGCTACTGATAAACATTGTAGAGATACAAATACTGGAACTCTTGGTTCCAAAAATGATACCTTTTATTAGACCAACTGGAAGTGTAGCAAGTACACACCATGGATAAACATTTTCATTTGTGGAAGCTCATCTAAGCCAAACCTCGGTATCTCCTAAGATTGGTAGCAGAAAGCCCCCTTCATACATTTCCCTTCTGGACACTGATGTAACAATATCCCCTTCTTGCCTGCAACACCCCACCCCCATTCTGTGCATTTCTTTTTCCTTCTAAGTGTTGGCAGAGAGCTAGCACACTCATTGCATGGGTGTGGCAAGGCTCAGTGCAAGCCAGAAAGCTGAAGTGGCCTTGTGTAGGAGAAACATGCATACTACAGCTAGGTATCAATTAAGCTCAGTGCCACTAAAGAAAGCAAAAGAAATAAAATATCCCTTTAAAGCAAAGCCTGTGGTAGACAAGATGCACCAAGATACACTGAAAACATGACAGTAAATATATCCTGGTGAACACACTCCCCCTTTGATTAAAACTCATTTCCCAAAGCAAACTTCCCACATCTGTCTAAAGTTTATGCTAAATCAGTCTTCTGCATCTAACCTAATTCACTTTCTGTCGCCAGTGTTTGAGCCTCACTACCTCACAGTGCAGTTTTACATTTCATCTGTCTCATCTGTACCCTGGCATTCAGTATCTTATATTTTATACCTTTTAACAAATGCATTTTTGTTTAAAGTAAAGTCAAACCTGGTATTACTAGAGCTATTATTGTAAGAATGCATTGGAATTGTAACCACTGGAATTGTATTGCTGTATTGAGCTGGTCCCCCTTGAGCAAATGCAAGTATGCATGATGCATCGGTAGATAACTGAAGACAAAACAAGAGCCTCTGGCTGTTAACTGACAATAACCTCGCCAGAGAAACTTACTCTACCAGCCAGTTTTGGCTAATCAAGCCAAGGAACTGATTCCTGGAACTGAGCACACACCCTATTGACTGCTCCTGTAACCCACAACCCTACAGCCATTATGTCAATAAGTCAAGAGTGGACTCCTGAAACTTGAAAGACAAGCAGGTGACCCTCTTCTGGAGAAGACATCACCATGAAGCAAGCTGACCATTGACAGCAGACTCCAGGGCCTTGGGTAGGTAGAAATCCTGACGCCAATGTTCTCCCAATCACTACAGCAGCCATTGTACACTATACTACATGGGTTTGAATGAGTGTATGTGTGTGTGTGTACATGCGTGAAGCCCCCTCCCATAACTCAAAGTTGGCATTTATGATTTTATTGGTAACATCCAGTCCAATAAGCTAGAATGTATAATGACCCTGAGATTGGTCCTTTGTAGCCCACAGATCCATTATTACCTCAATATCCTCTCTGGAGTTCTCCTCTACATAGCACAGGGCACAAGTCAAAGCCCATCATACTCCATGGAAAGATGTCTCTGCTACAACTTCACCGAGCTTTGGAGCAAAAACTT
Source organism: Caiman crocodilus (assembly GCA_030014935.1). NCBI lineage: Eukaryota > Metazoa > Chordata > Crocodylia > Alligatoridae > Caiman > Caiman crocodilus. The sequence goes on from JAGPOW010000304.1 coordinate 4,299,860, forward strand.
ATCTGCCTGCAATGCCACTGAAAATTGAAACCCCGCTTCTCATTAATATATATGAAATAACGTATTATTTACCATTTTTAATTATCACTTCTCTTCCACAAATCATACTCTACAGTGGTTTCAGGGTTAAGAAGAAAAAAAAATATTCCAAACTGTTTGAATAACAGGAGTTATTTAAACATTTTTCTATTAATCTCTGTAACCCTCACGCGCATGCTGTTACCACAGAGGATATTAGACAACTTGACCTTTACGGCTACCCGTCAGCTTTTTATTGACTGAAATAAACCATTCACCGTGAAACTTTGTTGTTCTAAGGAAGTGTCTGTGTGGTGAAACAGTGTCCTGTTAATTCAGAAGAAATTATTCTGTTGGGATAACTAGCTACAGGCCATTCTTACAAAACAGGAGGACACAATCAAGATTCAAAGTGACCCTGATAAATTGGAAAAATGGTCTGAATTAAATAGGATGAAATTCAATAAGGACAAACACATAGTCCTGCCCTTAGGAAACAACAGGGACATGAACAGATACAAAATGGGGAGCAACGGGCTAAACTGCAGAACTCCTGAAGAGGACCTGGGGATTATAGTTTCATAGTATCTGAGGTCAGAAGGGGCCTAGAGCAGGCCATCTAGTCTGACCCCCCGCCAATGGCAGGAAAGAGTGCCAGGGTCACAGGACCCCAGCCAAGTACCTATCTAAT
>JAGPOW010000304.1:4321671-4341957 GCA_030014935.1 Caiman crocodilus
TGGCGGGGAGAGGAAGGGGGCATTAAGTTGTGGAGATGCCAGTGCGAGGGGGCAGGGATCAGGGGCCGCAGGGGACAGGCAGGGGTGGGGCTGGGCAGGGAAGGGCTGGGGGAGTAGGCGGGGCCACTGGAGGTCCCCTCCCCATGATCCCCTCCCCACTCCAGGCCCTTACTTACCGCACTGGAGCCCTGCTGCTGCCACACTGCCTGCTCTGCACTGGCATGCAGCGCGCTTCAGCACCAGGGCAAGGGGCTGACCAGAGACATGCTCTGGCAGCCTCAGGGCACAGTCCAGGACCGTGCTGTGCAGGTGTTTTTTGCTCCATTTCTTTTTTTACCACTGGATATCCAGGGGTCTAATTTTGCCCCTGCGCTGCAAACTTGAAGCAGAGGGAACTTTTCCCATTCCCGCACATGCCTCTTGCAGCTTCTCAAAGTGGTTTGAGAAGCTGCTAGAGGCACGTGCGGGCTCGTCTGGATGCACCCCGTGAGATTTCTTTTGGCCCATCCCATGAGGTTTATTATTGGTGGATCACCGCCTCAAAACTTCGAGGGCAAATGCATTGGTGTCCCTCCAGCAAAGTCAGTAAAGCTATTCCAAGGATGAATTTAGGCTTTAGAGCATGATTCGAACAGAGGGATCCATGGGCACATGGAGGACAACTGACATGCTACTCCCCCAGCCCTCGCCCGCTTGAGTACTTCTTTCAGGCAGCAGGAAGTGAGGACTCTTTGCTACCTGCATGTAAAGTAGCTACCACACCACGTCTGCATCCTGACTGAGGTCTCTAGCCTTCCCTGAGAGATAACATGATGGAAATACATGGGAGAAACCCAAATCTTTGCATATTCAGGATCTGTTCCTACCCAACCCCCTGTCATCAGCCAGCCACAAGCTATATCGAGTTCATGCAAAAAGACAGGAATATGTATTACAGCTCATCAAAGGGGAAATGCCTTCTCTGAGGCTTCACCCACATATAAAGTGCAGGTCACTGTAAAGAAAGCATTTCCCAATGCCAGGAAAATTCCTTGATGTGGCAAAAACTCTAACTATGCAAAGCGCTACAGTGTGGCTTTTATTCGTTTGCAAATGGCTCCTGCTCGATAGATGCCTGTACCTTCCTACAGTGGAATTATTTATTAATGCCCAGTAGCTGATTAGCAAAGTTGGTTACAGCAAGGTGCTAATAACCTCAAGGTCACAGATGAGACGCACGACCTTTCCTGCCTCAGGCAGGGGGTTAGATTGGATGACTCTTGAGGTCCCTTCCTGCCCCACTTCTCCATGAATGATTAAACATAAGTAGACACATTGAAAATGCTTCTCTATTTTCCAAAATAATAATGAGAAGTACAGCTCCAATAAACAGAAGTCATCCTGAAGCTGAAATGCAAATCATCTGATAGCTTCAGTAGCTTTGGTCATTTAAGAATACAATATTCATGGAACTATTACACCTATCTAACTCCCTTCGAATCCTTGCCCTCCTTTCCCAACCCTCTAATGCCATTCTCCAGGCCACCCCCGACTACCACAACCACAAATGACACAGTTTTGAAGTCCAGGTTGGGAAGGTGACATGAAGTATATATTTTTCCCCCAATCTCACCTGCTAAATAATTCTCTTATATACCAGACACCTGAATCTTTTACTTTGATATGCAAAACAATTGTCAGGTTCTTACTCAGCGTATAGGAGTCATCCTGGTCTATACAAGCTAGAGACTCAAGAGACCAGAGCTCTAATTTTAGGCTCAACCATTAACCTGTTACACTGGGCAAATCACGCCACTTTGGTCTATGTAAATCAGGAGTCGATCTGGCAAAAAATGCAAGGTATTCTGCAAATGTTCAAAACGTTCAACGCTTGTTCCCAGAAGTATTTGTGGGAAATGTCGGATTTATGTTTTCAGATTTTCTCGGGGAAATATAAAAATGGAGAATGCTTGGCAGAAAACATCCATTTTTAAAATGAAAACAAAAAAACTTTTGAAGGAAAACCTCTACCAAAATAAAACACTATTTTTGATCTGAATTGTTTTTTATTATTATTTTTAAAGGCATACACACATTTCCCAATCCATGTTAACTGAAAGCTTCTCAAGGGAAGTGCAGTGTTTTTGCAGGGCCTTGCTATACCTTACACTGTAACCCATGTGCATGTTAATCAGCTTAGTGGAGCAATCATACCTTAAGGCAAAAAACCTGCTCTGACTGCCCTCACCTGCACTGCTGTGACTTGCCATGAGTACTTGGTGAGCGGGGGCAGGACTGGGAGCTGAGGGAAGGACCAGCTCTGCTTCTGCCAGGCAACACACTGCCCTGCAGGAGCACAGCTGGTCCCCAGCGGTGGCAGAAGGCACCATGGCCACTGGGAGCTCTGGGGCTGTGATGCTCACTTTGCCCGATGTGCCCAGGGGATGAGGCACCATGCCCAGCCCTGCTGCACCCCAGTGACCCCGCTCACCTTAGGAACCACTGAATCCTGGGATGCTGGAAGCCTTCAGCTTGGGCAAATAGTTGTCTACAGTGGCCATACCTTAACAGAACAGAAGCAAAATTTGACAGATTAGAACTAATCCTGCCCTGTAGTGGTGTAACTTTAAGACAAATAACAAGTGATTTAAGACATTTAAAAGGCACTAACGTGTAGCCAATCCAGGGTTTAAGAGCTCCAGAAGCTGCCCAAGTCTTCCACGTAAGAACGCCCGTGGGACGCATGTGTGCAATACCTGCCAGAGTGGGATTTGGATCTTGGTTTCAAAGTTGTAGTTATTGTTGTATTGCCTTGACCCTGTAATCACGGACCGAGGACCTATGATTCTAGGTTTCAGACAAGGCAAGTGTAGCCCAAACAGTTTATAATCCAAGGCCAAAGACAATGAGCTGGATATAAGCAGTTAGAGGAGAGCACAAGGAAACAATAAGACCATTCAGGTCAGCAAGTTGGGCACATCTGTAGCCATCATGACAATGGCCGGTTTTAAGGAAGGGTTTGTAGGCATCCACAAAGAGCAACTCCTACCTGTGAGAAGCAGCATGGAGGAAAGCACAAAGATGCTTGCTTTAAAAATCTAAGAAGTGGGTAATAGAGATTAGTCTCATCCTTGGACGCTTACTGAATGGCAGAACGATAAATAAGGCAGAGAGAGGCTGTGATGGGCTTCGAGGCCAAAGACAAGCATCTTGCATTTAATACAAATGAGAGGGGTGGCCTGGTCAAAGGGACAGGGGAAGAAAAGGATCTTTGCAGGACAATTCTGGATGCACATCCAAGAGGAAAAAGTGCATTAGCCAAGGCTGGAGTAAATGATGTAATGAGTACCGAGGCCTGAAAGGACAAGCACCTGCTCAAATCTTTTATCCAGGTAGGAAAATGGGAAAGGGCCCAGACTAGAACTGTTCTGCTGAAAGAATCTGCAAGACATAATTAAAACCTGGGTGCATGGACTTAGAAAGAGGCCAGAGTCAAAAATAATGAGCGCACAACACAATACCCTCAATTATACGTACAGAATACTGGGCTCCGAACTAACCATTGCCACTCAGGAGAGAGACCTGGGAGTCACTGTAGGCAGTGCTCTAGAAACATTGGTTCAACGTGCAGCAGGGACTAAAAATGCCAAAAAAAGTTGGGCATCTGAAAACAAGTGGAGATCACCACTGTGCCACTACACAAATCCAAGGTGGACATTTTTTTGACCTGTCAAAGATGCTACCAATTTTACCAAAGCAAACTATTTTTTGGTAGTTTTTTTTACAGAAACGTGTTTTTTTATTGTTTCTGACACATTTATTAATGCTTTGTGCCTTTTCAATGTATTTTTTAGATCTATTGGCAATTTGTAAATAATTTTTTATCAATATTTGACCAGTCAATTGACCAAACTTTATTTGACTGGTCAAATACCCAACCCCACTGTAAAACCGTGAAGGGCGTGGACAAAGGGAGTGGCTAGGGAACTGCAGTGCGCTGGGTCCCAGAATGCGAGAACGAGGGGACAGCCCCGGAAACGACCTGATGGCACGTTCAAAATGAACAGGAAGGAGAACGTTTTCATGCAGCGCATCGTTAACTTGTGAAACTCATTTCCACAGGAGGTTGTAAAGGCAGATAGCAGAGTCAGGTTCGAAAAGAAATTAGCCAGATTCATGGAAAATGGGTCCATTTGGAATGATTAAATTTAACACTTGGAGACATATTGTCTAACGTTCCTGAACCAATGACGGCTGATGCCAGGGATGCCTGTTCCTTTTCCACCTTACTTCTTGTCCCTACTGCCTGCAATTAAATCGAAGGACAGAAAGAGAGCCAAGTGCCCACAGACTGGTTCCTAAAGGATTTCCAATCAAGAAAGCACAACCTCTCTGGTGCAGGTTGCAATGGAAACAGAGTTTTCATGTGGTTCAGGACTGCTTGGGGAAATATTGGTGAAAATATACCCTTGCAGATGCACTTAAAGGGATGTAGAGCTGGGTCCAGAGATCTGGGACCATCTCTTTACAAAATTTCCAAGAATTCTTCAAATTAAAAAAAAATTGGATGAGAAAACGATGCCCAAGCTGACTCGAAAAGACCATAATTCCACCAGTAAATTAAAATGAATGGTTTGGGGTTTTTTTCCATTTGTTTTATTTACTATTTATATATTCATTTATTTACTAAGAAATAGTAATTAGCACTGGGCAAAAATCCAGAAACTCTGGATTGCTCTGAAACACCACAACCTTCCCTGTTTCGGATGAATCCTTATTTTTACCATCAAACTTTTAAGCCTTAGAAGTCGCCGGCAGTTGCTGATGCACTTCAAACACTGCAATTAAAAACAGATTAATGCAGACTGGAGATGAGCCTTCCATCAACAAGCAGCAACCTACAAGGCAACACCACGGGTGTCCAAATGGAAATATAGTTGCAGAAGTTCATTTAAATAAATCTCTCTTCCAGGGAGGCTGGTTATGTGCCTAGTCCCGTAGTTCCTGGATAGGGTGAGCCATATAAATGAGCAAAGTGTACACGGGCATATAAGGAGGGGTGGATGAGCATACGTATGTGGTGCAGGAATATTCACTATATTTTTGAGAAACTGTTAATGACAATTCTAAGGTTCGGCTTGGGGATTTCTTCTCAATTCTGTGCAAGCATCTGGAGTTGAAGTGAATCCAGTGCACCGGGGATTTTCAGTCTTAGACAGAACATTAATATTTTCTACAATGAGGCTTTGTTGCTCGGTATTCCAGCAAAGGTCAGGTGTCCTTGAAGGGTAAGAAGAGCGTGTGAAGCAAGTGACCTTTGTTTAGTTACCCAAGCTCCAGTCCCGGCAGGTTCGATGGTCAACTTTATGCATGAGAATAATACCATTGCCTTCTGCAGGGCCATTCCCTGTGCACGCACGCTCGTACGGTTCAACTTTAAACATCTGTGAACTTCTATCCCTTGTGATTTCATTTTTTTTTAAAAGAGCTTTCCTAAAACAATAAAATGTTTTTTGTTTTTAGTGCACGGCAAGGGGGTGCTCATATGGCCAGTGTAACATAAGCAGTTCCTCAGCAGACAATGTATTCAGTCCACTGTATTTTTTTTTCCCATCAAACAAAATGTCCCCTCATCCCAGCCTTTCCTAACTCATTTGCTGTTATTTTTCACTGCAATCCCTTTCTAACCTTAGTGATGCCTTGGAATAGGAAAGCCAGAATCAAACTTTCAAACCCAAAAGCGTTAGGGTAGGTGGCTCTGTATAAAAGAAGGGGTGGCAAAGATAACTGAATCAGTCATAAAATCGTACATGAGCATTTGTACACTTACTTGCACCACAGCATTAGGCACTTTGAAAAGCATCTGGCCCTGTGGCGCGTGCATTTGTATAAATGGCGAAATGCGCATCAGTGCTAAGAAAATGGCAGCAGTGTGCTTTTGAAATAAAATGCATTGAAAGTGTTTTAGTTCAAAAGCACACCGCCACAGGGGGATCACTTGATTAATCAAGTTGGCGCTGCTTGGAGCATCAGAGCAGACAAATGTATGTGTATAAATGCACATAGAAAATGAGAGTTCGAAGTAATCCCAGGAGGACACATCTAGTCCAACCGCCTGCTCCAAGCAGGACCAGCCCCAACTACAGCATCCCAGTCAAGGCTTTGTCTATCTGGGTCTTAAAAACTGCCAAGAATGGAGACTCCACCACCTCTCTGGGTAACCTGTTCCAGTGCTTCACCGCCCTCCTAACGAGAACGTTTTTTGTAATGTCCCCGGGGTGCCTTGGTGAGCGCTTGTTCACCAACCTCCTGACGCACTCCTCTGCTGTAGCAGTAAGACGCTATCAAGTCCCCTCTCAACCTTCTCTTCTTTAGGCTGAAGAGGTCCAGGTCCCTCAGCCTTTCCTCTGTCTTTCGGGGACTGTCCGTGGGCCCCCCCAAAGAGTGGCCAGCCTGATTCACCCCCCCTTAGGGATGGCCCTGAGTCCAACCTCAACTTCCCTTGCTGAAACTTGAAACCATGTCTCCTGGTTCTGTCATCCATCACCACTGAGAGCAGTGGCAGATGACAGAACAATCCTTGGAGAGACACCGAAGGAAGGAAACATTAAGTCAGAAGGGAAGCTGTAATACCGCTATATGGGTGCTACTCGAGACACTCACTGGATATTGCAGTGCAGCTCTTCCAAAGGGATATCCAAAAACTGGAAAGGGTTGAGCAATGATTAACGGTCCAGAGAACCTACTGCCTAGGGAGAGGCTGAAATAACTCAATCTATTCAATCATTCACTGACACAGCAGCGATAGTCAGGGGCTGTAATTACATTGGCAGGGCAAAGATAGCTGACATTAGGGAACTCTTTCATTCAACAAAGGCACATGAGACTGATCCAGGGGACTGGCAATTGTTGTTATAAAAAATAAAGAGAGCAAGAGAAAAAGTCAAATTGATGATGAAATGTGAAGTCTTGCCAAGGAAGACAATTAACAATTGGAACAGGTTATTGCATGCACTAGATTCCCCAACACTTGAAAGCTTTAAAATTAAGAGTGAATGTGTGAGAAGTATACTTTAGCTCATCTCTAAGTCATTGGACTTAGCAGCATGTAGGAAGGAAAGAGTCTCTTCCCCGAGAGAATGACTGGGTAAAATTTTTTGATGCGCATCCAGTGGGAGGTCAGATGAAGTGGGCTCATCAGCCTTCGACATCTATGAATTAGGAAGCGCTGTAGGTAGCTGGCAGGATGTCCAAAGGCCAATGGACAAATATATTCTCTTGGTGGGATCCCTTTGCCAAGGTGAATTTTATCTGCCTGACTTCAGAAAGGGGTGAGTGCCCTCATCACTTAGTGCTCAAGATGGTCTTATTTTTAAATGTAGGGTATGTTTTTAAGGGTCCCACTCAAAGGATGTAATATTTTCAATAAATCAAAATACATGGATAAAACGTTTGGCCATTCTACAGCTTTCCTTTGCTCCCTGGATATTGCTGAGAGACCTGAAGGAAGAAGAGGCGCATTGCTTTCCTCACCACTCACGAGGTGGAGGATGACTATTCAAAAGGCCTGGCGGCATTACAAATTAGCCCGGCCCTACAAATTCGGTGATGGCCAGAGACAAAAAATGGTGAAAGAAAAACCCTCAAAGAACTCCTCACCTCTCAGCAAAGATTTAATAGTAGTGTTGTAGTGAGTTTTTAAATTATTACCAGGTCATCACTATCACAAAATACACCGTGCAGCATTTACCATGTCATCAATAACTGAACCCGTCAGAGGGAGCTAAGTAGGCTTTGGGCACTAGTCTTGAATCTTCCTGCTGGTGTGGCTCGGCTCGCACACCAGAGCCCACGGAAGAGTGGCTTTATGGAAGCAGAGGCCCTTGAGGAAGGTTCAGGAGGTCTGGATCCTATCCTCTCTCTCCTACGGACTTTCTATGTGACCTCATGTAAGTTGTATAAATGCTTTGGGGCTCTTTAGAATAGGGGTAATCATCCTTCCTTTGCTTATATTCGTCCTCTGGATTGCAGAGTATATTTCTGTGCAGCACCAGGCATGAGAAGACTTCAGTCCCATTTAAAGTCTCTGGGGTATACTGTAACACAGATAAATCAGTAATGATAATGCCCTGATGTCTTTACTAAGACTTTGTGACAACCATCCCCATACCTTGCACAACATACGCAGTATCAGAAAGAAACTAAATCATACTCCTTAGAACGAATGAGGTCTGTTTTGGCTTGGATTTCCACTCCTTTTTATTTAGCCTTAATTGCCTTCACGCCAATGCTTCAAGCTGAGGAAGACACCACGTTCTTACCGAAAGTTATAATGTGGTCCCACTGCAAAAACCATCCTTGCATTTTCTCATGCAGTAACTAACACCTTGATAAGATCTATAAAAGAAACTCTGACCATTAATCTAATAACCCTCACCCTTTTTTCAATTTATCAATATTAAAGTTTCTAGCAAACCATTCCAATGATCAGTGATGGAAGTGACTTCACCCCGCTCCACCTGCAGCCTAAAGCTAATTAATGCAACATCCCGGGAACACATGCAGTGATAAATGGCCCAACTTTCCCAGGCCTGGTGATGCATTGCTTTGGCTCAGTCAGAGATTCGAAGACCGCTTGTGAATGTCTGCAGGCCAGTCTCCATTGGACGGAAAGGAGGAAGCTCTCAGAAAGCTGAGCTATGAGTAGCGCTTAGTGGAAGAGCAATCAAAATAAGGGAGCCTGAGAAATCTGCAGGTGATGGATGTCATCAGCAATCAGGCAGGTGGCTGGCTCTTTTCTGCCAGTTTGCACAAAGTACTGGAAGTCGGCCACTTGATGGGCTGGCTTTTGAACTTTATGCCAGCCCTCAGAAACCCTGCCTGTGCCAGCAGACGGAAAATTAGATGCTGGATCACGCCGGTGATGTCTCCTACTCAGGACAATAGAGGATCAGTGCGAGATGTTTCAGAAGAATGTGCATGACAATCCGCAGGGATCAATTACAAAATAACTTGTGTCCACGTGATAAAGGTTGTTACCCAGCTTCATGCACACAAGGATCTGCTTATGCCTAGGGACCTACCTACACTCATTTTCGTGGGCCGCTTGCAATTTCTTAGTCTTTTTTGTGGTGAGCCCCCTGCCGCTAATTGGCCAAGATACCCCAGCAGCCCTGCCCCTCACTGCTGATTGGCCAAGAGGCCAGTCACTCATCTTCAGACTGCAGCATTGCATCTGGCATCTTAAAAGCCAGCTCGATGACCTACTCACGTCCCTTCCGGCCCTAACATCTATGACGTTATAAACGATGGCATCGAAGCCTGTTTGCTTTTCTGACTGGCGCCTGCACCGGGTCCACATCACTAGCTCAACCTCTCTCAAAGCACCTGCTCTCTGGCTGCAGGGATTGCTGCGCTTTGTATTCTGGTAAGCTTTTTTTTCCCCCCGAGGCAATTCCACACAAAATCCCAGGAAATGCCATTTTTTGCAGTGGTCACTGAAGCAGCAGGTTTTTTTTGTGGTCTCCATGAAAATCGCCAAACCACAATTTAAGGAGGTCCCTACTTATACCTGCCTGAAAAGAATAAGACATTTATAATTGTGCACCCAACCAAATACAGCTGTGTGGGGTCAATATCCAGAAGCAGGCCAGACCCATCTGTGAATCAATGGGTGAGGTGAATGGAGGAAGATCCAACTTGATCCTTTGCCCCAAACTGGGCACAAAGTCACAATTAACCCCTTTCTTGGCAGGTGACAAAGTTTGAATAGTCCTTAATTATGCTGATGAGTTCGACTAACATGTAAAAAAAGACTGTGCTATGGAGTTCCCAGCCAAAGCACCAAAAAAAGGAAAGCCCACCTCTCGCAAGGAAGTGCCCTAGTGAAATACCTACCCCAGGTTTGCAGGTCAATTAGCATTTATTTAGTAAAGTGAAGCTCCTCCGTCCATGGGGAATTTCACCCTGTGGTTAGATCGGTACCAATGGTGGCAGGGTTTGCCTTCTGTAGTGGTGGGCATGAGCTCTCTCAAGCATATTTTCCAGCCCTTGCAGCAGCAGGTTGTTGACAGCTGTGCTTTACCTGTGGCAGGTGGGGGTGTTATGCCTTGTGTTGCATGAGGGCTGACAGTGTAGTTTTACTAATAGATTAGACAATGGCTTGCTATGGGATGGTTTGCATAGGGGCGATCATGCCTCAGGCAGAGGGTTGGACTAGATGATCTCTCAAGGTCCCTTCCAGCCCCACTTCTCTACGATTCCTTTGAGTCTGCAAACAGAGACGACCAGTCTGTGTTCAGACAACATTGCTCAGTGGAGTGGTGTGCGAGAATTGAGAGATTGGTTTGTATAGGAAATTGCATTCTTCCTGTAATGCTCTTGACACCGTGCAATGTTTTCTGCGCTGTGCATAGGAACATCCTGTTGGCAGAAGCCCCATGCTGAAGAGATTAACCCAACAGAAGCACACGTTAACAGGTGTCTGCAAACAGCTTCTGATAACATCAGCATTATAATAGCCTTGCCTCAAACATCTCTCTGCCTAATAACTGGGCTATGGAGAGGGAAATGGAATTCAAAGACAAATGTCAGCTTCTAAACACAGGGGGGAAAACCTGAATGCACAAATACGGAGTAGGAAATAACAGCCAGGCAGTAGCACTGCTGAGATCTGGGGACTGGGGTGGATCATGCACTCTGCAAGAGTCAGCAATCTGGCATTTTTCCCCCCCAAAAAGAAAAACAAAGACTTTTTTGGCCACAACTGGAGTCTTGTGTTCAGTTCCTTTTAACAATAATGGAGCAAGTCCAAGGGGTGTGAGACAAAGATGATAAAGGGGCTGCATTGCAGCCATGCAAGAAAAGATTATGAGAACTAGAAGATTAAAAGGCAGGACATGATTTGAAAGATTGCCATAAAGGAGAGGAAGAAACATTGTTCTCCTGTGCCAGAGAGAGCAGGACAGAAAACAAGGGGTTGCAACTGCCGCAAAGTAATTTTTTAGATCAAGTTTCAGGAAGAAGCTTCCTACCTCGAAGGACAGTAGGACGGTGGGAAGCGGTGGAGTCTCCACCATGGGAGGTTTGCAGGAAGGAAGCTAGATTTGCATGGGTTGATTTAGGAAGAGTGAAGCCTGGATCCATACAAGGGACTGAACTAGATGACTCTGAAGGTCCCTTTCAGCCCTGTGGGTCTGTATTTTAATTTCAACCAAATTTATGATAGTGTATGTCAGCATCCTCATGGGTGACTTGCAATGAAATTACACCTCATTTCTCTCACTGATAGGCAACACAGCCATGAGCTTGAAATCCTCCCTCCTTGTAACCTTGCAGGTAGTCCGTGAAAGCCCATTTTACCCCTACCCTTTCCCACAAGAAAAATAGGAAGGACATAGTCCAGTAATGTTGGAGTCCATACCTAAATAAATTCCGAGACCAACTACTCTGTTCCTTTTGTTATAAAAGCCCATCCTTCCTAAAATAAAGTTGCAATAAGATCTGTCATGCCAAAACCAGCGCCAACTTGTAAAGCCATAGACCTAATATCGAATACAAAGTCAGTATGGGTTCAGTCATGCTAGGTGTTGAGCTGAGCCTCCCTAGAGAGGTGCCAAGTGCCCTCAGCTGCTCCTGGTCCTTGATATACTGCACACAATCACAACCTAGCGCAGATGCATGGGATATGGGGAAGCAAACTTCACGCCAGAAGAAATTCAGTCCCGTTTGTGCACCTTGTGGTGACTTGACGAGGAGACGGAAGCCTATTTAAATGAACAAGCTCCATGGCCTGGGATTAAAGCTAAAACAAAATGATGGGACTTAGTTTAAATCCGAATGAAACATTTTATCTAAATAACATATTTTGATTGATCCAAAATGATCATTTGCAAGTAGCTGAGCTTTTCCCTGCCTTCCTCTCCCTTCCCCGCACACTTTCCTTTTTGGAATGAAAAACTGTTTGGGGTTCTGGCACTTTCAAGAAACAGAAAATGGAGCTCCTGAACAGATCTACTATAAACCATAGCCATCAAGTTCTGCCCTGTGCTGTCCACAATATTGCACTTAATGCCTTTTCACCAACTCACAAGCTGAGTTGTCTACATGGTATCCGCATTAGTTATATGAAACTTCTCTGAAAAACAAAACTTAAAACAAAGGCATAAGTATCACAGAATTTACAACGGGAACTCAATTATAGCATGCAATCTTTTTATGCTTTGCAAACTGTTAATATTTTATTGCCATTGGTTTACAAAAATAAATCATAAACTCCACAGTCATCATTAAACTGCAAACAATTACAATCCTCAAGACTGCAGTAAATGAAAATAAGGTAGGAAACAAAATTGTAATTATATACTTTTTTTTCCTCCTTCCCCAAACCCCAGCTATTGCATTTCTGTAACTTTTATCTTCTATTAACTTGGAGACAATTGTTCATCCCAGCGGGTGACCCTATTAGCGACTTGTAAGGGTCTTGGGCCCAATCTGGAAAAACATTAACCACCGAAACAAGTGACCAAGGGGTGCAATAACCTCGTCATCACTTGAAATCTTTAAATTGAGATTGGATGGCTTTCTGTAAGATATGCACAAATGATTGTGCTTGATAATACATGGAATGGAGAAATAATTTCCTCCACTGCAGGAAAGCCTTGCTCAAATACTATGGCTTATATTCCGCAGGAGACCAGAGTAGATGATCACAGCAACTCTTTCTCACTTTCAAACCTATAAAGTACCTGACCATTTAACATATCCCATCCAGTTCAGTGCAAGAACACAGATGTGTAAAGCTATCTGCATGATTTAGTATTTTGCAAGGCAGCTACCTTCTGGTATCACACCAACAAGCAGAGCACTGGAAGAAGAATTGCAGAAACAGATACGAGGTAGGCCTCAGATATAGAGCTCGAACCTGTCTGGCTGTGCCTATGAGAATTTGTTCCCACCACTGGACCAAGCTGCACCTCAAGACCTATAAAAAATAAATGCATATTGAAAAACTAAGGAAGAGGACATGAGATGCACTCAGGACACCAGCTGTCTCCTCAAGCATTGCCATGTATTACATAAAGCAATTTATGAGGTTGTAGTGTAGTGAAGACCACCTCCAGACTACGCTGTGTTCCTTATAAATAGCTTAAGAATATAAAATACAGTTTGTCGTTGCTTAAAACAAGGTGTCAAAATGAACCCTAAGGATTATGTTCTTCATAATGCACATGGCTAGGTGTGAACACCCCAAGCTCATCCTTTTCTTTTTTAAAAGTCTCGTAAGCCACAAATAGGTGCTGAAGATTTTGTTGTTCAAGGTCCACATTGGGGGTTTCACATTTCCCCACAGGCTGCTATCATCGTAACGATGGATAGATATCCACAAAGAACATCCCACTGAGATGAAGGAAGAAGCTGCGGTATGTGTTTGATAGGGCCCTGCAATGCTCAGCATGAAATCCCATAATGAATTTTCAGCTGCCTGGTGCTGACCGTATAAAACATGTAAAGTGTAAAAAAATAAAATTAAATTAAAAAGATGCAATTCAACTCATGTGTTATCCAGTCAAGCAACCGCAAGACAAGTATTGCTGGGTTTAGCAGCAGCTTTAACAGTAGCCTTTGGATCAATCTGATTCCCAAGCTCTCTCTTTAATTAGAAACATGACCACAAGTGTCTAAGCTGGGCGAATACCCACCGAGTTTCCATGGGGTTGGGGGGTCTCGTTTGTTTGGCTGCTTTTCCTTTCAAGCAGGTTTCACCCAAGTAGGTGCATAAAGAATCAGAATTATAATTATATCATTCCTGCAAGGGGGAGCGTGGGCAGGATGAGCATACAATATAGAAACACAGGGCTGGATCCCAGAAAGGACCTCAGCACCTAAAGCAGTGTTTGGGGAAATTAGGATCTAGCTCTTGAATGTCAGTCCAGAAACCTGCCACTCAGCTGCCACATTACCTTGGAGTCACCATAGCTCACGTTACTGAACCGGCTGCCTTGAAACACAGCAGTATCCAGGGGTGACATCTAATAGTGTTATATATTCAACATTACCAACACAGAAAGGTGGAACACATAACATCCTGTTAAGTGCTTACAAATAGCACCAGCTACCCAGAAGAGAGTGATTCATGAGAGAGCAAGAGATTTTCACACCGTGCATGGTACCGCAATGATTTCTAGCTTGTTTCTGCTAGGTATGCCACAATACATTGTTGGCTTAGAAATGGTATTTATTTGTTTTTTTGGAAGTTGGCTTTTAGATATATGTATATGCCTTAAAATGGTTCAGGATGGGCAGCAGGTGTCAACTGATTTCTGAAAAGCTTGGGTCTCGCACACAGTTTCATAGCCTTCAAGGCAGACAGGCCATTTAACACAACAAGGCCAATGGATACAAACACAGCCTGGGAAAAGAGGGGGGCATGTACCACACTGTCCCATAACATGGGGTAAAGGTGACACCAGCTAACAAGGCCCCAGAGAGGAGGGTCTAAGTCCTGGTTTTGGGGGAACATAACAAAATAGGAAAAAGCCTGGAAAGATGTGCATAAGTGGTGAGCTTAGACATGTAATGAACACAGTGAGAGCAACCAGTGATAGCCGCGGATGAAGAGTCGTCACGAGTCATCACCTGGGAAGGAGAATACAAAACCAGAGACTTGAGAGTAACAAAGGGTTTCTTTCTTCCTATCCCTCCTCCTCCTCAAGAGGGATCCCCATCCCTGTCCCCTGGGAAGGGTCCCTGAGGCCACCTTGCACAGAGGGCACACCACCAGCCTGTGTCATCCACCCCACCGTGGGGGGTGTGGGCCTCAGCATCCCGCCTCCAGGCTGCTGACATCTGACACCTAAGAGAGTGAAGATTGCGTCCTGGCCAGATGTACTTTAACTCTGATGACAGCCTTAGGATTTGGTAGATGTATAGAATTGCTTGATTGGTTGGATCATTTCTTTTCTGCTATCACTGTGTATCAATAAAATATTATTGAATGGAAAGGTCCTGGTCAGCCTGAGGGTGGTCCCCCCCAGTCCCACCTTCAGGGTCCTAAATCTAGAGCCAACAGCATAGGGCCTGAAAGAGGTACAAAGGACTGTAGGATACCTATCCACAACACAGAAAATCTTCAGCATCTACAACATCGTACAAGTCGGCTGTTCATTTAAATATAGCTTTTGTATGCCAAGCTATATTATGACAAAGCATCTCACTGTGGGGGAAAAAAAACCCTTTGGGCAGACAAGACTTACATTCAAACACACGCGCGCGGGCACACAAACACATACACTGTATGACAGAAAACAATTGATGGTTTCCTGTGGGCATCTTGATTTTTCATATTTCCTAGAATAAGACACGCCAAGCATCTGTGTATTTTCTTACCCTGCCATTTGAGTCATCGCTTTGTTCCTCAGTTCATTTTATTTTCATGCTTGGTTTAACAGCTGACTCAAAGCATAGCAAAATATGACCCTGTTCTTTTCGTATTCCAGAGATCAACCCTCGAGATACTCCCAAACGTCCCATTGTAGCAGGCTGGCTGTTATTTAATCAAGTGTTTGGGAGGCAGTAGTCTCAGTTAGTGGACCATGTGCTTAGTATTGGAAACGGCTTGGAAAGAAGAAAGCACTACAGGCCAATCCAAGCCAGCAGGGTATTCCGGTTGTGCCAGAATTCATTCCCAGACCCCGACTTCAGAAAAGTGTGTGCTGTTAAATTGGGAAATGACCTGATGGATAACACAGTGCAGGTCTGCTAATGGACACAGATTAGGAAAGGAAAGCACAGTAACAAGACTTCCTCTGGTTCCTGAAATACCAGTGATGACAGGCTGGTATATACCTTTTACACTACTGAAAATATCCCTGGGTAAGTTGTCTCACTGTCTGGTGTCGCAGAAGCCTTCAAATTTATATAGCAGCCTGAGGCTTGAAAAGCAGCAGTTGTCACAGTGTTCATTAGTGCAATTTTTCCAGTCCTTTTTGTTTAGTCTTCGTTGGGATGGGGGCAGTATTAAGCAGAATAACTTGCATGGACATGAACAACTGTATAAAACTAGCATGCAGCCAAGGAAATCGGAGACGCATGAAAACCCTGCAGAGAACACGGCCTGTAGTGCCAACGTATCTGGGTGTCCAAGGGCATGGGTTTCCAGGTGCAGTTAAAACAGATGTGCATACACACACACACACACACACAGATGTTGTTGAATTTACAATGCAGAAGTCTCTTGCGTTCTCTAAACATGAAAGTTATACCAAACTTGGTCGGGGATGAAGTCAAGTCCAAATCTCTAGATTTGAGTATCCGTAGGCATAAAGGAGAAGGTGCATGACCAAAGGAATAGCGGATCAGGCCAGTGCCTTCTTTCTTTCCAATCCCCTTGTAGCGCAGTCAATAATCGCTACTCCTCCTTTCATGGTCACACAACTGTTTGGAGGATATCATGTTCCCACCTCAGCCAAACTACTCAGATTCACTTCTCTTCAGCTTTCTTCATCAAATAAGGTCCTGTCACCCTTCACTTCTGTCCCACTCCAAATCCTTGGCTTGTCTGCTGCTTCAGCCTACCAACTACTAGAGTAGCCCAATTCCAGTGCATCGTTGCACAGAGGGACTAAGTCAAGTGATTTATATCACGGTTGAGGTCATGAATCATTAACTGTTCCCCTTCCCCTATCCCTGCCCTTTTCCTCTCTCGCCAAAGGCAAATTTTGCCCACCGTGCCTCTTCTCTTTATCTATGCTCAGATATGATAGTGTGTAATATAGTTTTTTAAAATCTAGACTTAAGTCTGGGCAGCTTTTTGCTATTTAAAAATCACTTCAGATAACCTCAATGTGCCCCCCACATACATTATAAAACAAACAACTTATATAGTATTGTGGTTTCTTATCACACTTCTTCACAACACACACATCTAACAGGTATCTGAATGCTGAGAGATTTATCTTTGCAACACTCTTGTAAGGCTGGAAATTGTCAGTACATTCATCATCTACAGATGAGGCACTAACAAAATTAAGAATCCCCTAAGGTCACAAAAGGTTTTAGCAGACCTGGAAATGAAACCAAGGTCGCTCAAGTCCACCGTTTTAACTATAAGGCAGTTCTACCTCCATTAAATAAACCATTAGTCATGGTGACCACAGACTTTAATTTCCGATGGAAGGACTGACTCACTTACAGTACCATGGGCTGGAAAAAAAGAGGTCCCAAGGAATTATAAAGCAGTCATCCTAAATCTGATACTGAGAAGCCTAATGAAACAAATTGTTCAAACAGCAGTTTTAAACATCTAAGACATAACGAGGTGATAAGAAACAGCCAGCAGAGATTCGTCTAGAAGAAATTGTCTCAAACCAATTAAATTCCCTTCTTTGACAGGAGAACGGTAGATCTGATATACCTTGACTTACTAAGTCGTTTGACTCTGTCTCACAAGTCATTTTCATAAGTAAACCGTGGAAATTCGACAGAGGCAGTTAGTTGTGTTAATCTGAAGTCAAGCAGAAAGGAGGACAGGGTGGCACCTTAGAGACTAACTGTTTCAGAGAAGCACGAGACTCTGGAGGTGACAGTGCCTTATAAAATGCATGACAGGGTGATGCTACCACAAAATGGGCAAAATTTCCGTCTTTGGACACATTCTCATTCTGGACATGGAAAACGTGGCAGGTCATTATTTCATCACCATTTACCCTGGCCAGGCCTCCAGTGGAGTACCATTCCCAACTTTGGTCACTACGCTTTAATGCAAGATGTCAGTACAAACAGAAGACTCCAGAATAATAAAAGGTTTATAAAATGAGAACTAAAAGGAAAGACTGAAGGACTTCTTTTTCCTGGAGCAGTGGCACCCACCCTGCTGGCTCCATGGGCTGAATGAGTGGTGCAAGGTTGGTTTGTGGGTTGGATCCCACATGGAGTTGGCACGTGGGTAAGTCTGTGGGAAACGGCAATGCTGCCCCAACTGCAAGCTGCCCAGATACAACCCCATGCCACTCTCATCACACATGGCTTCAATTTTGCATGCCTGGATCCAGCCACATGCTGGTCCAACCTGTTGTGCAAGACCACATTATCTGGCCTGCGGGATTCTCCACGGGTCCAGAAATTTGACAAAAAAAAGGCAGTGGCAATTAATGCTGCTATCACCCTGCTGCCACAAAATTCCCAGGCCCTTGGGGGGTCATGCAGGCCATGTGACCGCTCCATAGGCTGGAAGTCGAGCACCTCTTCTCTGGAGTAAACAAAAGAGAAGACATAACAGGGAAAAAATATGATAACAGGCTGTGATAAAGAAGATAATGATCCACTGTCTTCTATGGCCACTAGGAAGAGGACAAGAAACAAATAGTCTTAACTGGCAAGGAAGATTTATCTTCGATATTAAGAAAAAAAAACTGTAACTCTACAGAGAGTTACAGAGAGGAGCAGGCTGGCTGGCAGGGTCGTGGCATCCTTACATCAGAGGCTTTGAAGAATAGGTTTGACCAACATCGATCAGGGTCATCTAGGTCAGAGGTTCCCAATCTTCCTGGCTCGTGATTCCACTTCTTGTCTGAGCCTGACTACTAAATACAAACATTACACTTTTACTGGTATAAGTGATAGGAAACCAGTTTATACCTGGAACAGAACAGAAGTTTGGTGCATGCACACTGGTTTAAAAATGATGAAACCGG
This sequence comes from Caiman crocodilus, assembly GCA_030014935.1. NCBI lineage: Eukaryota > Metazoa > Chordata > Crocodylia > Alligatoridae > Caiman > Caiman crocodilus. The sequence goes on from JAGPOW010000304.1 coordinate 4,340,343, forward strand.
GTCTAAGTTTTGTCCCCACACCAAAGAGCAAACGTGTTCTGTTTGTGACCAACTCTAAACTACACTGCTTACAGAAAACCATGGAGCTTCAACTGATGACACCTCAAGCTTTTTGAATGTCTGTACTTAGCCTATACGTGAATTTCTGTGGAGTTGATGACTCTGCTCATGATGTTCCATGACATCTACAATAAGGTTGCAACCCCAAGTTTAGGAACTGCTGATGTAAAGTAATTAAATATACCAAAGAGCAGGTGGATAGAATAAATGACAGCTGGAGAACCCCTCTAGTTTGCACATTCCTGTATTGCATGAAATGTCACTTCTGAAGGAGGTCTCCCCTCTTTACCAATGCACTACCACTGTAGTGAGAATATACCCAGAAGACTGGCTAAGGGACAACTTGGCCCCTATTTTCAAGAAGGGGAGGAGGGAGGAACCAAGAGACTGTAGGCCAGTTAGCCTCATCTCTATCCTTGGGAAAACTCTGGAAAAAATCAGTAAAGATAACATTTGTGTGAGCCCAGCAGGAGAAATAATGCTGAAAGGAAATCAGCATGGATTCATTGCAGGTAGCTACTGCCTAACTAACCTTGTTTCTTTTATAGGAGGGCTATTAGGAAGGCCAGGGCGGGATTAGAGATCCGCCTGGCGACTAGGATCAAGGACAACAGGAAGTCCTTTTTCAAGTATGTGGGGAGCAAAAAGAGAGCTCCGGGAAGTGTCAGGCCCCTGAAGGACTCGTCTGGCAACCTGTTGCTCACGGCCAATGGGAAGGCAAAGATCTTCAATGGCTTCTTTGCCTTGCTCTTCTTGAGGGGGGACCAGGACTTCCCTCCCGTTGGAAGCCTGTATTCCCCCTCGGGAAACACTGCTAGGCCATGGGTGAGGGTTGACCTGGTGGAGGGGCTTCTGGAAGGGCTAGATGTCTTTAAGTCGCCAGGCCCGGATGACCTACACCCAAGGGTTTTGAGGGAGCTGGCAGGGGGTAATTGCTGAGCCCTTGGCTCAGTTATACGAGTGCTCTGGACAGGTGCCGGAGGACTGGAAGGTGACCAATGTGGTCCCCATCTTTAAGAAGGGGAGGAAGGAGGACCCGTAGAACTACAGGCCTGTCAGTCTCACCTCGGTTCTGAGGAAGATCTTTGAGAAAATTCTCAAGTCCCACATCTGTGAGGGACCGGCAGGGGACTTCATGCTGAAGGGCAGCCAGGATGGGTTTGTTAAGGGCAGGTCCTATCAGACCAACCTGATTGCCTTCTATGACCAGGTGACCAAATCCATGGATGTGGGGGTCCCTGTCGATGTAGTCTTATTAGACTTCAGGAAGGCGTTTGACACAGTCTCCCACCCCATCCTCATTACAAAGATGGGGAGCTGTGGCATTGACCCCTACACGGTTGAGTGGGTCAGAAACTGGCTGATGGGGCTCTCCCAGAGAGTGGTCGTGAATGGGTTGTACTCAGCCTGGAGAGATGTTAATAGTGGGGTCCCCCAGGGCTCGGTCCTTGGACTTGCACTGTTCAACATCTTCATCGCTGACTTGGATGAAGGGGTGGTAAGCAAGCTGTCCAAGTTTGCTGATGACACCAAACTGTGGGCTGAGGTGGGGACA
>JAGPOW010000304.1:4348206-4372827 GCA_030014935.1 Caiman crocodilus
TCTCTGGTGTACCGAGGTTTTACTACCCTTCTAGCGAGAGAGCTTTTCCTAATATCCAACTTCAGCTTCCGCTGCTGCAACGTGAGCCCATTGCTCCTCGTCCTGCCGTCTGCCCCCACCGAGACCAGCCCAGCTCCATCCTCTTTGCAGCCCCCCGGCAGGGAGGTGAAGGCTGCTCTTCAATCCCCCTCGGTCTTCTCTTCTCCAGACTAAATAAACCTGTTTCCTTCAACCTCTCCTCACCAATCCTGTCTCCCAGCCCCACAACCATTTTCATTGCCCTCCACGCTCCATTTTCCCCACGTCCTTTCTGTAGCGGGGAGGGAGGGAGGGACTGAACATTTCATCAATGTTATGTCTATTTCATTGATTTAACCCAAGTTCCTTCCCCAATTTCCCTAACTCGTACGACAGCAGAAAAGACAGTTAGGACCACCAGTGAACCATAACCAGCGATGAGTTTACCCAGTTGCACCCTGTGCCCATTTCCAGTTGTTCAGGTGCTCTCAGAGACCCCGTAACCCAAACGGAGGACTCGGAGCCTCATAAATTCCATCAGCCATTGCTTCCCTTTGGAAACGGGGCCGTGAGAAGACGGCTCTAGCACCCAACTTCTTCGTAATCACTTAGTGGTTACAGCACGCCCCCCAGGAAGCGGGAGATGCATTGCACAGCTGGACTGGGGCATGACCCCCACCTCCCCACAGGGTGCCCTACGCACCAAGCTCTAGGCTGGTTTATGTAAGGGCATTTTCCACCCCTCCTGTTGATGCTGCAGCAATGACTGCAAACCACATGGGTTATTAGACAAAGCGTGCTCCCAAGAGAGAGCACAGCCCTTCAGAGCAGTGCTTAGGGCACTCTGCGGGAAGGGGGGCACCTCCGTTTCTGTCTCTTCTCCCGAGACCGCTTATCTATTTTATCCCATGGTGAAGCAGGACACACAAGCAGGTGCATGCTTCACAGGAGGGGTGGAGAGATTCCCCACCTAACAGAGGTCACAGGCTGGTGTTTAGGATGCTCTCCAGGGATATGGGGTGACCGCCATGGGCTGTAGGGGAAGTTAAACATGGCCCTCCACCTTCCAGGGCAGGTGATACAATCTCAGAGCTCGTTTAGGAGAATGGCTTCCACCTTCTTCTCCTCCACCCCTGGCACCATTGTAAAAGTAAAGAGCCCTGATTACTTTGCAAGGCTAGGAGTTGGCACCCACCCACAGAAAAGGACAGCGTGGCTGGAAACACTCCTTGTCACCCTTATCTCACCAGAGAGGAGTAGCACCTGAAGCACTGCCCTGACCCCAGCATTTCCCTTGGGTTATTTTAACCTGTTTTCTGCTCCATGCGTTGCTTGCTTTGGTCTTCAAGCTAAGGAGCTGAATGCTCCCCAAACTCAGCATAGGGAACTGGAGTGCCTAGTCCTGGGGTTTGGATTCCCCTCCAGGGGCCAGGCTCCTAAGGATTAAATGTTGCACTGAAAGTTTTTATTAGAAGTAGCCCTTGGGCCTCAATTCTGCAACCACTTAAGGAGGTTCTTACCTTGGAGCACAAGTAATTTCTATAAAGCCAAGAGGGACTATGCGCAAGCACTGACTCATGCAGAATTAGAGTTTAGCATTCACGAGTTCCATAAATATTCTTGCCATCAAATACAAATGGCTAGAAGAGTAATAGAAAGCAAACACATTCATAGGGATAAAAAAAAATAATCCTATAAGATTTAAGAAATAAGGCTTTTTATAGGGTTTGTTTTTTTTTTAACTAGTTCATACAATCCTGGAGTGAGACTATAATTCGCTATTAAAGTCAGTCAGATTTAAGAGTGATTTCTACAGGATATTATTAAATTTCAATGGAACCCTGAATAGTTGCCATCCACAGAGGTAGCAAATTAAATGTTTTATTCAAGACAATGTACGCTGAATGCCTTGTGAGACATTCAGAGAGAGACAAAGAGCTCGATTGGTTGAGTTTATCAAAAAGATGGAGAGGTGACTTGATTGCAGTGCATAAGTATTTTCACAGGCCAAAAAAAAAAAAAGAAAAAAAAAAGGAATGGGTTCAAAAGTATTCTGTAACCTAATCTTAACCTAATCTAGAGAAGAAAGATATAGCAAGAGTCAGTGGGTAGAAGCTGTCTCTAGTCAAATTCAAATTAGAAATAAGGCTCAAATTCTTAAGTGCGACAGTGATGAATGGAGTTGGAGCTACAGACTGGATGAGACGATAATAGCATACCAAAAGAAAAGAAAGCGGAACAAACTACCAAAGAAAGTGGTGAGCTCTTCATCTGCTGATATCCTCACATGAGTATAGGATGCCTTTCAAGAAGATATGCTTTAGCAATGCAAAGTATTGGCCTCAATGAGTTGGGTCAGGCTAGCTGCTCTCCCGATCCCTTCTGGCATTAAACTCTCAGAATTCATTAGGCTCAAGCCTGACCATACATATCTGATGGTAGGTTTTACAACACAAGTTCATGGAAATCAGTGCTGCGAGTGAGGCTTAGAGCAAACACAAATATCAAAACATAAGGCAAGCTTTAAAACTCCCCAGACATGAATACATCCCACCAGCTGTCACAAAATAAAGTTATAACTTCAGATTACAGCCTCGGTCGTTCAGACCAGAGTTTCGTGTCACAGATTTTTTTAGACAGTAGAAATATGCAATCATGACTTTTAGTGCAGATCCCTGATGTACCAATGAGTGTAAAGATGCTGCATTTGTTGCACTGGCCAGAAAACCAGCTTGCAAACATAAGCACCTTTCTGCATACGTAAATTCACACCACAATCTTTAACACAGGCCCTGCCCCTGCCAACATTCATGGAGCTGAGCAAACTCCCCAGGGCTGAAGATGTCAACTTTTTCAGGTTCATAAGAGTGTATGAGACCAGTGTCTTATAGGCAGAGACGATGCTACTTACATGGAGCAGCTCTGGGGCATATTTCTTCCCTGCAACTCCCCAGATTGAATAAATCAATGTAATTGAAATCAGAGGAGACTCGTGGGAAGTCTGATAGAAAAGGCAAGCTTCCTAAACCAACACATAGCCACACTATATACCAAAGCAAGGTTGCCTTATCAAATGAAAGCTATGCAACAGAGAGCTACCTAGCTCTCGGTCTAGGATTAATGGTCATAAATTGCTAGAAGACCGCTTTAGATTATGCATAAGGAAAAACTTCTTTACAACTCGAGTGTCAAGGGCAGGAATGCCGCGTGCCCCAGCGGCTGGTGGAGCACGGCAAGCTCCCGCGGGCAGCGCTGTCGGCGGCAAGCGGGGAGCTCCCGCAGGTGGCTGCGGTGCTGTTGATGGCAGGGGGTGCCGGCAAGCACCAACCACTGGTTGGCAACCACCCGCAGATGCCACCAGCGGCGTCAGCAGTGGCCAGCAGCAACCGTGGGCCAACCGCAGACACTGCCGGAGGTGTCAGCAGCGAGGGAGGGGTGGCAAGCGGCAACTGCCCACAGGTGCCACCGGCAGTGTCAGCCGTGCCTTTTCGCAGGGGGTGCATCACCACACTCAAGGGGTGTGTGTGCACTTGTGTGCACCCCCTATGCTTTGCCAAAGGTCCAGGGTCTGCAATAGACTCCCCCTAAAAGTGGTACAATCACCTACTCTGGATATCTTCTAAACACGTCTTGACGTGTTCCTTGCTAGGGGTTATCTGACCCCAGCAGTCTTTCTTGCCGAAGTGCAGGAGGGCTGAGCCTGATGATCTCGAGAAGTCCCTTCCAGCCCCTAACATCTATGAATCTAGCTGAACTTTATTCAACACTCAAGAACTCACACACTTAGATGTGCAAAGGCCATGCCAAAAGAGTCCTCACAGAGCGGTAGGAATGCACGTCTTCTGGTTGCTTGGTCATTCCACAAGAATTAGAACAAAATCATTTTCAGCCAATCTAAAAGGAACTGGTTTGTCCAGCTGAAAATGAAATATGTTGTAATTTGGAGTGAAACTGCAGTCCCTTTTCTTTTGAGCATTTTAGCAACTTCTTTAAAACAAACTTGAAGGCCACTTATAAATGAAACACAATGCCAAATCAAACCTGAAACATTTTCTTGAAACAAAAAGTCTTTGCTTTCATTTTGCTTTGTGGGGTGAGTGACCAAAAACAATTTGGGGAAAATCAACAGGAATTTGACAAATGTCTGACTGGCTCAATCTGCAACTTTGGGCAAAGAGAAGTCTTGCCTTCAAACTTTACAGAGCTCCCACCCCTGGTGACCATAACAGCTAGGATCTAATCGAAGGGATTATGAGTAGGTATTTATTAATCTACATCTGCCCAAAAGTCAAGCGTGAGTATTAATATGTTGCAAATGGACATATTGGAGCCCGTTTGGTTAACAACAGGTGAGTGTTTTAATAATGCAAGTCCTGAACCTCTCTCTCCAAGGGAGAACCATTTCCCAGTAATCTTCACAGACACTCAGTGATAAATGGCAGAAGGGAACTTGGTGACATTTTAATCCTGTACGTTACTGCAAATGACATAATAACCTAAATAAAATCTTTCATCAGCCAAGGGATGTTGGTTGTAGCCATGTTGGTCTAAGGTCATAGACAGGCACGGTTCTTTGGGTAAATCTGATATCTTTTATTAGACCAGCTAAATTGGCCTTTATCAGCCAAATGCAGTTTTGAAGAGTGCCACACTAGTACAAATATCAAGGAAGGAGCGACTCTGCCAAGGGCAGGCATCTCAGTGTGGTCATAAAGCCCAAGACAGGATGAGCTGAAGCAGCCATAAACCAACGCACTGTCTTGCACTTCCAAAGTAAAGAGCCGGTGCCAGGCAAAACGTGCCCTTTGCGTTCTCCCGTTGCCTGATAAGTGCTTTCGCAAAGCCTGTGTTTAATGCAGCCAAACAGAGATTTCAATTTTGAATCATTTGTTGTCTTCCCTGTACTCTCAGAGGGAAGAGTGACAGGTCTGATTGCTCAAAATAGGTGAAGCGTCAGCCTAAGCAAACATTCCCTGTGGCAGAAAGCCACGTCCCCTATATCATTATACCACAGCCTACCCTCCTTTTATTGCTAAATACTCTTTGCTTCTGCCATTACTTACTGAGGATACCGCACTTCATTTCTGAGTACTTAACTCCTCTTTCCTTTGCAGCGTGGCTCCACTTGTCAAGACAGCCTTGTGTAGTTTGAAAGTCTGGCTGGCAATGATGCACCTGGGATTTTTCTGTCTTTTTTTTTGAGGGAAATCAATTTTTAAAAGCATTGACAAAACGCTTTTGCACTTAAAGAAACCTAATTCAATAATTACATACTTCTCCATCCACTTTCAAAACTCAGTTAAAAATACTTGTTACCAGAAAGGCCAGTTTTTCATTGACCTTTGCGCAAAGGGTCAGTCCGGAATTAGATTTGGAGTGAATGGTTAATGACCTTGCTGTCCCTCTTTGGATCATTCAAAGGCTGGAGAAAATGAGCAGTCCTATCACGTACGCTGACAGCCTCTTAGCACACGACATAATTGAGGACACCGTGTGCCTTTCCTGGAGCAAGTTACAGGAACTTTAACTGGTCTGTGCCATTCAGCCCCTGCCCACCTTACACTTTATGCAAATGACGCATGACAGTGGTTTGCAACCTGTGGTCCGCGCACCCCTCGCTGGGGGTCTGCAAAAGAAGACCCCCATCAATCAAAAGTATGTGACTACCCACACTTGTCATTCAAATGGGTCTGCACCTCCATTCAAAACTTTTTTAGGGGTCTGCAAATGAAAAAAAAAATTGCAAACCACTGACCTATGATGATGTCAGTAGAAGAGTCCTATGAGTCATAACCATTGCATTCTGGACTGGGACAAAACCTAAGTGACCAAAAAGCCACAGCTGCATTCTAGTTATTTCAGAACTTGACGTCTGATATTCTTCCATTATGTGTCTTTGGACAGTCTCTCTTTCTACTGCCTTAAGGGGCTTCTGCACCTCTTTGGTCCAAACAGCAATCCAGAATGCATCCTCAGGCAGTGGAAGGAGCACAAAATTATTATTTTTCCACAGTTGACAAAGGAAATGCCAGAAATTCATCGCAGCTTATGGAGCATCACTGTTGGGTTGCACCAACACCAAACTCATCATCAGACCCCTCGATACGAAGATGATGTCTACATCCCATTCAGTGATCACTGTGGATCTTCTTTCCACACAGACATCTTGCAGCTGAGTACTGGACACTGCTCATCTGTAAGCTAATATGCGATGTCTTCTCTATACCACAGGAGCTGAACACCATCCAATGACTAATGAGTTGCATGCTTCTTCTCATAGTCTCTTTCCTGGGGAGGAGCAGGAGCAGTCAAGTGCCCTGTTCTGAAAGAATGGGGTTGGCTTGGTTTTGTTTCAGGATGGGTCTTGGGATTTTAAGGTAATGAACCTATTTGGAGGACAGCATGGTAAAGGTCATGGCTCTTGGTTCCTGGAAGAGTTCTGTACCCCGTGCAGAACAAAAGGTTTTGCTCTTTTGGGGGCCAATACCAGGGGGACTGAAGGTCAAAACTGGTGAGTGGTTTTCGTCCAAGAGCTTTAGGTGGTATTTTTTAGATAACAAAGCCACAGATTGCCTCCAAGATAGGACCAAGCCTTGGACACGATTTGAAATTTTCTAAGCAGCCAGGACAGAGAATGAAAGAGCATGTGCTATCCTTCTGGAGAAGATATGCTCCCACATTCTACACTAGATGGAGTTATTTAAGAACTGAAGGCTTCATACCTAGGTACATGGTATCAGTATCTATCTAGTCTCTAGTCAGGGGCTGACAAAAGTATTCATCAGTGTTTGAGACCAAGTCTCACCCACTGACACAGCAGCTACATCTAGCAGGTTGCTCAGGACTTGCTCACATAAGCCTGGAAGTGCACATGTGGGATGTGGGGTTATCACAATACGGAAATGTATTGCACTGTGGACTCCAATTTAGCAGGCATGGGCAGGGTTCACGCTGGGTGAGCCTTCCCCCAAGCCCCCAGCAGAACGAAAAAACTTTGTAGTGCTTGGTACTAGGTCCTGATGTGGATCCCAGGCCCGTGGTGGGCCCGTGGTATGGCCAGCTCCATGACGCAGCCTGGCATCTGGATAACTGCTTGAAATGGGACAAGGAAACTTCAGCAGAAGTCAACAGGGGCATTTTCCTTGGCAAGGAACGCAGCCTCAGTCTTTTACAACCTCAGCACTCCAACTTCCACCCCTGTCTGCTCTACTTGGCACAGATGAAAATCACTGAGATATGCACGGACAATGCAGAAGCTGTCTGAAGCCCATAGATTCAGAGTCATAGATGCTAGGGTCAGAAGGAACCTCAATACCGACCCCCTGCTTAGGCAGGAAAGTGTGCTGAGGTCAGACGACCCCAGCCAGATGCCAATCCAGCCTTATCTTAAAGACCCCAAGGTAGGGGAGAGCACCACCTCCATTGGAAACCCATTCCAACTTTTGGCCACCCTTACCATGAAGAAGGTTTTTGTGATATCCAGCCTAAATCTGCTCACTGCCAGTTTGTGACCTTTATTCCTTGTTACCCCAAGAGACGCCCTGGTGAGCAGAGCATCTCTGATCCCTTGTTGCACCCCACAAATGAATTTGTAGGTGGCCACAAGATCACCTCTCAGCCTTCTCTTACGGAGGCTGAAGAGGTCCAGGTCCCTCAGACTCTCCTCATAGGGCTTATCCTGTAAGCCCCTGACCATACCACTGACCTCCTCTGGACCTTCTTGAGTCTATCAACATCCTTCTTAAAGTAGAGTGCCCAAAACTGGACACAGTCCTCCAACTGCAGTCTGACCAGTGCTGCATAGAGGGGATCTATTTGTCATGCATCTGCTGACGCATGGTAAAGTGTGGTTAGCCTTGCTGATGATTTCATCACACTGACGACTCATGTCCAAGATGCTCATGGCTGAAACGATCGTGTAATGACAATGCTTTGCTTCCAGGTCCTGCAGGCAGAGCGCTGGTCTCCTTTACTAAGCCTGGAACATCATTGGCACCTGCAAATCTGAGCTTCCACAGGCAACCACAAAAAACCTCAAAGCAGAAGACATGTCATGTCCACTGCACTGTGGAGCCAGTCTACCCAAGACAGCTTGTGCTTCAGAGGAGAAGACTGTGAGCAGGCCTGTAATATTGCCTAGGGGCATGCCAGCAGCATAGCAAAGTTTTGACCATGCAACATGACTCTAGGTTAAACCTGTATCCAATATTACCCCATTCCCATTTGGAGCCAGAGGTCAGGCATTGATTATCCATGGCTTATCAATGCATAGAATCCAGTCCCCAGGTGCCTTTGCAAACCAGTACAGTCAGTTTTTCCCAGGGCCGTACCTATCTTCTCAGGATTGGTTCCATGGACAGGATCCAACAGATAATCCAGCAAGTTACTTCCTAAGGACTGTTTAAGGAGCAAAAAGATGGCACTGAGCACCCCTGCATGACACAAGGGATTAGTGGAGACGCTCCACACCAGAAACGTCAATGTCTGCAAGACCTTTGCGCTTGCCTTTCAAAGTACTTCCCACTACCTCTTGCCAAACTGTACTTTCTACAGTATTCTAGCCTCATACTCCTGTTCAGACTAGTGCAATGCAAATATTTGCAGAGGCAGGTTCATTTTCTATTAACGCGTCCCACTGATAGGTATTTAAAGCCACTAAGCAGAGAGGAAAGAATAAGGAGGAAGCTGATTTCTTTGCTAAATCTCCCCTGCAGAGGCTGACGCGGCAGAGGGGAAGACTTGATTACTGACACGGGGCCTTTACAGGTAGGTCTACACTGATACTTGGAGTCAGAGGTCTTCAACTAGAGATCTCAAAGCCCGTGCCACACTGCTTCTCATTCCTTGAGCAGAGCTCTTCTAGGAATCCATGTCTCCTACCATGCTTGGCTCTAATGACTAGGGACCTACATAAATTAAAGTAATACAAAGGGGTTTTGCAGCCCCTTCACAGCACACAAAGTCAACTTCATGGTCATTTCACAGTGGCCCTGCCCGTCAGCACTGATTGGCACAGGGGTCCTGCCCCTCAGTGCTGACTGTCAGAAATACCCTAGAGGGGAGGAGGGATGAGGAGGCAGCTGCTAGCTGCCCTTCATGCCACCCCGCCCCTCAATGCTGATTGGTGGAAAGACCCAACAGGAGGACAAGGGATGAGGGGGCAGCCACCGTCTTGTCTGCTGCCCTTCGTGCCAGTCCCCCAGCGGGCGCCTTCCCCTCCCAGCAGCAAGGATCACTGGGAGGACCAGCATTTTATTTTCATTAAGTTTTTCTGTTGTTGTTGATTTCACCAATTTTGTGGACAGTCCAAAATTTGGCAGTTTCTGTGGATCTACAAATTAAGTAGGTCCCTACTAATAATAGTGGGCAGAGGAAATAAGGGTGAGGAAAGGCCTGAAAGTCAGTAACTGAAAGTCAGTGGGTCTGCTTTTGGCAGACTTCCTGTGGCAGGGGAGAGCAGACTAGGATCACAATCATAGATTTTATAGACACCCAGGGGCTGGAAGGGACCTCACAAGATCATTGAGTCCAGCCCCCCTACCATAGGCAAGAAATCTGCTGAGGTCAAATGATCCCAGCAAGATAAATATCCAAACGTCATTTGAATGAGTCCGGAGTAGGTGCTTTCATCACCTCCGGGGGGGGGGAGTCTGTTCCAGACCCTGGCAAGATGTTTTTCCTTATGTCCAGTCTAAATCGGCCTTCCAGAAGTTTGTGGCCATTAGACCTTGTCATCCCTTAGGGTACACTGGTGAACAACTGTTCTCCCAGGTCTTATATATATACTTGTAGGCTGCCACCAAGTCTCCCCTAAGCCTTTAAGTATGCTGCTGGTTCTTCCTCCCAAGGTGGAGCGCCCTGCCTTGCCTTACTTTGAAGGCCATCAGGTTTTGACTCACCCACCTTGCAAGCATGTCCAGGTCAGCCTGCATCCCCAGCCTGTCCTCTAGCATGACTGCCTTCCCCCATAGTTTAGTGTCAGTGTCATCGGTGAACCTCGCCAGTCCGCATCCGATGCCCTCAGCTCCCCTTGGTACCAATGAGTAGCAAGCTCCAGAAGCTGGAGGGCTCCCAGCCCCAGGCCACTTGTTCAATTAATGGCACGGGAGGAACCAGCCACAAAACTATTACGTCGTTTTTGTAGAATAACTTTGCAGCTTATTCCTTGTTGGATCGCACCATTAGTTGATTGAACACGTGTCCAGTTTACAACTAGTTAATCACATCTTAAGTGTCATGTGCTGCAGGGGCCCAAGAGTCAAGAACAACTTCAGCTCCCTGAAGTTCAACAGTGCTTCCAAGGCTGGACTAGACTGCTTCTAGGGACTAAGCTTAAGCATTTACAGTGTATATGGGCAGTGTGTATGGACTGAAGATTACCCTTAAAGTTGACCCTAAGAATCTGCATAGGCACGCCAGAACAAACCAGCCCCAGTAGAAGAGTGTCCCTGTGTGTCTTCACCCCTTTCCTTTGTCTCCCAGACCTACCAATTGGGAGATGCAATTCTAGCACCGGTGTAGCACAGCAGGTGTTATGTAGGAGGGGAACAAACCTGCTTGCTCTGTATTTCCCATAATCTTCAGCTGGTGCACACCCTGTTTATTGAATTCTGAACTAATGCGCCTCTCCGAGTTTGAACTATTAGTGCTGCCCTTTGTTGCTCCCTCTCCAGGGTCATGATGTAACACAGTAAATTGCAGCTAAGTAGATAGTCAGCCATAGCAAAATTGGTGTCCTGGCCATCCCTAGATTTTGTGCTTAGGATAATTAGCACCTGGATATGTTTTAAAGCCTGAGAGTATAAAAGACTGTCAATGGGATGAGAGATTAGATGGAAAAGGCATGGAAATGCATTTGAAATCCATGGCTGTACATGAAAGGGCAGCTCACATTGTAGCTCTGTTCTGTGCTTTGGAGGGATTTTTTTTTTTAACCATAAAGTTTTACACCTGGGATCCGCAGAAGAAAGCTGTACTATATTGAGGGAGGATGGCTGTAAAAAACACTCAGATTTTATAGTGCAAGTGTTAGTTTCTCTAAACCATCCTGTGAGCCATATCTTGTTCAGGCAGCTTGTCGGGGGATTTCACGCAGACGTTTGTATGGGATTGCAAGTACCCCTCCATGCATTATCCCCTGGGCATAAGTGTGAAACAAGATTCACTGCCATGTGTTTGTGCTTCCCAGAATAGTTTTTTGCAGCATGTCCAAGGTTACACACTTGGCCCATTCTGCTCTAGTAATTACGGGCACAATTTTTGGGCCCCCACCAGCAGAGCCACGTGTTTGGAGACAGGCTAAGTAGGTGGGATATGAAAATGCCATGCACTTTTGCTTCCAGTTGTTCTCCTCACCAGGTTAACCATGCTATAAAGGAGCTATTTTAGTCTTTACTACATATGCTATGCTGTCCTGCCTGACTTAACTGCAATGGCCTTCACTGCCTTTCCTCTTTAAACTTAATGGGGGAAAAATTTACTAGCTGTTCCTCTCACAAAGATTTTCTTAATACATTCCTCATTATGGGAGCGGGTTTTCTTGTGTACGAGAGGACAGCCGGCATCGTTCCTCGGGCACTTTGCATTTTCTTTGCCTCCTCTCTGGAAGCCCAATGCCTTCAGCTCTTCTCCTTAGCATTTGCAATCACAAGCATTTCAGATGCACGGAAGAACTGAAACCATTAGATTCTAGATGACCCCAAGCTTTGACTTTATTTACTGAGTGGCATTTTTTTCCCAGGCGGATGTCCCTAAGTCCCTAGTTGGCTTATATCTATGCAAACCTCAAAAACAGCCATGTAAGAAAGTAATTATGCACTGCCTGTGGAAAGAGAGTTTTAAAGGGTTCTCTCACCCAATTCTAAATGACTACAAATTGCCAAGCCTATAGTTATAGCCGTAATCAAGCCCTACTTGTTATAACTCAGGTGCGATATTGCATAAGCTTCATGAAGTCATCTCATTACCTACTGATGCTTAGCTTCTAGCCAAAATTTTCCCTCTGCAGTTATTCTCAGATTTTCATAGTGCAGAAAGTATGAGATTAGTAATTTGTTTCCAACGACCACTCTGTCAGGGTTAAAATACTGTTATTTAGAGTCTGTAACATCAAATAAAGGAGCATAGGAAAGTAGGGCTGCAATGTCTTCGTCTTCCCATGCAATGATAGGGTTCACCTGTTTATGAGGGGTTTTCTCTAAACCTTTAGTAAATTCTGTATCACAGGAGCTCAGACTCAAGGCACTCCAATCTCTTTTCTCCAACAAGGTTTCTGCTAGCACCATAATATCACTATCCTTAAAGACACCCGCCTCCAATCCAGAAATTGTGTTTGCTTATTCTTTGCAGGGCTTTTTCATTTAGACGCATTCCTCCATTCAAAAAGAGCAAAATATGTATATAGATTTATAAGCAAGAACATCTCTGAGAAGGAAACATTACTAGACCGATCATGCACACAATACAGCACAATGACACATGCAAGGTAATAAAAGTGGAACCATTTTGTGTTTGGTCTACTGTTTGCAAGACAACAGCTATTCAATCACCTCGCCAGAGCTGTAGCTAACGTGGTATTTCACTCCAAAAAAGGAAGTACAATTTACAACAGCTCTCTGAGCCCCACGAGCAAACAGTGATATCACGTGCACGGGACCCCTTGACTCATATCGACAGTTAAAGCCCACCAAGGACAGCCCACACAACTAAACGGATATTAAATACAAGAGGGTACGAGAGGCAGTAAGGCAACGCGACATGAAATGAAAGTTGCCAGCATTTAGGAGCGTGTGTGTAAACATCAGGCGGATGCTTTCAATGTGAAGAGCAGCTGGATGCCTCACTTCCCTTGGCTTTTTCTAAAAAATCAGAGATTTCTGTTCCCCTCCTGGTCTTTCGTTTGCACTTCAGTTTTAAGGCCAGTTAACTGATTACAGAGAAAGAAGCGTGATTGGAGAAGCTTGTCTAGATGCTCCATAAAATGCTTGGAGGTGAGTAAATCATGAGCCTTTATCAATTGTCTAGACTTGTATTTACAGACATTTTAATAAATGTCCAATCGCTGACCTTTTCAAAAGGACCATAATCTCCCATTTGGATGTACCCACCACTGCATTCATCCAGGTTCCTTTTCTTCGTCTCAACCCCTTCGCGTTGCACTGTCCTATGTATTATTGGTGAACAAACACAGGCAAACCAGATCAGAGTATGGCATCGAATTGCAAGTCTTGAGGCAGGCCAATGGTGGTATCTAATTAAGAGATCCATCTTCAAAGCACTGGAAATATTTAAGCAAAACTATTTCAGTACTGAATGCCAAACAATTTCTAATCATAATCACGTCTTGTCCACGTACAGAACAAAGCCAGAATAGCATGGCATAGCAGAATAATAAAAGTAATTGATATTCAAAACAAAATTAAAAACTACTCTTGCTAATTCTGCTAGCCATCTAATAGAGATTTTTAATTTGTTGTAAAGAAGTGACTTGTGAAAGACGTGTTTAAGGTTGAAAAAAAAAAGGTGTGGGTAAAAATAACCTGGTTTTGCTAGTGTCCAGCAGAGTCTAAATATTTCAGACCTTTTGTGCATCAATAGGCAACAGCAATAAAGGTTCACACATTTTCCAATTAATAGCTTTTATGAAGAATAGTTCCCCCCCTCCCTATGCAACCCAACATGTAACACAACATCCTCCAAGCTGATGCATTAAGCAGCCTGCTCTTGTCACCATATGTCGCTCTATGCCGAACTTCTTCTGGGTATAAAAATAGTGCGACACAGACCACTTCTCACAGCAAGACCCTGCTGCAAGGCTGCAGGAGGCAGCTTCAAGCTGCTTGGTCCATCTGATCTTCTGGTCCTTATTTAAAATAAAATTGCACCAGGTTTAGAGGCTCCACAGGCACACCTGCCTATCTGAGACCCTGACTGTACTCGTAGCTCAGGGACAGGAGGCTTGCAGAGTTTGACCAGCATTTCTCTTTTCACTGCGGTTCAGGGAAAGGCACCGGCCTATACGCATGCAACATTAAGCTACCTTCCTGCTCTGACGCTGTCCACGCACCCAAGACCATCCCTCCATGGCACAGCAGCAGGATCCACCACTCACCTGCTGTTTTTTCAGCAACTGCTTTTGCTGAAGCTTCAAACCACATACCCGGTAGTGAAGGCATTTGCATCATTAACATCACAGCAGTGCCGAGGGCTGGCCTCACCCCCAAAGTTCAGAGCCTCATTTTGCTAGGCATTGCACATACACACACACTGCATGGACTCGGTGATAAGGTGCCCCTTGGTTTTGTATTGGCTTTACATAGAAAAGGCAAAGAAAGGATCGTTTCTCCTGTTTCAGACTCATAAAATCCTCAGCCTGGAAGGGACCTCAAGGGTCATCTAGTCCAACCACCTAAACAATTTCAGATTTTGCCCTTCCTAAGCCACCCCAGACAGATCCTCTTCTTGGATGCCCCCAGTGGAGGGGACTCCATGTGTCCAGGTGGCTCGCTCCATTTTCCTCCTGTTCTTACACTTGCAAAATCCTCTCTCCCCACCCTGGGATTTCATCTAGGTCTGCATCGCTGCAATTTAAACCTAACTTCTGCCACGGTCTCACGTCCTGCTCTCTTTGGCAAGGAAGAATAAGAAGAATACAGAAAGTGCCAGACTGGGTCAGATCAATGGTCTGTTAGGTCCATTGTTCTGCTTTAGAGGGAGAGCATTAAACTGGGTTTATCTAGAGAGATCTACCCCAGTATTTTACCCTCCCAAACCAGGATTGGTTTAGAGATGCCAGATAAAACATCCCTGACAGAGCAGTTCCTCCATCTTCTCCAATGCTGTTCCATCGCCTTGATTGCCACCATTCAGATATTTGAAAACGACTGTCACGTTTTCCTTAATCCTCCCCTTTTTTCCCCACACTTAACACACCTAGTTCCTCCAGTCTTTCCCCATACTCTTGCTCTCCAACCCCCTTGTCATCTTTGTTACTTGCCTGAACGCACTTCAGTTTCTTGACATCCTCCTTAAAATGAAGTACCCAAGCATGGACACAGTACTGTAGCTGAGCCTAACCAGCGCGGCGTAGAGTGATACTATCACCGCCCTTGTCATGTAGATGATGCTTCTGTGAATGCAACCCCAAAGTCCATTTGCTTCTTTTGTGAAGCATTATGTCCCCGATAGGGAGGTGAGAAAGTGCGTAACCTACCCAAGACTGCACAGAAAGGTGGTGGCAGAGATGAAAGTCAAAGCTGAACTCAGCTCTCCCAGTACCATACCCTAATCCAATGGTCTAAATCTTTGAGACTCAAAGTATCCCTTGTTGGACTCCAGGCACCCCTTGGAAAACGCCAGCTCTTAGTTTGTGCTCACGTTTTCACTACAGAAAAACCCTAGAGCAGTTCTTGTCTTGCAAAGACCGCAGCAGGCCAGAGGGTTTTTAACACTCTGGATTCCTATTGGAAGCATCACCTGAAGTTTCCTCCCATGTAGCAATGACAGTGACAGTGACATCCAGTAAACTGACAGCTTACTTAATGCAACATATTTATTGGGCATAAAAACAATTCGGAGAAATCAGACTTTCAAACAACAGCCAGTCTTTATGCATGCTTGCATCTCCCTAAGACCACTGATAGATGTTATGCCTAAGACATGATTAACTGGTTAAACACACCTGAAGTAGTGACCTGACCACAAAGTCATTCACTGAATGGTGTGATAAAATGGGGAATAAGCCACAAAGTCATTGCACAAAATGTGTGTAATAACTCTGGGCGTCTATACACGTGCTTCAAGGTGGAGGGGAGGCACTTCAGAGTGGCTCTGAAAGCTGCTCTAATTAAAGTGCCCATAGCATCATGTGCATTTGGCATCTCACACTTCAAAATGGTGGCAAGGGCACTTTAACTAAAGCTCATTTGATGTGCTTTAGTTAAAACGACCCCACCACCAATTTGAAAAGCAGGGACGCTGAATACACGTGATGCAGAGACTGCTGGAGCACACTAATTAGCATGCTTCAGCAGACTCGATTAATGGAGTCTGCTCCAATGCATGCTAATTAGCACACAAAAGAGCAGAGCTCCGTCACGTGTATAGGTGCCCTTTGCAGCTGCCTATCACTTCATTTATGGCACATGTGGCAGTGCTGCCACCCCTGGAGAACACCGGAGCACATCCAGATTTCCATGTCCTGCAGAGTCTGGGAGCATCGGCCAACTGAGGAAGCATGGCTGTGGGGATCATGCATCAGATGCCATCATGCCTTTAATTAATGCATTTCAGCTTCCCATTCCCTGGAAACCAGGAAAGGGCCAAGCTTCATGAGAGTCTGTCGGAGAACATGACATTGTTTAGGTTAGAGTTCACTGACAATCTCCCCTGCTTCCGAAAGGGTCTTTTTTATCTTGTTCAGTCCCCAGTTCTCATAGAAATGGTCATTTTTAACTGTTTATACCCATTTACATTATTAGCTCTCTGCATTACCAAAATAATCTTGCATATTTGGGCTGAGTCCTATAGTTAGGTCAATGGCCCTTAATCACCTACTGCTATATGACGAGAGATTTCACACTCAACATTTTGTGGCACCTGCAGCCTACTTGAAGGATCTCAAGGCACCTCAAGTGCCTGTTCTTGCTTAACTGCTTGCTTTTTCCACAACCTCCAAATAAGCGAGAGTGTCACACACGATCTAGGAAACATTTGAAGGCTTTGATCATCATTTAACCCCTTATTTGTTACAGCAGCACTGCTCAGCAGCAAGCCCCTTTAAGCTCAGATACTTATAAAGGCAAATCTGCTGATGTAAAACGTTGGAACATTAAAGATTCATTAAAACCAGTGTTTAAAACGTCAAGTTGAATGGAGTGCAAATTAGTTTATTAGAGTTTCATAGTGCAGAAAGCATGAGATGGCTAAACTGCTTCCAATGACCACTCTGTCAGGGTTAAAGTACTGTTACTTAGAGTCCATAATATCAAATAAAGGAACATAGGATCATAGGAAAGTAGGGCTGTAAGGCCCAAGACAAGTGTCTGTCTAACTTACTTTTGAAAACTTCCAACCATGGATATTCCACAGCTTCTCTCGGCAGCCTGTTCCAGTGCTTGACCATCCTCATAGTCAGAAAGTTCCTCCCAAATCTCTAACCTAAATTGTCTTTGCTGCAACTTAAGGCCATTGCTCCTAGTCCTGTCCCCTATGGCTGAATCTCATCTCGTTAATTGTGGACCATTTCTCCTGTCTGTCTAGAAGTCACCACACTGTCTGGTTCAGGACCTGCACTGCACACACATATTTCAATGAACCTTTGCTAAAGAGGCTCTGTGGATGCCGTTACATCTCATGACAAGAGCTGGTGTGATCCAATGCACTTCCTCACCCAATTTGTCAGCAGTGGTCTCTCTGGGTATGCATCAATCTGCAATCCAGCAATGCACAAGGAAAGCCTGGGGGAATATCTCTTAAATTTGGCCTCTCAGACTTGAATCCTTTAGGCATTGTCATTGAGAGTGAAGATTTACCTTCAAGGCTGGCAGCACTGCACTGACTGAGCAACCCACCACGTGCTTTTTAAACCAGACTAATCTAGTCATTCTCTTGGGAGCAGAAGTGTGGGGGCAGGAAGTGGAAATGACCTATATCTCAGCAGAAGTAACCTAGACTCCTACTGAGGAAGAATTCCTGTAGTCATCTGCATCGATGTCTCCACTTCCCCAGTGGGAGAGAAGAGGAAGCAGCATCTGCCTGTATGTATGAAAAAAACATGGGATGTCTCAGAGGAGTGTCCTCTTCCATTCACTCATTGAAGTATTAAGGAGATTGCAATCCACAGACAGGAAGGTATGGAAAGCAAAATCCTTACCCCAGCCCCTGCTTCTTCACGCCATGCAAGGGGACCATACAAGGACTTTAAAAGGCAAGGGAGAATCTGCAGAACTGCAGAGAACAGATGGAGGCCGTCTTTGGAAGAGCACCTCTGGTAAGGCCTGGTAAAGTGGGTGTGCTCAGAAGAAGTGGAGACAGAAACAGGGTGTGAGACTAGGGAGGTCTACGAACCAAATGGGCAGCCTTGGGGAGGCTGCTGTCACCTAAAGGAGCCCAAAAGTTAATGGAGAAGAAACAACGGGCCCAAAGGCCAGGGCTACCCAACAAACGTCCACTGAGTTTGCAGACAAACCGTTGGACATGGTGGATACTCCATCCAGACTCAGTAGCCAAGGAGGAAGGGAACTAAGGTGGATGTCAGCTACTTCTGAGCCCCTCTAATGCTGTGGCCATCAGTGTAACCCAACAGGCTGCAAAGCATGGCTGGAATAAAGAACTCACCTCCTCCCTTCCCAACCCTGCTAGCCAGAACAGAGATGCAAGCAGCACTTTTCTGGGGAGCAAGGAGCTGACCTAGACAACCTCATGAGATCCCTTCCAGCCCTACTTTCCAAGGATCCTAAGACATTGTTCCTGCAATGAGCTTCAGAGACTCAGCCAGAACAACCCTCACGGATGTGTTTGGTGGGTGTTGTTCTGTCCCCACCTTTCCTCGGCTTCCTTTTCCACCGCGATGGAGCCTTGGAAGGAGATAAACAATGAGGCCTCCCCTATTCACTTAGGCTCTCTACAGGAGACAGTGAATAGTCCATAAGGACAATCATGGGCACTGGCATTGATACTGGTGGAGTTGCATCAATTGAGAAGTTACCCCCTTTTGCTCTGGACCTGTGGGTGAGGTTTACCCCCTTTAGGTTTCACTGAGCTTTCTTGCTTGACTTGGGAAAAACAACTGCATGCTTGTAGTCCAAGACTTGGAGGTTAAGGCTCAGCTTGACAAAGCCCTGGCTGGGATAAGGTAGCTGGGGCTGGTCCTGCTTGGAGCCGGGGGTTGGACTAGATGGCCAAAGGAGGAAGATGCGCATGTATTGAACTCCCTTCAATCCTCATTGTCTATGATTCTGTTTCTATGACCAACTTAAATATCTTCCTGGAAAAACTAGAAGTCAAAGTGCACCTGACAGACAGATATGTGCATGTATACACGTACTCCACACACACGCGCAGTCTCCTCCTTTGGCCATTCGTTCAGTATTAACTTGCATAGATATTTAAACTTGATCAACACATCTGGAGGTAACTACCATCATTTCTATTAGAACCACAATCAGCTCCAATCTGAAATCCTTCAGTGAAAGAAAATACAGTGCCTGTTCCAAAGAGGTGAGCGTTACAGCCAGGACTGCGTGCCATTCAAATTGCACTGCAACCTAGCTGCTTTCTTGCGCTAATAATGGCTGAAACACGCCCACTGCATGAGAGGGATTATTCCTAGTTTTCCTTTGGATAACGACCAGGCAATAGGAAGAGCTTCAGTAAGAATCAATGCCACTTTGAAGGCGGTAGAGTGAAACATTGATATTTTAAGTTTATATTGGTACTAATGGTAAAACAATAAATCATGGACAGGCTTAATAAAATGTGTCCCCTCTTGGTGACTGCTTAGAAGAGCTCTTTGATAGATTTTTGGCATCAGCCAGGTGATTCTGTGATCAATAAAACACAAAATCCACCTATCTTCTTGCTCGTGCAACTGCCTACATATGACCCCCCCGTACATAAAGCCTGTGTTATGTGAATGGGATGTCTATCTTTTAGCTACAAAATTGTCTTTCATAAGAAGTGCCCAAAATGTATGCAAACACCTTAAACTGCTTATTTTTAAGCTTAAGTCACAGACCTGTTAAACCTCTCCATGCTTGTCTTTCAATTGAATCTGGTGAATAATCAGATACGTACACAACTGTAAACATAAAATTGGGAAGCTTTTTAAAAGCGTGAATGCACAACAGTAATAATCCAGGCTAGAGCTCCCCAAATACAGCTGCAGATTGACACAAAACAAGCTGTTACTACAACATCAAAATTGCTCTGAAATTGGCCCTCTGACAATTACAGTTGGCCAAGTTTTTTTTGTGAACCAAGTGAAAGGGGGAGAAAAAACCCCTCAAGCAATTTAGACTTGACCTAAGGGAAAAGAGCAGCAAAGCCAAGATGAAGAAAAGTTCTTAAATATTCTCATAAAATCAGGGCCAGGATATGCTCTGGGACTGACCAATTTTATTACTGAGGGGTGATCCCGGAGACTGCAGGAGCCTGCCTATGCAGGATGTCATGGGAGATGATCAAGTGATCCCTTCTGCCTTAAAACATACAAATCCATGACTTTATGCAACTCGTACCTGGCTATAGTTTGAGGATGCCTTTCTATAAGCTTTCTAAATAGAGGGAATGGATAAATCATAGAGTCATAGAAAAGTCAGGCTGGAAGAGACCTCCGAAGGTCATCTAGGCCAACCCTGTGCCTGAGGCAGGATCATCCCTATCTAAACTATCCCATAGAAACCCATTGTCTAAGTGCTCAGCAAAACTAAACAGTCAGCCCTTTACCTGACCGGCCACAGGTAAAGCAAGGGGATGACAGCAGCTAACGTCCTGCTTCTGCTCAGGTTGTTAATATGGACTCAAGAAATCCCAGGTAGACGTCATGCCCCCAACTACAGAGGAAAACAACCCCCACCCCTTCCCTGTCCCCAGTCTGTACCAATCTGACCAGGGGGTAAAATTCCTTCCTGACCCTAAATGGAGAGGTACTACTTACTATGTCATATCCAACCCCTCCTGATTTGCTTCTTTCACAGGCTAAGCCAGCCCCTAAGGACTAGGTAGTGGTCCAATGGGCAGGATTCAAAAGCCTCTATAGTCTTAGTGGGTTCAGAGTATTGCCTGCATTAGATATGCATACCAAGCTCAATGAAATGTAGCTGAAAACAACAAATTCCAGAACAGAACTATAAAGTGCAATAGAGGAATAGTATCAGGAGAGATTTATTACACCAGTGAATTAACTTGAGCATGCCTCCGAATTACTGAGATGAAGGATAAGGAAATGGGAGTATACCGCAATAAATTAAGAGGTTTGAG
The DNA here is from genome assembly GCA_030014935.1 of Caiman crocodilus. Lineage (NCBI taxonomy): Eukaryota > Metazoa > Chordata > Crocodylia > Alligatoridae > Caiman > Caiman crocodilus. The sequence goes on from JAGPOW010000304.1 coordinate 4,369,204, forward strand.
GGTGGTAGATAGCAACTTGTTGGCAAAGAAAATGTCATGGGAAGCCCAGTAAATTCATCAACAGAATATTGAGATAAGCTCAATTGTAAGTTCCAGCCATCATTTTTAAGCTGAAAAAGTAGTAAAGTGGACAATTGACCACCTACAGTAATGCTTTGTCTTTGGAACAATAGACACATCCTTTGCTGTATGCCACCAAAAAAAAAAAAAAAAAAGATCCCCTTGTATCCTCATTTTTGCCAGATTTATGCAACCCATCTGTTCTGCTAAACCATTTCTAGCTTTTAAAGCCAATGCAATTGCAAAGAACTGAGGGAAAGCTATTCATATGTATCATTCATATGTTATTCATATGTATCATTATTATTTTAAGCCAAATACCCCTATTCCTCAAGCCCATCATTATCAGCCCCTATGCTTCGTGAAGTAGTTGCAAGACCTCCAAAAAGCAAAGCATCTCCTTCCACTCAAAAATAGCACATGTTAATAATGGGAGAAAGCAAAGTGAATTCTTTGCACTTTAACATGAGGAAAACTCACCAAGAATCTGTCTGACTTTGTCGCCACTTGCCACTGGAGCAGCAAGAGCAGGGGCATGGCCAGACCCTGACTCCAGGCCAGAGGCAAAGGGCAAGAGGGAGTGAGGAGTCACAGAGAAGTGGAGCTGGCAGGATCTCCAGCATCCTCTAGTGTCTAGTCCAACCCCTACTTGGGCCCTGGCCAAATCCTCCTGTACATGCTTTGCTCGCAGCACCCACAACTGAAAACACCACCATGGGGGCTCTGTACTGCTGGGGGAAAAACCCACCAAGGGCTTCCTGAGGCTGATTTCCTCCCTACCCACAGCAGGGTCTGGTGCTGCACCCTTCCAGCCCAGAGCCCCGAGATAGCACTGCACAACCCACCCCCTGCAAACTCTCTGCAGGGGAAGAGAAGGGGGACAAAGCCCTGGCCACTACAATGGCTCCATGACAGCCCAACCCGACCTGGATGTGGGGAGTTGGGTGAAAACTGGGTGCCCAGCTCCTGTGGTTCCAGCCAGAGCCACAGCCAGCTGCAAAGGGACCTGCCCCTGCAGCTCATCCGGGCCTGGCCCGGGCTCTTTGCTCCTGCCCCGGCATCAGGCTCAGCCCCAACCCCAGATCTGGGTGAGGTGGGCAGACAGCAGGGCTGGGCCGCAGGGACAGGGCCCTTCCCAGCCAGGCCTGGCCTGAGTGTGGGGAGCTGGAAGCAAACCGAGTGCACAGCTGTCATGGCCCCATCCTGAACTGCAGTGGGCTAGGTAAGGCCTGCTATCTGCCTGTCTCTCTGTCTGGGGCTAGGGCTGGGGCTGGAGCTGCAGTGCTGAGCCAGGCCAGCCCATGAGCACTGCTAAGGTTGGGTGCAAAGAACAGCCAGCTGTAGCTCCAGCTGGGACTGTGGGAGCTGTGCACCTGGTTTGCTCCCAGCTCCCCATGCCCAGGCTGGGCCAGGCTATCATGGAGCTGCTGCAGTGGGCAGGGCTCTCTCCCACTCCTCCTTCCCTGCTGTGGGGCTGGTGGGGTGGTTTGCACAGCACTGTCTCATGGCTGGAGGGGCACAATGCCAGGCCCCGCGGCCCCCCAGCTTAGCTTGCCTGCTGCCTTCCCACCACTTCAGAAGGGAAGGGAGGGTTCGCACTAGCACCCCCTGACTTCTGGCCTTGGCCACTGCAAGCATGTAGCTGCATCTCTGGAGTCAAAAGTGAACGTCTGTTCACCTGCTTCTCGGTTCAATCTACGCATCTTTGACTAACCTGCAAAGATTGAATCAATTCAGGCTCAGGCTTTTTGAATGTCTGTACTTAGCCAAGCTGCAGGACTGACATTAAAAGAAGAAAACCACACCCTATGACAAACTCAATTGCATTTTTTAGTTTGAGTAGCTGATAAACCCAGGCCCTGGCCAAGTCCATGGAAAACAAGAACAATTGCTGAGGAGGCAGCAACCTACAGGTCTGATGCGACTGTGGAACAATGAATATTTTGGAACAAATTCCTAGCTGCTTGGACCTCAAATATGGAACCAAGTGCTTTTCTGACTTGCTTTGAACAAGCTCTGCTGAGGAGTTTGCTACTGAAGAGCCAAGGAATCTATTATCCATGTCTAAAGTAATGGCATTTGGTAAGGTTTCCAGTGCCACAGGCATTTTAGTAGATGTCAGAGGATATATGGATGCAGTGCTACTCTTGTTACCAGAGATAAAAGAAGGAGGGATATTGTTTCAGGCAGGTTAAAGATGCCGACTCCTGGCAGCTCAGTGGGAGAGAATAAGTTGTAAGTGCTCATATAAGAAATGCCCAAGAACGTTTCAGCATCGTGGTCATTTCAGGGTGACAGAAGACAACCATGGAAAATTAATAGAGCAATTCCTATGTTGCAAAAAACACAGAAAAACCACAACACCATAGGTTCACCTAGAGCGAGTCATGCCTGACAAACCAGACTCTCTTTTATGATGATGTAGCAGGCTGTGTAGATAGGCAGCAGAGAGTGAGTGTGATATACCTTGGCGTTAGCAGTGCTTTTGACATCATCTCCCATTCTCATCAACAAGCTAAGGAAATACAGATTAAACAGAAGTACTGTTAAGAGGATATGTAACTGGTTGGATGTTTGGGCTCAACAAGTAGGCATCAATAGCTCATCAGTTGAAGAGGTATCAAGTGAGGTTCCCAGGACTCAGTCTTGGGCCCATTATTTTTCAATATCTTCATAAATTGTTTAGATGATCGTGCTCAGTGCACAGTTAAACTGGCAATAGACACCAACATGGGTGGAACTGCAGATGCTCTGGGGGGCACAGCTACGATCCAGAATGATCTGCATAGATTAGAGAAATGGTCCACAATAAATCAGATGAGAGTCAACAAGGACAAGTGCAAAGGTCTGCACTTGAGGTGGGGTAATTGCAAGCACGATACAGACTGGGGAAAGACAGGAGTGTCAATTGTAAACCAAGGGATGTGATTCTTTCACTCTACTCAGCACTGGTGAAGCCTCACCTGGATGGAGCACTATGTACAATTTTGGGCTCCACAATTCAAGAAAGATATGGATACATTGGAAAGAGCCTACCGGACAGCAGCAAGAATGATTAGAAGAATGAATAACAAGGGTTATTTAGTCTAGAGAAGAGAAGACTGCAGGGATTCAATGGGTTCTTTGCCTCAGTCTTCCTGAGGGGGGACCAGGACATCCCTTCCGTTGGAGGACTGTATTCCCCCTCGGGAAATCGCTGCTGGGCCGAGGGTGAGGGTTCACCTAGTGGAAGGGCTTCTGGAAGGGCTGGATGTCTACAAGTCGGCGAGCCAGGATGACCTACACCCAAGGGTGTTGACGGAGCTGGCGGGGGTGATCGCTGAGCCCTTGGCTTGGTTATACGAGCTCTCTTGGAGCTCTGGACAAGTGCCAGAGGACTGGAAGGTGGCCAATGTGCTTCCCATCTTTAAGAAGGGGAGGAAGGAGGACCCGGAGAACTACAGGCCAGTCAGTCTCACCTCGGTCCTGGGGAAGATATTTGAGAAAATTCTCAAGTCTCATATCTGTGAGGGACCGGCAGGAGACTTTATGCTGAAGGGAAACCAGCACGGGTTTGTTAAGGGC
>JAGPOW010000304.1:4382711-4397936 GCA_030014935.1 Caiman crocodilus
CCCTCAGCGATGTCCCACTGGCTCCACACCAGCCACAAGGTAAGTTTCTGTTTGTGGCAGTGTCCCTGCCACACTGGGGCTGTTGCTGATTGGGATAGGAGATGTTTTCTTAGCAGGCCCCAGGTAAATACTTGATCTGCAGAGGTCTTCCATAGACTCTTGAACAAGCCACATAATTATAAATGTTCTGCTTCGTGCTGAAGAGTTGGTGCAGTGGGAGAAACTCAGGAACCTATGGCTATGACTTCATGGCAGTGGGCTGCCACCTTTGAATAGCAGTAGCAATCTAGCCACAGCAGCATGGGGCCTTACACGGACAGATTTACCCTCCTGAGAAGCACTACAACAAAGGCGGAGCAGGGAAAATTGGATAATTTCGAGGAATGGAAAACTGCTGCATGCTGTTGATGCTAAGGGCATGTCTACATGACAGACACCAGTGCAGCACAGAGATACCCACGCTACTTGTAAAAGAATTATCTCAGTATGACTCAGTCTAGCTGTGGCAGCCCAAAGCCCCATGTAGGTTTCATTAACCCTACAGGGTTTCATACTGATGGGCTTGGATGACTTCCAATCCCCAAGCAGCCTGTAGTATACACATACCCCGTGTCAGCACATACTTGTACAATGATAAACACAGTACAGAGCACCTATCCTGTGGTGATGTGCATTACATCCAAGAGATATTGGGACACTAATAGTCTACAAATTTGCAAAGTTTAGGCTCCCCTTGGTGTAATAAAGCATTCTTCAAACTAAATATATTAGCAAATGAGATCCTACCACCAATGCTTAGTGCCCTGCAATTACAAACATAAGAGTGCAAGGAACCACTTCCCTTAAGGATCATTAAACCCAGTTCCTTGCTAGGCAGGCAGCCTCACAACACCACTCATTTCATGAGCTCATCGAGCTCTGATTTAACACCAGCAAGGCTTTTGACCACTACTCTGACAGACTCTTTCAGAAACTTACTCCTCTGTTGATAAGAAGCCTTCTTCTGATTTCCAATGTACATTGATTCGTGTGCTGTTTATTCCTATTTGTTCTGCAGCCTAGGAGTAGTTCTTCTCCATGCTCCATCTTCTGTTCAGGTTTTCAGCTTGCTTCAGGTCCACGCCCCAAAGGGGGCCAATTTATCCAAATCGGCCTTCCCAATTCTTGCAAAATTATAACATCTCTCACAAGACACGGACACTTCAATCCCAGAGGGCAGAGTGAAGAAGTTACATGAAAATTCAGCTTCCATTTTTTAAAAGGCTGCCTTTAGCTTTCATCACTGTACTGAGCAGCTTGGAAACATAAACCCTGAGTACTCAAAAGGTTCAGGCATTAGAAGGCAAATACAAATAGTCTAACATTGTTTTTGAAAAAAATCATGATTTGTAAGCCAATACCAAGGGTTTGAAGGCATGACTGGGATTTTGAATGTTTGGAGCTAGCAACATTTTAACTGCCCACCATTTTTTTTATTTTTCTTTTGAACCTCAAGTTTAATCCCATTGCATTGCACGCTGTTTTATATTTTATCCAAATGCTGTGGATCCTCAGTAATTATATATTGAATCTGTGCTAACATCTCCTGTCATTGCAGAAAGGAAGGACTACATGAATGCCCATAGAGCAAGATTTTCATTCTGCTTAAGTGCAGAAGGAATGACTCCACATTAGCAATGGTCTAGGTCAGAAGTCATATCAAGTCATATCAAGCCTTATCAAGTCAGTGGCTTCAGAGTCATGTAGAGCCAACCCAGAACTAGAAAAAACTGTATTAAGTGATTTGGGATTTATCTGGCATCCAGAGTACTTCAACAGGGTCCTTCCTTTTAATACATTATAGTTCGGACTCCTGGTCATGCCAACAGCTCATCAAGATAAAAAATAGCTAGCTGACTTCCTGCCCCATGGGCAGGAGACTGGACCCAGTGATCTTACAAGGTCCCCGCCAGCCTTAAATTGTATGAAATCTATGAAATATACAATTGCTCTCTACAATGTACATTAATACAGCCAAGATTATATTAGGTCTATCAGTTTCCAGGTTTTTGACACAAAGAAGCTGATTCTTTACTAATTGCAAGACTTGCTTTAATTTCAACAGATTTGGGAGCCAGCCCATATTGAACATCTTGGGTCAGAAAGAAATGTTCATTTATAGAGTAGTGCTGCCTAAGTACATTAAAATGGATTTCTGTCTTTCAAGTTTAAGGCATGATACAAAACCAGGTGACACGTGCCACCATGTAGTTATCTCAGTGGCTCTTCCAAAATCATTACTAACTACAAATAGCAATCAACTGCAGAGCATTTTTGAGAAATGCTATGAAAAGTTATTCTTTCCATGCCCCAAAGTTTCATATTTCCCTTGCAATTCATACTCATGAGTGGGCCTGCAACACGTGCAAATAGTGGTGTTATATGTGATGTGCCACAACACACATTTTTCAACAGTTAAAGATAAACTAGAAGCTTCACCAATATGTTAGGGGGCTAGTATAACTCAGTTTATGATTAAACCAAAAAAAGGACATAGCTATTGGGATGTGCACTAATTTGCTATAAAGTTTAACATGCACAACGAATTATAGTTTCATCATTTCATAGTTGGTTGGGTCAGAAGGGACCTGAGCAGGTCATCAAGTCTGACCCCCTGTGGTGGCAGGAAAGAGGACTGGGGTTAAATGACCCCAGCATGGTGTTCATCCAGCCTCCTCTTAAAGACCCCCAGGGCAGGAGCCAGCACCACTTCCCTTGGAAGTTGATTCCAGATCCTAGCTGCCCTGACTGAAGTAGCGCCTCCTGATATCCAGCCTGAATCTACTCTCAGTCAACTTATGGCCATTGTTCCTCATTACCTCCAGTAGTGCTCGGGGGAACAGGGCCTTTCCCATTGCCTGCTGGTCCCTCTTGGCAAGTTAATAGGTGGCCACCACTTCCCCCCTCAGCTTTCTCTTGTGGAGGCTGAATAGTTTCAGGTGCCATAGTCTCTCCTTGTAGGGCCTGCCCTGCTGCCCCCTAACCATACGAGTGACCTCCTCAGGACCCTCTCCATGCTGTCCACATCCCTCCTGAAGGGCGGCACCCAGAACTGGACGCAGTACTCCAACTGGGGCCTGACCAGTGCTGCATAGAGGGGGAGGATCACCTTCTTGGACCTGCTTGAGATGCATCTGTGGATGCATGACAAGGTACGGTGGGCCTTCCAAATTAGGCAAAACAGTCACAGGATAGTGTTTCATTGGTCCTAGGAGTCATTTTAATTAAACGGGAGTCTTGGTAGATCACAGATTCAACATGCATCTTCAGTGTGATGCAGCTGCACAAAAGGCCAATGTGATTTTGGGCTGCATCGGTAGAAGCAGTAGGGTGAAACAGCAGGAGGTGATAATGGGTCTGTACTCGGCACTGGTCAGGCCTCATCTGGATATTGCCTGCAGTTCTGGGCTCCACATTTTTAAAAGGACATGGAGAAGTGTGACAGGGCGCGCTGGGCCCACCCTCAATATGGCCCCTGCACCTGTCTCTAGGCAACCACCCGCCTACTCTCCTGCCATGTTTTTGATCTTAATTGGTTCATTAAGATGAGGCTGCCCTTCTTCTTGTCCTGCCCCCTCCGCTAGGGGGTGCTGTCTGCGGCTCCCTCCTCCCCAGTACCGCAGCCCAAGCCTCGCAGATGTCCACGCGTTCTTTCCTATCTTGGCCCCTTCCCATCCTCTCCAGGCCCTTTCAAATACTGCCCCCCCCTTCCTGGGGTTCACCGTGTCCCCCTTAGACTCCTTACATCTTCTGCCCCCTCCGTGGGGCTTGCTGTGCACTCACTGGGCCTCCTAATCCTAGCCCTACTTGGGCCTCAATTCTTCTGCCCCCTCCCTGGGGCTCACCTCTCCCAATATTTGGCACGTCCCTTCCCTGGGGCTGACTGGGCCCAACTTGGGCTCCCCACTGTATGCGGTCCCCTATCGGGGACTCCCAATGCCCCAAACGTGGGCTTCACAATATTGCCCCCTTCCTGGGGCTGCCTATGCCCAACTTGGGCTTCCAGTGGGGCCCCACTCAGGCCTCCCAGTGTTGCCCCTCACAGGCTTTCCCATTAGTGCCCCTCGCAGGCTTCTCCAAGAGCAGCCCCCTTCCAGGGGCCCACTGTGCCCAACTTGGGCTCCTCATCAAATGCCCCCTCCCTAGGGCTTACCGTGCCCAACTTGGGCTTCTCCCTACTGCCCCTCCTGGGCCTCTTCACATGCTGCCCCTCCTGGGCCTCTCAATCATGTGCCCCCTCTCCCCAGGGCCTTCTGTGTCCAACCTGGACCTCTTCATTCTGTGCTCCCCCGCTCTGGGGCTCACACTTGTTGTGCCCAACTTGGTGCCAGGGTCCCCTCTCCGCTGGGGTCACCCCCTGAGGATAACGCACCCTTTCTGGGGCCTATAAGAATGCTGCACCCCCATGGGCACCAAATTGCACCCCTTCCTGGGTGCTAGGGCCCCACACTACTGTGGGTTGCCCCTGAGGCCTCCTCCACCCCTACAGCCTCACCCAAACCACCGGTCATACATAACAGCAACACAAACACAAACATCTGGCTATAACATAAACATAAGGCACCTGTCCATAATGGCATAAGCCTCTTATCTAGGCCCACATCATTGCTCCAGCCTCTGGAGTTCTTGTGAGCTACATTCACATTGTCTCTGTCTCTCTCCCAGAGCTCCTGCTCCTCTGGCTGCCAGCAGAGGACTCCCAGCCTGCCTCTGGCTCTGGGCTTTATAGGAGCCAAGCCCTGCCCCCTTCTGTCAGCTGACCTTCCTTGGTTGCCCCAGCAACCCGCAGCTGTGCTGCCTAATCACTGCAAGGGCTCCCCCTCTGGCAGTTCTTCTTCCCTGCAGGCACAGGGCAACTGGAGTGCCTGGTGACAAAAAGTTAGAGAAGGTCCAGAAGAGGGCAACAAAGATGGTCAAGGGTTTGGATGGCAAGTCCTATGAAGAAAGACTGAAGGAGCTGGGCATGTCCAACATGAAAAAAGGCACTTAAAAGGAGACATGATACCAGTCCTCAACTACCTGAAGGCCTGTCATAAAGAAGAGGGAAAGCACCTTTTCTCTCTTGCTGAAGAGAGAAGGACATGGAACAATGACCTGAAGTTGCAGCAAAGTACATTTAGTTTGGAAACTGGAAACACTTCTTCACTACTAGAATTGTGAGGCAGTGGAGTTGATACATAGGGGAGTTGTGACCTTTCCATCACTGGAAATGTCAGGAAGAGGTTGAACACCACTGGTCAGGGATGATCTAAGTGTAGCTATGCCAATGTTCTGCCATGGGTATTTCCTATGCTTTTGGGCTTTGCTGGTTGCACCCTCCTCCCTCTTTTCTGCTATATATGCTGGGGTGTTTTTAAGCTTTTCCAGAGTCATTGGGTTTTGGCTACAGATAAGTCTGGTGACTTGGACTGGTGTGAGCCAAGCTCCTGCTGGGAGAAAGGCCAGAGGTTCCTGGCTAAAAGGTCTTGTCTCTCTGCTCAGGGTCAAACTGATTGCCATATTTGGGGTCTGGAAGGAATTTTGGCCCATGCTTAGACAGGTACAGATTGTGGGGGGGGAGGGGTTGCTTTTCTCTAGCAAGAGGTGTGGTCCCCTGCCAAAGATGTCTCAAGGAGATATTGACAGCATTTTATAGAAACAGGACATTGTCTCCCATGGTTTCCCTACTTTACCTATGGCATGTTAGGGTATTAGGCGTATGTTATGTCAGGGTTGATGATAGTTTTGTGTAGAGTTTAGATTATGGTTTGTATGGGATGGCTTGGATAGAAATGATCCTGCCTCAGGCACGGGTAGGAGTAGATGTGACCTCTGGGGATTCCTTTCAGCCCTACTTCTCTGATTTTATGATACATCTCTTATGCAGACTCAGATTCATAAAAAATAAATCCAGCCTTCTTGAGCATCTTGACAGTGCCTCCAATACTTCACTGTCATTCACTTCCACACCTGAGTCAATATTACCACACCTGAGTTAAGGTTTTTAACTATAGCTAAAAACAGCCTGCAGGGTTGTGAAATAGGAGGGAGACATTGCCAAAAATGGTGAAAAGACAGCAACATTGCAGAAGAAATGATAGTTTGAATGATGATATCTCAAGACCATTAAAGAAGAGACAGGGTTGTTAGCATCTGTGGAATGGAGGAAGATTAGCAGGAATCAGGGAAATGATAATGAGCCATGAAATCAAATGACAACCTCAACACTGCCTGAATAGAAATGCCACTGCCCCTCCCAGGATGCTGGTTTTAAAGTTTGGGTAGAGCAGGAATCAAAGGGAGGGGGTGGCAGAGAGGAGGTAATCCTGTACATACTCACTAGTGCTGTGCAAAGCTTCAGTCACTGATTCATTCAGAGGAGATTTGGCTTGATTCAGCCATGGAATCTCTGAATCTGAATCAAATCAGGAGACACATTAATATTTCTGAATCGAATTGGAAGCCTCAGAAACAATGAGTTTTTTGCCTCAGTTTTCCTGAACAAGGGTCAAGATAAGTCTCCAAACGGGTTCTTAGACGGGCATCAGAGGGCACCAACCTACCAACTGTTGACACTGACTTGGTGCAGAAAAACTTGGATGGACTGGATGTGTTTAAGTCAACTGGTATGGATGAGCTGCATCTAAGGGTGCTGAAGGAATTAGCTGGCATCATAGCAGAACCACTGGCACAGCTGTTTAAGCACTCATGGCACTCAGTCAGATCCCAGATGACTGGAAAAGGACCAATGTGGTCCCTATTTCCAAGACGGGAAGGAAGGAGGATCCAAGTAATTATAGGCCAGTTAGTCTCACCTCTATCTTTGGAAAAGTCTTTGAAAAAATTATTAAGGATCATATTTGTGGGAGCCCAGTGGGAAAAATAATGCAGCAAGGCAACCAGCATGGATTCATAGCAGGTAGATCATGCCTGACCAATCTGGCTTTAATTTATGACCAGGTTACAAAATGCTGAGATGCAGGAATAGAGGTGGATGACATTTACTTGGATTTTAGGAAAGCCTTCAATATAGTATCTCATCCCATCCTCATAAATACATTAAGAGGCTGTGACTTAGATGATAACACCGTCCAGTGGGTGGCAAATTGGCTTGGGGGGGTCGCACCCAGAGAGTGCTGGAGGATGGGTCGGTATCAACCTGGAAGAAGGTGGGCAGTGGAGTCTTGCAGAGCTTAGTCCTTCGACCTGTACTCTTCAATGTCTTCATCAGTGACTTGGATGTGGGCGTGAAGTGTAGTCTGTCCAACTCTGCAGATGATACTACATTGTGGGGCAAAGTGAACACACCAGAGGGTAGGGAACGATTGCAGGCAGACCTGGGCAGGTTGGAAAAGTGGCCAGAACAAAATAGGATGCAGTACAACAAGGACAAGTGCAGAATGCTGAACCAAGGTTGCAAAAATATCCAGTATACCTACTGACTGGGAAATGACCCTCAGCAGCACAGAAGCAGAAAGGGATCTCAGAGTCATAGTGGACTCCAAGATCAACATGAGTCACCAATGTGATGAAATCATCAGCAAAACTAACCGCACTTCATCATGCATCAGCAGACGCATGACGAATAGATCCAAGGAGGTGACACTTCCCCTCTATGTGGCACTGGTCAGACCACAGTTGGAGTATTGCATCCAGTTTTGGGTGCTGCACTTCAGGAGGGATGCGGATAACCTGGAGAGGGTCCAAAGGAGGACCACTCATATAGTTAAAGGTTTTCAGGCCAAGCCCTACGAGGAGAGACTGAGGGACCTGGATCTCTTTAGCCTCCGCAAGAGAAGGCTGAGAGATGATCTTGCGCCAACCTACAAATTCCTCAGGGGGACACAGCAAGGGATTGGAGGGTGCCTCTTGGGGTAACAAGGAACAGTGGTCACAAACTGACAGAGAAGGTTTAGGCTAGATATCAGGAAAAAACTTCTTCACGGTAAGGGTGGCCAGAATTTGGAATAGGCTTCGAGGGGAGGCGGTGCTCTCCTGTACCTTGCGGGTCTGTAAGAGAAGGCTGGATAGGCATCTTCCTGGGGTCATCTGACCCTAGCACTCTCTCCTGCCTATGGCAGGGCGTCAAACTCGATGATGTGTTGAGGTTCCTTCTGACCCTAGCGTCTATGAATCTGTGATTTGGAGAGATTCGATGATTTGGCCATGGACACAGCTTTATATGTTTTTTCTACATACCTCAAGGCACCAGGCAGCTCATAAGCGCTGAGATGATGGGGAAGATAGAGCGTCCCACAGGAGCGTGGGGGGGATCCCTGGTGCACTTGGCAGTGGACCTGGAAGTGGACCAGAGGCACTTCCAGTCCACTTCCTGGTCCACCACAGAGCACACGGGGGACCCCCCGCTGCTCCCTGGCTCCGTGACGGGTGCTCCTGGGTCTGTGGGTACACCTGAGGTCCCCCGTGTGCTCGGCAGTGGACCCAGAAGTGAACCAAAAGTATTTCCAGTCCACTTCCAGGTCTGCTGCAGACCACGTGGGGGGGGGTCATGTTCCTGTGGGATGCTCCATCCACACCAGCATCTCAGTGTTCATGAGCCACCCCGGTACCTCGAGGTATGTAGAAAAACCGTTTAAAGCTGTGTCTATGGCTGAATCGCTGATTCTCCAAATCCAAATCAAATTTGATTCTCCGAATCATTTTGCGCACCCCTAAAACCCACATGACAATTTGGCTGATAAAGTATGTAAAAGTCAAGAAAAAAAAATCCATTTCCACTGTGAAAACTTTAATAAAAAAATTACTGATTTCAGGATATTATGAATATTAAGGTGAGCAAAAAAATATATTAAAGGTTCTTTTCTATTTGAAGCCAATTAGGACAATAGTCACATTTCTGGCATTCACGCTTTCACCGAAGAAATCTTGTACAGTGTTAATTGCAAAAGCTGGAGGGAACCCTTTGTTTCAAGACCTGAATGAAACTGAGCATCCGTAAAGACCACAAGGAAGAACGTCGCTACTGCAATTTATTCTCTATTTCTGTAGCTCCTTTCTGGGGTGGGGAGGGACAACAGCCAAAATCTGCATACTCTTAGGAGCGGTTGAGATGGAGGAGCTCCCCTATAACAGGCATGCACTTTTATAAAGCGGATCTGCCTATAAACAATAAAAACCAAACAGGAATAAAATTGCGTTTTATGCTGCTATAAATCTGTGTGAGTTAAGAGGAAAACCAATCTGTTATTCCTCAGACAAAGAAAGGCTGTAAACTTTACTTAAATAGATCCTTAACCTCATGTGCTGACTAATAATACCTATGACTTTCTGCCACTGAAGGGCTGCTATTGCTACGGTCAAGTCCATGCTCTACGTGATCTGTCATTCCTAGGAACTGAATTGAAGGCTTCTAAAGACTTCACTTTGCCAACAGACGATGTTTGACTGTAATTTTGCCCCTGCATCGCGCTGTTTTTCATTTTTGGTTCGTATCTGTTTGTGTTATTGCAGTGTCTTCTACTTTCCTCTCTCCGACCGGCTCTCCACATCTTCCCCCCGCCACCAGCTGACCTTCTGAAGGTCCCCCCACCCTCCACAGCCACCTCTGAGACAAACTGAAATACTTACCAGCCAGTCTGCCTTTCACTGACGTAGACAGGGCACCCAAAAGCAGGGACGGACACAGGCCCTGTGCCAGGAGAAGCAGCAAGACTCAACGTTGTCTTAAGTCATGGCCCCTGGAAACGGCAATGGCAAACCCCTGATCCCAGTGAAGTCAGCCAGGTTCGATATTGCCCTCAGTGGGGTAGGTTAGCGTCTAGAGAAATGCTTTGAGCATGGCGACATTCAGCGGAGCAGGGTCCTGCAGAGACGACAATAACTCAGCCGTTGTTTTAGAGCACCAGGGACCAACCTTTTTTGGCAGGCGTGCCGAAATTAAGCCCTCTGCCCTCCTCGAGTGCCACTCCCACCCCAACCTGCTGCTCTTTCTGCTCCCTGCCCTGTGTTCCCACCACCCAATCCGCTGTTCCTTCTGCTCCCTGCCTGCTCTGCTGCTCTGCTTTCTGCTCCCTGCCCTACTTGCTACCGTGCTCCCTTCCCAATCTGCCACGTGCCACATACAGAGGTTGTGCCACTTGCTCTCGTGGCATAGGTTGGCCATCCAGAGCATCTACAGACACAAATACTCTCCGTTTCATTTGGGGTAGGAACCCTGAAGCCACCGGTGATGATTACACTATTAGTGCTTAACTCTGAAATGATTCATGTTATCAGCAGGCAGGAGTACACACTCAGGCCTTAATCTGGACACGTGGTTAACACTCCAGGCCTAGGGGCTGGGACTTTGGGTTTCAGGGCAGATGACTCCCACCAACTGCAATGGATGCGGGATCTGCTGCTTCTGGAGGGGCAGCCTGTTAGATGAGTTTATGACCCCATCAAATCCCAGGCGTGCGAGGTATCCAGCCAAATCATGCTGTGTACGCTACACAAGTTACTCTGGCATTGTGTAAGGGCTACTACCCGTTGTGCACTGACAGAGTGAGATGACTGTGCCATCTAGCTGCAGTCGCTGAAACACGTCGGTTCGACAGGCTGGCCAAACCGGCCAGATCATTCAGAGCATTTTAAACAAGCTTTGCTTTCTCCACAAAATGGTAATGCTCACTTCTTCCATGCGGCGCTGAATACTAATGCTTGCCAAAAAAGTTTAGCTTAGCTCGGAGATAAATTATTAGCAAAAAAAAAAAAAAAAAAAAAAAGACCGATCAAATAGTGAGTTGATCTGAATATTTATTCTGCCTCTGCTCGTCGTTGTCTTCCACTACAAGCTAAGTTAGCACGGGGACTTTCGTGCGGCTTGTTTTGCATGTCTCTCTGTCTCACGTCTGCCCATTTGAAATCGGCCTTTCAGCATGATACTTTTTTTTTCTCCCAGACCTGCCTACCTAATAGCCCTGCTGTTCTGTTTGCATCCCAGCTACCTCCTTCCGATCAGCTGCGGCACTCTTGCATGCGTAGCCGCTGATTTTACAAGACACGTGGAAAGCAGGGGGCACCGCTCGTAACTCCAGCAGTAAACACGGACTTCCAAATCAAACGCAAAGACCAGGGATTTACGGCACCGACGCTACGGACGGAGAAACAAATTATTTCCTCTGAACTTGGCAAGGGCTTCTCCATGGCTTTTCAACGAGGATCTCTAAACCGCCTCTCACTCCACGAGGGCTAAATTGGGCGACAAACTAAAATGAGATTAGTGGCTGCGGTACGGCAGCCTAGTAGCTGTGATCTGAGATATTCTGGGCCACGTCTCATTTCTTCCCCATCTGTGAACAACTGCTGTCCATTGACTGGCACCAACGGGGATTTGGGAGCAAGGAACACACACAAATGTATGTCCCGAGTATACAATGAGACTGAGCAAAAGGGCTGGATCCTCCAAGGGACTTAGGCACTATGACGCACTGACTAAGGCACTTCCATGTGCTCCCAGGACACAACCTCAGGCAATTAAAGAATGAGCAGCAAAAGCAGATGTGCCTCCAGGGTTAGATGCGGGGCTTGAGACGCCTGAGCTCTTGAACCTGAATTCTTCCTATGTCCCACTTTAGTCCTGCCACGGATCTGGGCACAAGGATGTGCCCACTGTCTCCTTATGCAGCAGGTCCACGGAGGACTTGGAACCGCCTTAGCCACAAGCCCTCCCTTTCTTCCTGTGTGCTGCTGGATTCAACTGCAGGAAATAAAGTAACAGACCTAAATAAGATGCAGCCCATCTGAAAACCCCCGCTACTGAGACCGTGACATGGTAAAGCCTGCCAGGGCAGTGTAATTCATGTACCAAACTGCTTAGTTACATGCAGCGACCAGGGTCGTGGAATCCCAAATTAAAAGGCTGTCTGAAAAATCAGGCGTTTTCAAATATTCATAATATTGTCAAAAAATCAATAATGCACCCGTCCTAGTATATTTTTAAACAGCAGCACTGCAGGGTCACGGGCTAATGTATTCTGCATTCAGGTTCGGCGTACCTTAGCTATAAGCATCTGGGCACACAAACAAGTCACCACCGGGCAAGGTCTGTTACGAATGTACGACACGTCCGCTAATCTGCAGGTAGATGCCTGTGTGCATGCTCCTATTCTGCGGAAAATGTGAGGCAGCTTAACCCTCAACAAGCACTGCCTATGCTACCTTGCAATTACCTCAAGGTAAGAGCACACAAAATGGTAGTTACCTGTAAAGTTACCTGTAAAATCAATGCACTTCAGCTGCACGCTCGGGATTACTTCGTGGTAGCTATCACCTGACATTTGCATTTACCTGGTACATAGAGATCGGTGCAATCCAAATGCACCTAGGTAGAGACGTCTGCAAGGCTTTGAAAAGGCAGTCGTTTAATATGGAAACAACCAATGACATTCTGGCTCCATTGAAACCAATGGAGGTGTTGTCATGGACTTCAGAAGAGGGCAACAAAAATGGTTACGGGGATAGGGCACAGGCCTTGTGAGGAGAGGCTGAGAGAACTGGGCTTAGTCAGCCTGCAGAAGAGACGACCGAGGGGGATTGAAGAGCAGCCTTCACCTCCCTGCCGGGGGGCTGCAAAGAGGATGGAGCTGGGCTGCTCTCAGTGGGGGCAGATGGCAGGACAAGGAGCAATGGGCTCAAGCTGCAGCGAGGGAAGTTGAGGTTGGATATTAGGGGAAAATATCTCACTAGGAGGGTCATGAAACACAGGAACAGGTCACCCAGGTTGGTGGTACAAGTCTCCATCCTTGGAGGTTTTAAGACCTGGGTGGACAAAGCCTTGGCTGGGATGATGTAGTTGGGGCTGGTCCTGCTTGGAGCCAGGGGTTGGACTAGATGTGACCCCCTGAGGTGCCTTCAAACCTCATTTTCTAGGATTTTATGATTTGATGACTTTAGCCAAGGTCTCTCTCAAAATGCACACACAGCATCTAAGGGACAGATCCTATGCCACCTCTGAGACACCCAAGTGGATCTGGACGCCTGTGTGTGATCCTGTTCCACCCTGCACGAGTCCAGGAAAAAACATGAACATGCCCACTCCTACAACAGGTTATCAGGAGGAAAAGGAAACTTAAAGATCATTGATATTCTACTTATAATGACCTCTATTAATATACTCTGCATTTACACCTCTGCTTAACCCATGGTACATCAAGGCCTTTGCTCAGATCCACCAACACAAATGTCCATGCACATTCTACCCATTTTACACTGAAACGCTGCAGCAGAACCAGGCTCAGCTGCCAACCAATGTCCTTATTAAAGGCGAAACCCATCGTTAGCCACGCACTTCTCAACCAGCTAGAGACTCAGGTGCGTCCCAGACGATGCGCCGTATACCGGGCTGCTTGAGCACCATAATATACATCAATACGCCGCTGGACAGCCCTGTATCTGCTGCACGTTGCTGTTTAATGTGTGCCACTTCACAACCTCCCGTTTGCCACAAACGCCCAGGAATACAGTGGGGAAGAATAGGCAACAGCTGCCGGATGCTAAATATTGTTCATGCTTGATTGCTGTAATGGCAGATCCCAGGCACAGCAAGGCAGTTGGGTGCTTGTTGCCATCATTAATACCGAAGAAGTTTATCATCCATTCTGCAAGTTCCCCTTCTCATTTGTTCTTATGCTTTCTCACTATACTGCTGTTCAGCACTCGCGTATTATTTGCCTTAACAGTACAATGCTTCCCAAAATTAAATTCATTTCCAATTTTACTGTCCTCGTTTCATGCATCTTTTATTGCTTTTATAGCTCTGCTTGGGCTGGATTTTGGCTTGTTTGTGTCATTGGAAGGGTTTTACAGTATCTCGAGAGCACTCTTGTTTTTCATTTCCTTCCTCATTAATAGATACCTAATCGCCACCAGACAGTGCTCCAAGCCCTTTGTTTTACAAGCCCAAATTCAAAAAGGGTCCATATCTGCTTCTTGGCACCCCAGCTTGAACTCGGGTCTCACAGTGGCTGGATGGATTTGGCAAACAACACGAGACCATCTGTCCTGTTGTTCTTTCCCCTCTCCCATAGACGAGGCAGAGGGCCCTGACTCCGTTTTTCACCAAATCTGGATCCGTGTTGTTTTAAAACTTTTTTTTTTCTCTGAACAGGTGGGCGATATGGAGCTCAGTTTAGAAGACCCTTCACATTAAACTCTCAGGGAATGTCATAGCTTTAAACTTGTAAAAAGC
The DNA here is from genome assembly GCA_030014935.1 of Caiman crocodilus. Taxonomy (NCBI): domain Eukaryota; kingdom Metazoa; phylum Chordata; order Crocodylia; family Alligatoridae; genus Caiman; species Caiman crocodilus. Next base: position 4,396,918 of record JAGPOW010000304.1, read on the forward strand.
CTTTGATTCAAGCTGTATTTTGCTGTGTGCTGTACTTCAAGCTACTATCAAGCTCTGGAAAAAGCTGTGTTCGCAGCTGAGCCAGCAATCCCTCAAATGGCCAAACTTTAGATTTCGCTCTGCTCTTCCATGCCGTGTTGCCAAAGCAAACTCTTCTTGCCTCTTGAACAAAGAGAAACAGTCACAAAGAAAGCAATGGGTGAAAGTGCAAATGCTAGGAATAAAGTCCCATTTAAGCAGCTGCTTTTATACTCCCGGGCTTGGGATGCAGCTCAGCCAGAGAGGGTGGATCACCCGGGGAAATGCAGGACCGGATTTTCAGAAGTGCTCAACACCTGGTTTCAGGAAATTTATGCTTGAATCAGCTTTACACGCTTAGAAAAAATAAATCCATGGTACATCAGTTCAAGGGGCAGCTATGGGCAGACTCCCAGCAGTGCTTGGCCTCCAATACACAAACCTCTTTTGAACACCTGGCTATTTATTTTGGGTCCTACGTCAGACCCAACCTCTTCTCCAAACCTGCTTCTTGCCTCTTGATCAGCACCCAAAGGCCTTGTTCTCAGGGGGGAAGAGACCTTACCCTGAGCCCGACCACAACCTCCCCATTCAATAGTAGGCAAATTTATTGATACACAGTAATAACAAAAAGAAGCAATAATAACAATCAAGCAATTCTATACATCTACCAGATCCTAGGGTTGTCATCAGAGTCGAAGTACTTCTGGCCAGGATGCAGTCTTTGCTCCGAGGCTGTCTCTTATGTGTCATATGGTCTCTCCAGGCCTTCTTTTAATTTGCTCCCCCGAAACTGGGACTCAGGCCCCCCTGCTCTGGGGCCTTGTTAATTGGTGCCACTTAACTCATGTTAAGTGGCACCAATCACGGGGCTCAAGTGCCTATACACTAATGCTAGGAGCATGGGGAGCAAGCAGGATGAACTAGCGCTCCTGCTTGCACAAAACACCTACGACTTAGTAGGGCTAACAGAAACCTGGTGGGATTCGTCCCACGACTGG
>JAGPOW010000304.1:4398036-4413473 GCA_030014935.1 Caiman crocodilus
AGAGGAGGTTAGATAGGCATCTAGCTGGGGTCATCTAGACCCAGCACTCTTTCCTGCCTATGCAGGGGGTCGGACTTGATGATCTATTGAGGTCCCTTCTGACACTAGCATCTATGAGTCTATATTATGGGCAGCCATATACTCCCAGTTCCCAGACTGTTTTTCCAGACTATGTGTCCTTGTTGGCCTTGCTGTATTAGGCAGCCTGTGTGCTTCCAGGGCTGTGAGAAACTTAGTGTGTGAGACCCACGCTTCTTACAAGTCAGTTAACTCCTGCTGCCCATTTTGAACCATCCTAATGTACATATCTATACCTATAAGCCAATTCCCAAAAGCAAACCTTTAAATACCATTTCTAAAACAACACTACCCTGACCTCAACTAAGCTCTTTTTCCCTCCCTCTGCCATCGCCAGTGGTAGCTACCAGCATTGCTTACAAATCCTGAGGCCCCAAAGACAATGGGAGTGAAGCATCTAAATCCCTTGGACCTGATATCTTTGAAGATATCAGCCAGTGGCACCTCGTCCTGTGTGATCCCTGTGTCTGGACTGTACTCCACTCTCTGTTGGCCGGGCCATCACTCATGCCTCTGTCACACTGCAGACTACCACTCCAATGCTAGGTCTGACTATGCTCTGTCTCCTAGTCCCCAGGCTGCTTCTGTCACAAAGATTCATACATTCATAGATGTAGGGTCAGAAGGGACCTTGCAGATCTAGTCCAACCCCCTGCCCTGGGTAGGAGAGAAAACTGAGCTCAAATGACCCCAGCCAGGTAAATGTCAAGCCTCCTCTTAGAGACCCCCAAGGTAGGAGCCAGCACCACTTCCCTTGGAAGTTGGTTCCAGATCCTAGCCTAGTTTTAATAAAACCCCCACATACCCAGCATGTGGACCAAATAAGCAGGGACTTCTCCTCCCCACTCTTCTGGACACCCCAAAGCTGGGTTTCTGTAAGCACCACTTCACTGCACAGGGTCACTATTTCTGCAAGGATGTCTGTAGTACTGTTACAACAGCTCCTGCAGGCACACCCAAACTAGGTTCAAACTACCCATAGCTACCTTGGGCATAGTTAGAGGCAGAGTCACTGGACCATGAAATCCAGAGTGAGCTGCAAGCCGATCCCAAACCTGGGATGGCAGCTTATTGGGTCCTGGGCTGCCATAGCTCGGCTCTTGAGCTACCTATTTCAACCATGGCTTCTATGACTGCACCTCACCCTAGTCCAGGCTTCTTGCTACCACCCCCACTGCCCAAAGGCTGACCTCACAGATGAGACCCACCCACCAATGGCTCCTGGTCTCTCTTCTCCATAAGGCAGGTGTTGGATCAGATGACCCTTGAGGTCACTTTTAACCCTTTGATTCTATGACAAGAGGCAATTCCTGCTCTTCTAAGGTCTCCCCTTCCTTCCCTTGTTAGAAAAAGACAACAGGCCTCCCATCTTTCTTGTTCTTGCATGGTAGCAAACCAATTGTTTCATCCACTTCTTTCCTCCATTTCCAGAGTGGAATACAGTTCAGCACACACCTCTAGGCCATACAAATATGGGAAGGCCTTGTTGATAGAAAAGACTTGTGCCCAGCCATGAGATGGCCAGGTATCCTCTTATATGCCCTTTTGAAAGCCCACTACTTTCATGTTTCTGGCCAAACAATCTTATACAGGTTTCCCCCGCTTTACGTGGTATGTGCGTTCCTGGAAAAGGACACATAAGAGCAAATTTGCACATACAGAACCCACATAAAGCGAGGGAAGCCTGTATTCAATAAAACAGGATACAATTCTTCCCATATAGGTTACATCACTAACTTGATGGACTGGTTTTCCTATGTCTAAATTAGACAGTGAACTCAGCAGGCCAGAGGCCATATCTCATTCTGTGTCTACATGCATGAGACATTGGGGACATTCATAGACAAATGGTAAAAAATTAAACCTGCTTCTGGAGCCACGCAGGACACATAATGCTTCATGTCGCATCTCCCCCCGCCCCCCACCTCATTACTGCTGATTAAAGAGTGTTTACAAGATTAAATCACTTTTTAAGATGGTTTTAATTACTATAGTCTCCTCTGCTACCGTAGCAACAGCAAGGAAATTAACCTTAACTTCCATTATGCTTGCTGACTTTCAGCTTGGCATGTATAACTCAAGTCACGTTCAACTGTCTAGCAATAATATGCCCCACGATAGGGGAATGAAAGCTAAGCCAAACAGAAACAAAACCCAACAGGTCAAGTTGTTGTTGTTTCTTTTTAACGATTAAAAAATTGCAGGCACAAAACTCAGCCACGAAACTGCTATGGTGGCTGTGACATCTTCATTGACTTCCATTCAGGTTGCCATTTTAAGGAACTGAAGCCCTCTTGATCTAGCACCAAGTCCTGATCCAAAATGATAAGCCAGGTGGAAGGACAACGTCAGCACAGCTTGAGCTGTTGGTTCTCAACTAGCAACCACTGCAGTAACAAGCAGCTGTCCCTCATCCATTGGGAGCGGAAATGAGACAACCAACCCCTTTCATGCATGGTCATTGCAGACTTGCACCAGTTTCTAACTAGCAAACGATGACTACAAGGCTCCCGCCATGAATAACCCCATGAGCTATCAGGACTCTAGAAGTACTGTCCTCTCCAAAGCTATTACTAGCACTCTTTCTGCCAGTTCTTTCGACACAACATTTTTTTTACTGTAAACAATTTAGTTATGCTTGAGCTGCATCTACATTCCTATCAGGGATTTTGCACAGCCTCTGAGGCTCTGACTTGCTGCAAGCCATAACCTTAATTTTGTCTAATACCATAGTTCATGTTTACTATGCATATGCTAAATTCCCTTTCTTTAGCCTGGCAGATTCATAGCATGCTTGTTTTTTTGTGAGATCTAAGGAGCCAGCTGCACTGATCAATGCATTGCTGTGGAACACAGGGAGGTGACAACAAGGGCAACTCTGACCCAAGAAGCATAAATATCATCAAGGGTAGCACTGGGCATATTTTAAAACCCTCCCTTTGCTAACAACCAATTTCATGCAACAAAACCAAATTGTTACTATCATCATCATCATCATCATCATCAAGAGTGATAGGCCTTGATCTTCCAGTACTCAGCTTCTTTCCCTCTGCTAATTGTCTGCTACTCCTGAGAAGAGCCCTCACTTCCCCCCCCCACTTTGTTTTGCACTATACTGTGCCTGTTTCCTGTGATCAGGGACCTATAGGAAGAATGTCTTGAATTCAAAAGCTTGTCTTTCTCCCAGCTACATAATTAGTCCAATAAAAGATACCACCATAGGAAATCCATGCCTCTAGAGTAATTTCTGGACCATCATGGCTACAACATCACTCTCACACTATCTTATCTCCCCTGAGAAACATTTCTACCAGCTAAGGATATAACTTTACAAAGCATTCCAAAGATCTAGATCACCTTGTTGACACTGGATTTATGATACAGATATCTTGTTCCAGGCAGACCCAAACCCTCAGACTGACCACAACCTCTCCATTGAATAATAACTGAATTTTATTGATACACAGTGATATCAGATAAGAATAATGCAAACAATTCTATATCTACCAGTTCCAGTGTTCACAGAGTGAAGGTACATCTAGCCAGTATGAAAGCTTCTCTCTGAGGTTCTCTCTTGACTATCAGATATCAGCAGCCTGGAGGTTGGAGGTCAAGGCCCATATGACCCTACCCGTGCAGTGTGGTGGGTGAGATGGACTGGTAGTATGCCTTCTGTCCATGGTGGCCTTGGGTTCCCCTCTCAGGGACCTTTTGCTGCTCTGAAAGCCCTCCTTTTGTATCTTTTTCCCTCTCTGGTGACTCTTCATCTCTGGGTACCATAGATTGGTCTCCCTGTGGTCGTCATACTGTCCACATTCTGTCCTCTCAGCATATTCCTTTGTTTCACAAACCCATCACATGCACACATCCTAATTAGGGCTTTCTCAGCCTTCTCCTAATTTCGTCTGCTCCCCAAAACTGGAAATCTCAAGGGCTCTGCAGTTGGGCACTGTGACCTTGCCAATGTGGCAGCGTCCATTATCTCTGTTATGGAACAATGTGGTACATGTCTTCAATTTCCAAACCTGTGTGTCTGCTTTCTGCTTGTGTCAGACACAATGGGCCTTGAAGTGTGCCTTTAGAAATCAATTAACCCCTGCCATTTCCCTGGACCATTGTTCTAATGCATATTTACTTTACCTACAAGCCAATTCCCCAAAGCAAACCTCTAAATATCATTTTCTAGCCTTCACACCTGAAATATAAAGCTAGGATCCTAAAAGAATTCTCAAGCTGCAGCACAGATCCTAACCTGCTGTATCGACCGATCCTTGTCACTTTGCATCACAAACATTTCCTTCCTCCTTCTTCCAAACTTCCTCAGTCCAGGAGTGCTGGAAACTGCAAGCTTTCATTCTCAAGGTTATAAAGTTCTTCAGTGCAAGAGACCTAAAGAAGCCATCCTTGCTGGTAAGGTTTCTTGGAAGATTTACAGGTTTAAAACAATATTATATGGGGAGGCACAGAATTCAGGAAGTTACATTTCTTCTTGTTGTTACAGTGAATATGAGCATGCCAAACAAAAGGGATGTGTTATCCGCTGCTTTATCATAACACAATGTGTCTGTATTCTCATAAGGTCACTACTACTAACATTGATGATCATGATTTCCAGTGGCAAAACAGCGGTATGTACATTCAAGTGTGAGCATGCGCGCACACACACACACAGAACTTAGATAGTTTTTCCTAAGATATCACAGGAGCTAGCTGCTGAGAATAAAAGGTGTAAGAGATGGCAGTTCTGTATGGATAGCTTTTCTATTGCAATTTAGTGATCAGTTCCCATTCAGAGGCTCTTTATTCACCTCAGACAAAGCAATAGCCCTCTTGCTGTGTGAGGACCTCACGAAAGTCAGATCCCTGTCTGAAGAACTCTAGACATCTCCCTAATGTTACTGTTGGCGCTCTCTACATAACGATGCCTCTGGCATTGCTACATCCAGCGCAGACCTGACCTCATGGCTCTGAGATGAGCAGAATAAAAACTCCCTTTGTGTAGAGAAGACTTTTCCACCTTGAGGATAGGCTCAATCCCAGTTCTGTTAAATGGAGCAGGAGTGACTCCTCATTGCCACAACCTTGTCTTACCCCACTGAAATAGTATGATTCATTCTTATTTTACAGCCATTTTATACTCAGTGGATCAACATGCGCAGAAGAATTAGTCTCCCTAAGTTTTGTTGTGTAGAAGGCCTCTGGATGCCTTCTCACTGGGCTGCAGATTTCTTACAATAAGTCATTATTCTTTACAATAGTTTAAAAATGTAACATTTTAGTCTGAAGCCATTTGCCCAACACATCCATGCCCCAGGTGGCCATGCTGAATCCACCACTCTGCAAGGTTTTTTCTGCTTGTGAAATGCAGGTTAAAACAGGAGAGAGTCAGTGACCTCAGAGCCATGTGGCTTGTTAGAGTCCTGGGGAGAACATGCTGTTTTATAATGTCACGTGGAGACAACCCTGGGTCGACCTGGAACCGCAAGTCTGACCCTCCCCTGGGGGCTGGGATTGTTCCAGATGCAAGCACTGCAAGTGCATCTCTAGTTTCAAGCCATTTGTTCATATCAGAATTGCTCTTGCTACGAGGAGCTAAACTTCATTCTCATATCAAAAGACTCAATGGCTCATTTATATAGAGAGCAAAATGCAGCCTTCTTACCTCAATGGTGTCTTGTACAATCGGCCCAAAATCTCACCGAAAGCCTCCAGGCACTGCTGGACAAGAAACAGAGACTTCACAAGAACAAGAAACAATACCAAGAAACAGAGACTTTAAGGTGTGTTTCCCCCCATTGGAACAAAAAAAAAGCACCTGCCACTTGAAGACACAAGCCCAAGGGAAAAAAGCTGATAGACCGCTTTTCCTTTCTCCCCAAGGCAAACTTGCAAATACCGGGTGCATCTACATGTGCATTTTACTGCACAGTAGACTAATTTACTGTGCAGTAAAGTGTCACCATCTTCATGTGCATGGCAATTAGGGCAGCGTAGACTTATTTACTGTACCACCGGATAGTCCCATCAGACAGCAGTACTATCCAGTGGCACAGTAAATTACTGTGCTCAAATGCACATGTAGACACAGTACCCAGGAGTAGATTACTTTGCAATAATTTGCTGTGCAGTATAATCAGTTGCATTAATTGCACGTGTAGATATGGTCCCTGAGATATGCTTTTGATGCTTCACACAAATGTAAGAGGTTCTGTGGAGTAATGGATGCTGTCGATCTGATGCAAGGTGGACAAGCCATGCTCTCCAACATAACTGGAACAAATACTGACCCAGAATCAGCCTGTGAAAGCGATATAGAAGAATCAAAACAGACTGAAGATGTGAGACACCCACTGTATGACTATCCGGCAGCACACAAATGTCTGAAGTCATGCAAGAGATTCCTCACCAGCACCCAATCTCTTGGTGCCAGACCCAAGGACACATGACTACAGATGTGGAATGAGGAGCTGAAAAAAACACCCAACAGTGAAAAAAACGGACATTCCAGCGCCCGAGGCTTTACCACTAGGGGCTTATGAACTGTGGCAAAGGTGGTGATGTCTCAACCACCTATATGGCGGAGTCAGACTTTTCAAGGAACTAATGAAGAACTGGGGCTCTGCCATTGGTTCAACCACCTATGACTGTGGCACAGAGCCTCAGACTAGGCAACACCTGCTGCGATGCCCCGTGCTTGAAGGCACATGTACACTGAAAGATCTTGCAAAGTACAATAAATGAGTGCAAGCATGCCTAACAAAATAGTCAAACGTGGCATAGAGACATGAGAAGAACTCGTCAAAACAAACTCACAATCCCAGTGCATAAAAGGAAGATTGGATGCTAAATCAATCCTCTTGAGGCTACAGAATTGGGTTGTAAATCACATTAGAACAAGCTCTTTCAGACAATTTTCTGATAAACTGGCAATATCAAGAAGATGTCTTCCTTCACAATATTTTAATACAGAGACTTCTGACAGACCCAGGAATGAGAGAATTGTACACAAACAAAAAAAGGAGGCTAAACGTCATTGAACTTGAAAAAGAGTCTGAGTTTGGATTTGGGTCAACTCTTATTTAATTTATGTCTTCACAAAAGCCAGCCTCCACACTACAAATGTTGCTCTGAAAGGAAGCATTTACTCATTGGAATGAAACTAGCAACGCTCCCCACGATTGCAGTATTCAAGCTTTGTGCCTTTATTGAGATTTAAGGAGCTTTTAGATTTTTAAGCCAACAGAGCAGATAAAAGTTATTAATTGCCAACAATAAAGATACATGGAAAAGAGCTGTGCAGCCTATTCCTTTACTGAAACGTTAAGACTATTGCATTTCTTTTTTTTACATATTACAGATATAGGACCACATCTCATTCTGCCTATTAGGTATCTAAGTGGCACTTAAATATATAAGTGTCAAAGTGCAATCTTATTATACCCCGCTCAAGTGTTGGAAAGACGGTTCATTCATCTATTTTGGTCCCTCTTAGCCTTAAGACAAAGTGCAATAAGCAGCGAAGGGGAGGATGACCCACGCACCTTGTTTCATTAAGGTTTTCAGGGATTGAGCAGGGTGGAATAGGATTGTGTCTAGATATTTAGATGTTTAATGGGTATGTTGCCTACAAAGAACTTTGCTGCTGTTTTCCGTGGAAGTCATAGGAGAAATTTGCACTGGTATTTAGGCCTATCCTATGCCAGTCCTCTAGCCAAGCCCAAGGACCTTGGCCACAGTCCGTGCCAATAAGCTCCCAAACTCAGAGCTCAGAGAATATGCAGAGCTCTGGCAAGGCTGTGCCTACTCTTCTGCAGTGACAGAAGTTAGAAGTTAGAGATGCTCCCTAACAGGAGACTGAGGGGTTGGGAATCAGGAGATGACCCCTCCGTTAAGTAGCTGTGAGTCAGTTAGAGAGACAGACAAACAGTCTGGAGAAGTAGCATGTTGCTCCAAGATTAACGTGTGCTCTTCTCATTATTCCTGCATTTATTGAGCCCAGTGCTCACTACGAGACCAGTGAGCTTAGAGAGCTCACAGTGCATGAGCTGCATGGCCAAACGTGTTCAGACGCCCCGTTGCCCTGATCCTGGATCTGTCCGTGTCTGCATTCCATTTCCTGTCCGCATCACTCTGCTTGACACTTGTCTCTGTCTGTGTGTATAAGGCAAGAAGGCAAAGCAGATAGGGAGGGACAGCTTTTGTAGTTCAAGATACTTGACAGAGACCCCCAAAGTCACCTCAGGCAGATAAGAGCCCCTTTTCGAAGGGGCTTTTGGTCTTGAACATCGCATTCAATCTCTGATCTATCACTGAAGCAGAGAACAGTTCAACATCCAAACTGGGGGCAAGAGGGCCTTTCAAGCTTATATCCTCATTCTTCCCATTGTTGTTGATATAATTGTTTTTGCTCTGTGCTAATTCTTTGCTTTTCTAAAAAAGTCATGGCAGCCACTCACTTAAGTAACCAGAGTGCAAACCATGTAAGCCATCAGGACTTACAGTAGAGATGATATCTTTTATTAGACCAACAAGATTTTTGCAAGATTAATTCTTTTGTTTTGGCAAAAAAATTTCTGCAAATTTTTTTTTTTTGCAAAAATCTTGTTGGTCTAATAGAAGATACCATCTCTACTATGAGTCGTGATTGCCTTTTCCTCTAGACCAACACGGCTGCATGAAACATGTATAAAGGGTGAAAGGACCATTCTCACAGGCTGGGTAATCCCTCCCAGCACTTCTCCTTGTTAAACTATGGAAGGCTCTGGGCTGACAGCTAGAACCCTCCACGGAAACATGTTCTCAGCCACCGAATGAAATGTCACCATTAGATGACAAACCGTTCCCCCTCCGCTGGCTTTTATTCACAGAATCATAGACAATGAGAATTGGAAAGGACCTCAGGACGTCACATCTAGTCCATCCCCCAGCTCAAAGGAGGACTAGACCATCCCAGTCAAGGCTTTGTCTAGTAGAGCTTAAAAACCTCCAAGGATGGAGAGTCCACAGCCTCCCTGAGTAACCTGTTCCAGCATTTTACTACCTTCTGTTAAGAAAGTTTTTCCTAATATCCAACTTAAATTTCCCTTGCTGCAACTTGAGCCCATTGCTCCTTGTCCTGTCACCTACTACCACTGAGACCAGCCCAGCTCCATCCTCTTTCCAGCCCCCCGGAAGGGAGGTGAAGGCTGCTATTCAATCCCCCTCGGTCTTCTCTTCCGCAGACTCAATCAGCCCAGTTCCCTCAGCCTCTCTTCACAAGTCATGTCCCCCAGGCCCCTAATTACTTTCACTGCCCTCCACTGGACTCTCTCCAATTTATCCACATCCTTTCTGTAGTAAGGAGGCCAAAACTGGACACAGGACTCCAGATGTGGCCTCACCTGTACTGAATAGAGTGAAAAAAATCAAGTCCCTTGATCATAATGTGTTGTTTGCACTAAAATGGAAGATTTTCTAACGCCCCTCTTTATGTCATCTTCATAATGACTCTTTATTCAAAACCAGCTACATTGCCTCTTCCTGTTTCACTCCCTTCCGGTGCTGTACTTAGCTGTCTCCAAAGACAGTTCCATAGAGCAGACATTATTTAATTAAAAATTAGGCTTGTCGCATTTCAGCAGGGCTTAATGGATTTTTTTTTCCTTCTGTACAATGCTTACTTCTCCATGCTTGCTAGATTTGTAACTAAAATACAGCAGGCAGGACATACCCTACTGTAGGGTTCCACACTAATCTTACACTGAATACATTAACCTCCCAAGGCAGCCAGATATTAATACCTGATGACAATATAGGTCCTTCATTATATCCTTTTATGAATGCATCAGTGCATGTATGCGCATGTGTACTATCTTGGATGCATGCATTATTTGTATGTGCTGCTTCCAAGGGGTAAAATCTATCTGTTATGGAAGCGGATTTGTTCTGTAACAATTTAATAGAGCTCTGTGTTGACCAGGCTGCCAAGACATTTTCTTTATCAATACATTGATTTAGACTGATGAGGGACTGCAAGGAATAACCCTCAGGAGGGAAAGAAGGCAGCCTCAATGCATTTCACTTGCTGGCAAACACTCGGAAGAGACATTAGCAGGGCAAGAAAAGGCCTGGGAGCCAGAAGAGCAAAAGAGCAGCAGCAGGTCTGCTGGTAAAGGAAAAGAAACTGGTAGCACACAAGAGGACCAGGCATACGGTGCATCTCACCCATTGGGAGGAAAGACCATACAGAAACTTGACGTTCTTCCAATGACTAGGCTAAATATTCACCCGTCCTATGTAGCGCACCATGCAAAACATAACGGACAGTGGTATCCGCAGCATGTCAGTCAACAGAAAAGCAATGATCCAAGAGACATTTGCTCAGAGTTACCAAAGGAAGTGCAATTGCTCACCAGGCACATTGGTATGAGGTTTATTTTTAAGGTTTACCCACAGCTAAAGCAGATCTGCTATTGTTAAAAGAGTATGTTAGTGTCGGCTTTTCAAGGTTAATGAACACCAGCGGCTCCCGTGGAGAACTGTGAGGTTTGCGGGTGTTCTGCAGTAGTGCTCCCAGTGCAGAAATCATAGGAAAGTCGAGCTGGAAGGGACTGCCGAGGTCGTCTAGTCCAACCAACTGCCTGAGGCAGGGTCATCCCTATCAAACCACCCTGCGCAAATCCGTGTCTAGCCTGTTAGCAACACTACATAGTCAACCCTAACACAACCGCAACCCAAACCTGCTACAAGCAGAGAAAGTGGCCAACATCCTGCTGCTGCAAAGGTTGTTAAAATTTGCTCAAAGAGATTCACAGAAGAAGGCCACCCCCCATTATAAAAGAAGGCAAAATTCCCCACAGTCCATACCAATCTGCCCATAGGGTAAAAACCTTCCTGACCCCAAATATGACATTGGTCTGACCCTAAGTGGAGGAACAAGACCCTCTAGTCAGGGACAATATACCTTCAGAGTAGTAGATTATGCACCCGGTGTATCTCTCATAATCCTAAAGTTTCACTTCCTCTGGCAGAGGTGTTTGCAACACATATAGGAAGGAACAGGTTTAAACCAGCAGCTGCTTAGCTCAGAAACAGTTTCACCTTTGTTTCCTCATAGGAACTTGCTTGAATTGCTCCCTCCTCGTGTCGTCTTTCTTTAAGCTAAATTTGTCGAGAGACTAGGTCTCTTAGGCGACACTTCTAGAGAGCCCAACCTAAAGCACATTATAGGATTCAGACCTTCAGAAGACAGTGAGGGGGCACTCACTGACAATCAGACCTTGCAAAAGCATCTCCGGTCCTTGGGAGTTACATGCCTAAATGCCTTCAACCAGTGATGCAAAGTCAATCCATGTGCTGACCCCACATCCTAGAACCAGTGTGCATCCTGGAGTGGGCATCACGTGTGGCGTGAGAGCTGCTGCTCTGGGACCACACAGCACACGGCTCCCAGTCCAGGGTGCATCTGGCTCCGTGCCGGGTCCATCCAGCGTGTGTGCTGGTGTGGGTGCTGCATGCAGCACGTGCCCTGGAATAGCCAGTCTGAGTCTATGCCATGTGAGGCGCCCAGTCCAGCCACTCCAGGGCCACGCTGCATGTGCAACCTGCACTGGCTGGTCTAGGATGCATGCTGGATCCGGCATTGAGTGGATGAATACGTGCTGGAGTGGGTGCTTCGTGTGACATGACCCTGGAGCAGCCGAAGCGGGTACTGCATGGGGTGTACGAGGCCATGCAGCGCAGCCTGCATGCAGCCTGGAGAACCATGGGCAGCACCAGGTCCCATAGGCCTGATCCAGCCGACGGGCCGTATCTGGACATCCCTGCTTTGAGTATCTGGTGTGGCCTCAATCACTGGACACTTCATACCTAGGCTTCATTTCATACTTACTGCAACAGAGTCAAGAAACCCTGAAACCTTCATAATACGGTTTCCAAAATGCAAAGATTGAACACCAGTAAGTCCTGTTTCCTAGAAATTTCTCCAGTTGGATCTCAACGTAGCAACTGCTTGGACATACTTTAGACTGCAGGTCAGCCTATACCAGGCAAGCTGGTGCCTCAGAGCGGAAGAGAGGAGAAAGCATAAAACAACTGAAAACTCATTTTCCGCAATGCAATGGGACATCATTGCTGAACCATTCATATTCAACCAGACAGTCAAATCACAGCTCAGTTATGCCTGGCCCTGTGGCTGTACAGCAAGGCACGAAGAGGCATCTGGCATCTGCCCGGGCGCCAGACAACTGCAGACAGTGCGTCCCTGGCAGCACCACTTCAACACCAGCTCTACTGCCCGGCTTCCCCGCTCCCTGCACTGTGAAAGGCACTGGAGCCCGCTCAGCTGGCCGTGCTCTATGCGAGGCTGTGCCAGAAAAGGGCACAATAGTGTCTGCAATGTTTAGCAACCCTCACTATTTATTACCTGTGGCAAACAGCCTGCTGAGCTGAGACCCAAGGCAGATATAAGAATGATGCAGCCTTAAAGCACAGCACATAACTACATGGTATAAAGCAACAAACTCTAAGTGGCTACAGTAAAGGACCACAGGGAAAATCCGGCTACATCAGCCTCTAATTTCCTTTTACAGGCTTTCGGTAGCCAGCGCTATCATCCCCAAGTTTTCACATGTCCCTTGATGTTCCCTTTTTTCCCATGAATTTTACTGTCCTTACTGTGGCTGAACAAGCTAAAGGGCTTGTTCGGGACACATTCACAGCTGCAAAGCTGCAGCATGGTGTCTATGGAGCTTTATATGTGTCTGGTTAAAAACTTCTGATTAACATCGTGTTTCTAAAGTCTGACAGCCCTGGCAATGAGAGCCCGGGGTCACAAAGCTGGAGCCCGTGGGAGAGGGAGGAAAGGGACCTCACAAGGCAGAGACTCCAAGGGTTACCTGCTCGCCAAATTCAGTGTGCTTTTCAGGATCGGGCACTGTTAAAAGAGGGAAGAGCACATACTGAGCAAGTGTGGGAGGGGACGATATGTCTAGGGACTGCTCGCCCTTGACTATGGGATGTATTGCTTGCTGAATTTTGGGGTTAGGTTAAAACGGTGATCTGCTCAGGGTTGGGAGGGTGTTTTCAACGGAGCCCATTTGACAAGCTTTAGATAAAACACCATGGTGGCCATGTTCAAATGTGCAGAGGTTTAATGCGTGTGCTGGTAAGGTGACACTGGAGTGCTTTAATTACAACGCAGAGCAAACTCAGTTAATCAAGTCTGCTCTGACACATTCGAATCAGAAGTGACCAAGAACGTCTCTAGGCACCCATGGCTGTCAACCTTTTTTCATCTGCAGGCCCCTAAAAAATTCAGATGGAGGTATGGACCCCTTTGGATTGTAAGTTTTGGTTGATTGTAGTCATCTTTCACGGACCCCTTAGACACAGTCTGCAGACCCTAAAGGCTACATGGGCCACAGGTTGAAAACCACCGGCCAAAAGCATTCTTTGTGTGGATGGTTCCCTGGAGCAAGAGGCTATGCGTCCTGCTGGACAACAGGGGGCATCATCTACAACCATCGCACACGCATGCACACATGCACACATATGCACACACAGTTTGTTTGAACCTGGGAGCTTCTTTTTGAGCTCACAAGCCAAAACTTGAGAGATTCTGGTGCTGTTGGAAGCTGACAAAATTGCTCCGATACACCAGTGAGGTGAGAGGGCCACCATAAGCAAAAACCTGAAAATTCAGAAGGACTTGATGACTTTACTGGTCAGAGTTGAAAAGGAAAAAACCCGAGGGGGTGGGGAGGGGGGACACTTGGAAAGAGAAACAAAATGGTGGCTCTCAGACCTGCACTACTCAATGGCGCGCTAGCTGTAATCAAGAACAGTCTTACCCTTGTGCAAAAAGTTCCATTTTAGAAGAAAATATGGCAAACTTCTACCAGTTTGGGAGGGAAGGCTGCCCTAAATCACCAACCATTTTATACTTGGTCCCCATTTCACTATTGAATGTTATCATCAATGATATCGCTATTGAACCCTATCATCAATGCAATAAGACAAAAAACTCAGACTCTTTCTTGATTAAGTATCCTATATGGAAACATACAGTAAGTCTTATTGACTAGAAGTTTGTCCATGTGGATCTCTATTTTGGAAAAGCCAGAGCAGAAAGAGTTTGCTTGCTCCCTGAACTGCCCATAGGGAGTCTGCCAGATAAGTGGAGTAGCCATCCGGGGAGCCGGAGGAACTCGATTTGCCAGTAGCCTGCCAGACAGGCATCCAAGGAGAGAAGAGTACAGGGGAACAGAAGGACCAGAAGGTTGAGCACCACTGGTCTAAGCAAAGAGGACATCACAAGATTTATTCACCAGGTAGTACATCTGGATTATACATTATTTGCCTTTATCTGCTTGATTGAGTGAGGATCTGGATGATCGGAAAAGGGCAAATATAGCACACATTTCTAAGAAAGGGAAGAAGGAGGATCCAGAGAATTACATGTCTGACCTTGATACCTGGAAAGATCAAAGAGCAGGTCCCTTAGGATTCTATGGCGAAGCACCTAGAGGCAAGCAAGATGATCAGGAAGAGCCATCAGGGATTCCCAAAAAAGCAAGTCAAGCCTGACCAAATTGATTTCCTTCTGTGACTGAACTGACAAGCTCTGTGGATGGGGGAGAGCAGTGGATATGATATACCTTGTCTTTAGCAAGGGTTTTGACACCATCTCCCATGGCTTCTCATTTACAAACTAAGGACTAAACAGATGTACTGTAAGATGTATACATAACTGGTTGGATTATCAGGCTCAATGAGTAGTCATGAATAGCTCAATGTTTACATTGGAAGAGGTAGCAAATGGAGTTCCCCAGGGATCTGTCCCAGGTTTGGTATTGTCTAGTATCTTCATCAATTATTTGGGTGATAGGATTGAGTGCACACTTAGCAAATTGATACTAAATCTGGAAGGGCTGGATGTGTTCAGGACAGCAGGTCCAGATGCTCCCCACCCCAGGGTGTTGAGGGAGCTAGCAGGGGTTATCGCAGGGCCCTTGGCATGGCTTTACGAGTGCTCACGGTGCTCAGGCCAGGTTCCAGATGACTGGAAGATGGCCAATGTGGTCCCCATCTTTAAAAAAGGGAGGAAGGAGGACCTGGGCAACTATAGGCCCATCAGTCTTACCTCAGTCCTGGGGAAACTCTTTGAGAAGATCATTGAGAAGCACATCTGTGATAGGTTGGCATCGGGGATGATGCTCAAGGGCAACCAGCACAGTTTCATTAGGGGGAGGTCATGTCAGACCAACCTGATTGCCTTCTATGATCAGGTCACAAAAGCATTGGATGCAGGTGTCGCGGTGGATGTAGTCTTTCTGGACTTCAACAAGGCCTTTGACACTGTCTCCCACCCCATCCTCATT
>JAGPOW010000304.1:4417331-4437356 GCA_030014935.1 Caiman crocodilus
GAGTAGATTAGATAGGTACTTGGCTGGGGTCCTGTGACCCTGGCACTCGTTCCTGCCATTGGCGGGGGGTCAGACTAGATGGCCTGCTCTAGGCCCCTCTGACCCTAGATGCTATGATACTATGAAACTATGACATCATGTTTCCCTTGCCTCAGCCTATAACTACTGCACTCATGGTTTTGTGTCTATGTGTGCTGTAGTCTCTGAGCTCAGAGCTCACTGGGTCTAGTCCAAACTTGATCCACCACAAAACACAAGATAACCCTGTCTAGATCACTACCACCTAACCCTTTCTAGGGTGCTTTCAGCAGCCAGCATTGACCACTCTTCGCCCAACTTCACTGCTCTCCTCATCACCTTTTCATGAAGAACCCTTCCCACAACACAGCACATAGATTACGACTTTCTCATCATTACAGAACTACTTCCTTTTTCTGTCTCACTTCCCATACCCAACCAGACTTGACTTCCTGTCAGCTATGGTAACTTCCAAAGAGTCATTGAAAGAATTCTGGGTAAAAGGTGTATGTAAATGAGACGCTCTGTAGCTACACTCCCCCTTAAACATTAAAGAAGAAGGCTGGTTCTCCTCTAGCACTTCAGTCCGCCTGGGTTACATCAGCATCCTCATATTTTAGCAGGGTCAGTGCATGCGCTAGTCAAGAACGAGACTGAATGCCAACAACACAGCCAATGGCCTCATACACGGGTAAAGCAGGTCCCCGTGGCACTGTGGACCGATGCTTTTGGCAGACATGCCACACACTAGCCCCCACTATGATCCCCAGCCCAGTCTGCTGCTTTGCTTCCTTACCTGTGCTCCTTGCTTAGTCTGCTGCTCTGCTTTCTGCTGCCCTATCTACTGCTCTGCTCCCTGCTCCCTTCCCAACCATTTGCATTCCATGCACAGAAGCTGCCCACACTGCTTATGGCACCCCTGCTCCATGGCTTGATTCAACTGAGACCACTGAGAAGGAAAAGGAGTTCTCTATTCCTGCGCTGAGTTCTGCTGAAGAAGAAGAATCAAGGCCACCTGAATTGGGCCCTCTGCTCCTGGAAGCAACACTCCTCACCCTGACTTGGAAGGACTGACTGCAGGAGTGAAGAGCACAACCTTTCCCACCTGCAGCCTCTTTGCAGACTCCCTATAAGGTAACCTTTTAATATGAGTTATGATGGTGACTTCTGTGAAGTTGACCCTTCGCCTACCACAACTGGACTGAGAGCCCCTGTTCCTCACAGAGGGACCTCCCAGCAGTGTTGCAGCAGCAATGTGAATGCCACAGACAGAAACCCTTGCCTGTGCCATTGACAATTATGCACATGCTTAGCTCCTTTGCTGAATCAGGGCATTAAGACCCATTGGGCATTTGCACGCATTTGCACTGCAATGCCGGATGCTTGGCGCTGAGGCGCTTGCATTTGTATAAACAGCGAAATGTGCATCAGTGCTGCGGAAATGGCGGCCATGCACTTTTGAACTAAAACACGTTGGAGGTGTTTTAGTTCAGAAGCACACTGCCAGCATTTTCTCAGCGCTGCTGTACATTTCACATTTATACAAATGTATGCGATGCAGCGCTGCGTGCATCAGCTCATGTGCTCTGCAGATTCAATTAGCTGAGTCTGCTCTGACGCACTGGATTCCCAGGGCAGCAGAGCAGACACATGTATGTGTATAAATGCCCGTTGACTTTAATGGAGTCAAAGCAAGTGCTTTGCCAAATTGTGAGCACAAGTAACTGATTTCTAGGACCCGCTAAATATCCTAAACTTGCAAAGATTGTCTACGTGCACCACCACTTCTGAAGTCAGTGACTGGCTGGGACTGATGAAGCTTTGGAAGGATATTAAAAGTTTGAAAGAAGAAAGGAAACTCTACATTATGACAGTTTTCCAAGGGTCCAGCAAGGGTTTATTATTAACTGAGGTTTGTACTAACCTTTGGATATGTTACTATGTAAAGGTAAAGGTGTCTCACTGAGGTAGTGCTCCACACTTTCTTTAATCTCAGCACAAGAAGGAGCTGATGTGGTCAGCACCAGCATCATACTCAGGCTGCCTTTACCTGCCAGCTAGCTCCTGGTATGTCTTAGGGCCACTAGAAGTGGAAACAATGGCCCTTTGTAGACAACACGGTGGTGTAATTCTCCCTAAATTGAAGCAGTGGGTTTTTAAAATACTGCTTCAATGTAGGGCAAAGTAAACCCCGCTGTGTCACGTACACCCATGTCACAACCCAACCCTTACCTGCCTCTCTAGCAGCAGGGAGGGCAAAGCAAGCTGCTCATGGGCACAGCGGTCCCTGAGCTGCAGGGGGAGGGGGACTGGTGCTTCCTTGCCCAGCAGCGGTGCCCCCCGCCCCCAAGCGGCACCGGCCCGCAGGCACCCTGCTCAGGCAGTCCCGGGGGCACCGCAGAAGGAAGCACCAGTCCCCTTTTTTTTTTGCCTTCTGTAGATCCTGCCTTCCCAGGCTGCTGCTGGGCTGCCTGCAGACCCCCTGAGCCGCACAGAGTCCGGTGCTTCCCTCCACAGCTGTAGAGTAGAAAACTAAAACTCTGCAGACATGTTTTACTTTGTAGCACCCCAAAGTCATTTGCTGGGTCTCAAAGTCATTTAAGGTGCATTACACTGCCGACGGTGTTACGGTGACTAACGCACAATACGCCGCTGAAATGGCAAACTTGTGCAAACAACAGCGCCCTTAAAGCAGTGCAAAAGGCATTTAACCTGCTTTAAAGTGTCATCACCCCTACTAGGCCCCTATATTACTATGTAAGTGGCATTATTTCTTCTGCTTCTAAAAAAGCAAAGACTAGAGAGAGACCATTATGAGCAGAGGGGATGGGTAGCGTGGGCATACATGTGATGGGGTTTTAATCCCCAAGGTTTTATTCTATGCTCCCTAAATTGAAACAGTGAGGCACAGAATAAAACCCTAAGGAATAAACCATTTCAATGTTTCCATCATGTCAGGGCAAGGGGGTTGATCCTTTTATTATGTTCTTTGTCAGAGCCCATGGCCAGAGGGGGAGCTGCCAGCGGGCCAAGCAGCTCCTGGGCTGCAGGGCGGTGGTCCTTCCCTGAACGGGCTCGAGGAACATCTGGATCAAACTGGGTGCTGTCTCCGAGCTGGGGCAGCACCCAGCCTACTAGCAGCCCACCTGGATGGCCCCAGGAGTTATCACCACCATGGAGGGAAGGACTGGGGGCTCCCGCAGCTCAGGGGCTGCTTGGCCCACCAGCAGGCCCCACTCCCCTGGCCATGGTGGAGGGAAGGGGCAGGCAGGCTCCACAACAGCAAGGTTTGGGCCCCTTGCCACTTGTGCTTGAAAGCAGAGTCCTGCACCCAGCAGGACACCTCAGGGCCTGGGAACAGGCTGGCTTGCCCCCGGGGCAGTGTGGGAAGGTGGCAGGACAGCTAGGTGTGCTGGCGACTGCAACAGGCAGCAGGGATGGTGCACGGGGCGCCGGAAGCCCAGGTGGACCTGGGGAAGAGTTGGACTGGGCGCTTCCAAGCTGGGGCAGCACCCAGGCAGCTAGCAACCCTCCCAGACTTCCAGCCCCCCACACACCATCCCCGCCACCTTCTCCAGCCGCCAGCAAGCCAGCTGCCCTCCTGCTGCTGTCCCACACCACCCCAGCAGCAAGCCAGCCCAGCCCCAGGCGTCCTGCCAGCTGCAGGAGCCTGCTGAAGGCAGAAGCACCAAGGGACCCAACCCTTCTTTCAGGCAGGAGGGCCAGCCGACAGCGACATCGTCGCCATTTAGAACATTGCAACCCGAACTACATCCGGACGTAGTTTAGTTTGCAAGGGTGCAAAGTCATTTAAAACCCCCCAAAGTCTTGCACGTGTCTACTGTGACACCATTAAGCTACACGAGGTGACATTTTCATCACGTGTTAATGGTGTCGTGGGTACAAACGCCCCTAGAGGGCAAAGCAAAGGCAGAAATGCCCGTGGGAAAAGCCAGGAATATTGAACAACAGGTGAATCCTTTGCCTTATCTTAGCAGGGCAGCAGAGCAAAGTGAGAGGGCTGTCAGGTTGGACTGGAAGAATAAGGATGATCTGGATTATGGGGACTTGTACGCTACAAGTATTGCTGTGCTATACCCAAAGGCTCATAAGTTACAGTCCTAAAAAATATTCGACTCCTCAAAAGTGATGGAATTCAGCCTTTGTAATGGATTGGTCCAAGCCTACGTCCCTCTTACGTCTGGCACTTTACAGGCTACTGCTCTACATGGTGAAGCAAATTTTATCCTTAGCACTTTTCATTGTGCAGCAGGATTTTGATACTTTGTCATTCAGTCAACTTCCAGGTTATTATTGAAGTGTACAATGCTGTTGTGACTTTCTTTAAATCAACTGCACAGGCCATGTAGTAACATGATTGATGTTAACTCAGATGGAACAGATGATGAGGCTAAGTTAGATTTCAGACTTCCTTGATATGAGGGTTTTGATTTCTGGAAAGGCAATAGCTGTGATGTTTTTTTTCCATGATTTCCTTTTTATTTTTTAAATGTGCTCATAAGGGAAGAATAACTTTCAAGAAATGTTATTTAATAGCAGTACTCACAGATTATGTTGGAAATCAGGGTAATAATAATACAGTCTGAACTGTTCACAAGAGACAGCAAAGGTATGTTAAACATGCATTGATTTTTCTTTTCATTTTTGGATACGTTTCTACTTTGTCAGCATTATCCATCATTAGTTCCACCTGTAATATATGAACATCAAATGGGGAAAAGACAAGGCTATTCTGGCATGTGTTTATAAATTGACTTTTGAAGGCAGGAGAAAGTAAACCTTGGGTTTTAAAAGGTCAAGCCCAAAAGAGATTGTGGATTTTTTGGACCTTCCTATCCCTACAGATGGAAAAGGCAGCTGCTTAGGCACTTTTTGAAGAAGTTTGTTAAAGTTCATTACCTTTGCTAAAGATCAAGGGGATGGACGGGCTCACTGAAGACTGCTGATCTGCACACTTCACTATTGACTTCCTGACACCAAATGGACGTCTCGTTGCTAACATCGATTCTTCTTTTCCAGAGTTCGGCTGCCCTCTGCTTTTCTGATTTTATTTTGAGCAATTCAAATGAAGACATTTTCTTAGTCTTTATTTCTTCTCCTCTATGATTGCTCCTGTCGGTGACTTGTTATAAGGTTCCAGTTTCAAGCCCAGCTTTGCTGCCTGCTTCTCCAAAATCAGCCCTATAGATCGCTGCGCTCACGATCCACTGCAAGGTTGGGAACCGCGCTCCATGCACGCTAGTGCAATCGGACCCGTGTCATTTGTATTCGAGTGGTTCGCAAGCTGCTGAGTTTGCCGTGGTTTTTACTTCAAAAGGCACCACTTGTCCCATCAGCAGGAGCCTCTCGTCAGTAGTGATCAGCTGATCACACCGACATGAAAGCTGCAGCAATCAGCCAGAACAGCACCGTGGCTCCATGCAGCTGTTTGCTGCCACTCTGCAAACACCTGGATACTCAGGAAACCCTTATCTTCCCTTGGGGAAGAAGGAACCAAACCGGTGATACATCTGGCTCCTACTACAGTTTCACACAGGAACCAGAGAATGTGGTCAAACCAGACTTCATCCCCTCAGGCTAGATAAATGACCATGTTTCAAAATAATGATAGAATAAGCAATTTTTCTATTGTTAAAAATAACCGTCAAGCGACTTCCACCTTCTAACTGGAACTGAGAAGCCGAATCCCCCATGGATTAACTTCCCAAGTTTAAGGGTAGAAGCGCTACGCTCTTGAACCAAGCCCTGTGCTGCACGGCTTGAACAAACTCCTTGTACGCATGCCTTCATTTTTGCTTTGCTTTTTCAGGTATCACTGTGTGGCTTTGCAGCGAGCTACTATCAAATAGCATGCATTGCATCGCACTGGTAACTCTATTAGTAATGGCTAATAAATGACCGTCACAGCTTTGTTTGCTGATTGGTTTGGGCGCTGAACTTACTCCCAATAAAAATTAACTTGTTCTGTGCCATTAACTTCAATGCAAGAAGCAAGGTGTTTTGGGCGATATCATTTACTCTACGGCTGGGAGAAGAGATCACAAAAACAACACAAAAAAACCCTCCTATTTCCGGCACCATCACAGCTGCCACACCACTCCATTTACTTCAATGACAGTGAAATCAGACAATTTATTCTGGTCTCAGAGAGAGAAAGAGCGAGGTCCCATTGGTTTCAACAGGGCTAACAGATGTTCAGCTTCTCTCGAGAGCAGTAGTCTGCAATGCGGCAGTCATCATGAAAAAGTCTACGTTCATCGTCGCTAAATGGAGATGCTGTCTATGCTACATTTGTTACCTGTTCTAACTCTCAGAAGTGGTGTTATCCCAGACCATTGCGTACAACATGTTGCCAGGAGTCCTTCCAGTATGAAAAAGTCGGATACTAGTCCTTGCCCATAGTGAATTAGTCACGCCCCTCCATGCTGGCTCAGCTGTGCTAGCAATAATCTTCTGGGCAAGAACCATTGCTCCGGCTCCCTACCAGACCATCTAGGATGAGAAGCAGCTTTGCAGCACAGGTTATTGTAATTAAGACACAACGCTGTAATACGAAGAGGCCTTGGAATTTGAGCACTTAACAAAGAAAAAGAGAAAGAAGTCAGTGAAGTCTTTTCGGCAGGGGGTAGGAGGAGAGTAGGGTAGGAGGGGGTTCTCACCAAAAAATAGGGGATTGAAGAGCAGCCTTCACCTCCCTGCAGGGGGGCTGCAAAGAGGATGGAGCTGGGCTGGTCTCAGTGGGGGCAGACGGCAGGACAAGGAGCAATGGGCAGCAAGGGAGGTTGAGGTTGGCTATTAGGAAAAACCTCTCTCATGAGGAGGGTAATAAAACACTGGAACAGATCACCCAGAGAGGTGGTGCAGTCTCCATCCTTGGAGGTTTTCAAGACCTGGCCAGACAAAGCCTGGGCTGGGATGATGTCATTGGGGCTGGTCCCGCTCTGAGCAACGGGCTGGACTGGATGCAACTCCTGAGGTCCCTCCAACCTTCACTTTCTATTATTCTGACTTCTAAATGCTGGTGTCCGTTTTGGAGGTGCTCTCTCATATTGGGAATATGACACGTGCAACAGAATCAGGATTTGAACCCAGTCCTAGTCCAGCGCTTTAGAAACACGTGCTTCCTTCCTCCCACCGCCCCACTCTTCAGAGGAGCTGGTAGAGACAAACATCCACGCGAGACTGCCAATAATTGTACCCTGCTGCAGACAATGGGAAACCTGCCTAGAGTTTGTTCCAGGTGTTACTCATGCAACTCCCCTAACAGCAGCTCACTTAA
This sequence comes from Caiman crocodilus, assembly GCA_030014935.1. Classification (NCBI taxonomy): domain Eukaryota; kingdom Metazoa; phylum Chordata; order Crocodylia; family Alligatoridae; genus Caiman; species Caiman crocodilus. The sequence goes on from JAGPOW010000304.1 coordinate 4,424,650, forward strand.
TTTGCACTGTTGCCTGTTGTGGCTGCTTCTTATCACTCACCATCCACTTCATTTTAAGTGGCTGAGAAAGAGGGATATAGCTAGGCTGTGTGTGTCTAGCCTTGTGACGATGCAACACTACTGAGACTACCTGAATGTGGGAACAGCACACACGTGGTAGGGTCTCAGCTGTGCAAGCCTTACTCTCTTGTAGGTACCCAACACTGAAATCAATGCGAGTGCCTGCAAGCAGCCATTAGCTTTCCCTGGCCTGCTCCTAAGGCACTATTATGAGCAAATGTTATTTACCTGGTGCTATTAGCAGGCACTACTATATTACATTAGAAAAGGAAAACATTAAGCCCCAGACAGGACCAAAAGAAAAAAAAGAGAGCGAGAACTGCTGTCCAAACAAAGCCACTCGGTGCTAAAACAGAGCTGGTCAAACACTATTCTCCAAATAATTCATCCCATGGATCTCATTTTCCATATGTGTTTAACAGTCGTCTTTCATTGCACCTCCTGATTACTATTTCCTACGTGTGCAGGAGGCTTTTGTTCATTCAAATAGCATAGCTCTCACTTCCCACTATTCAGACAGTGTTTCCTGACCCAGAAAATGCTGAAAAGAGCAAAACAGGCAAAACCACCCCCCTAAGCTCGGAGGAATTCACTCCTTCGGCTGCCCACGAAAAGCCATGGCTGGACCCAAATCTCTTCCAAGCCCTTCGCAGTGTGCATCAGTTATTACTTCAAGCACAAAAGCCTTGCAAAAGAGCACCAAGCCAGACAAACCCTTTGCAAAAACCTCAGGCCAAAAAAAAGCCTTTTCCAGCCAGACCCTCTGTCTGCTCTGATCTTCTTTTTAAGGGGGGTCGCAGGTCTTCAGGGGAAGCATCTGACCTCCTCCAGCTGGGTGGGATAATTGAACAGAGCTGACTACCCCCAGAACCAACAGCCCTTCAAGGGACAAGCCACCTCATCATACCTTACCCTTCTTTTTTATGCTGTTTGCTTTTTGCCTTTCATTTTACAAAGCAAGCTCAGATCATTCAGGAGACTGAGCACGATGCATTTTGTGACTTGCTCAGAGACTGTCAATTTGTTCTGAAAAGCTCTGGACAACTGAGGGGAAGAGAAGATTGGAAAGAAAGCAAATGTGTACAGTATCAATCTCCAAGAAAGAGAGGAGCAACAGCCAGCGAAGCTACCTTTGATGCCTAATAAGATACTGGAACAAGTATTAACATACAAAAGCAATCCTTTAAGCGTACAAAGTGTGACAGCAGACCTCAGCTCTAGATCTGGATTGATATGCAGCAAATCAAGCCAGATGAGCCAGGCTTGAGATGAGCAGGGTTTTCCTTCTGCTCAGTGCTAAGTGCCTGACTTGGTTAGCAAGGAGCAAGTAGGAAAGCCCAGACTAGCCTGGTTCCTTCCTCTTGAGTGAATTTACCCTCCTCAGTTAGCGGATACAGGGCAGGTGCAGAGGGTTTATTGTGAGCAGCTGGTGTTAGCAGTCGAGGAATGAACAGACCCCCCCGTACACACAGGTACTTGCTCTATTATCTGGGGCTAGAATAAGGTAACTTCAGCGGGGGGAAAGGCCATCTCAGCTGGTGATTATGTTATTAGAGCAATTCTCCAAAGAGGGCAGGATGGAGCATAGCTACACCCAGGTAGACAAACCTTTGGCTGGGATGATGTAGCTGGGGCTGGTCCTGCTTTGATCAGGGGGTAGGACTAGATGTGACCTCCTGAGGTCCCTTCCAGCCCTCAGTTTCTATGGGATGATGTAGCTGGGGCTGGTCCTGCTTTGATCAGGGGGTAGGACTAGATGTGACCTCCTGAGGTCCCTTCCAGCCTGCATCTTCGATGATCCTATGATAGCCATGCCCTGAACCAGTCTGCCCAGAAGGCAGCAGACCTGCTCTTTCCTCAGTGGTGGCAAGCTATGTACTTCAGGACCTGCCCCGATCTTACTTCTCCAGAAAACGTTGGGTCGACCTCATACTAAGCTCCCAACACAGTAGTCGCATCAGCCCAATGCAGTGATATCTCCGGCCCTATTGAAGATGGAGACACAACTCTGATAATAGGATAGGGTCCATCCGGTTTCACATGCTTACCTCCTTTCTTGAAGGGGTTTTCAATGTGAGGCTTGTGAAATGTGGTCCTCTAAGTCTATGGGTAAGAGGGTCTTCAGACTGTGCACCAAAGAGCCAGCTACGAAGCTAAACGTGTCATTCCTAGTGCATGTGAAGGATAAATCCAGGACAAAATAATTCAATGAGACCTAGTAAAAGAAGAGGGATTTTTTCCTGTTCTGGGTGGAAAGACAGCTTGCTTTTTGTTCCTAGTTGTTATCACATATAGTCAAGAGCTGAGTTGGGAAGCGTTTGCTGGTGCATCCCTTCTTTTGGAGCACAAAGTAATTATGCAAGAGGTGGAAGTAGTCGTGCCTGAGACAGAAGGCAGAAGGCTTGTAACATGGTTCGGGACAGAGGTAGAGGCTGTATGAAGGAGGTTACTTCATCCTTTGAGCTCGTGATGCAAGGACAGAAGGTTTATCTTTTAGTGAGGGCAAAAAATAAATTGAATTCTTGTTATTGGTGGTGACATCACCCTTTGAGACCAACAGGATCAAGACAAAAAGGCCCTTATAAAACTCCTGCCGGAAAAAAAAACACTCCGCTACTCATTTCTCCCCTTGGGAAGAGGCGATGAGACAGACCAAGGCACACAAGACAGACCTGGGTTACGCTGCTCAGCGCGTTACTGGCAGGTGCTCAAATATGACAGTGATGAGGTCCCTGTGGGCACATCCATGCCACGGGGTAGTGTGCTCCTGTCTGGGAAAGCCCTAAGCACATCTGCCCACCTGCTCCCCTTCACATGCCCCAGCCTAAAAAATATGCCCCGTGAAGATGCTCCGGAGTCATCTCCGGGGGCTGCTGTGAAGCACACCTCATTGTGGGTGAGCAGGCTCTGGAGGAATACAAAATACCAGAGACCGGCACCGACTTCAGCTGACTCTGCCTGTCTCTAGCTCATGTCCCATCATGTCTTACTCCATAAACAGGCCCTTTGAAGCCAACCACAGCTCCTGGGAGAAGGAACTAGTGCAAGGTGGCAGACTCAGCCTCCTCAGTGAGCAGGAATCATCAGTGAGCATTTGTCACAGGCGCGTGCTCCTTTAACCCCTCGGTTGCCCTCCCATCCTGACCAAACACAAGTCATTCTAGGGATCGGGTGTTGCAAGACTGACATTTCTCTGAGCAAAGCAGATGTAAAGGGAAATGAAGGTCCTTCTTTCTGGAAGCAGCAAAGACCCACTCTCTCCTTCCACTCCTTTTGCTCCAGCAGAAAACTTTCCAGGGACAGGAAGGAAGGGAGGTTGTAGCTGATGGAAAGCCAGCAGAGAAGACTCCCGTATCAGCCATGCACCAAATCCAGCAGACGCGGACTCCCTTATTTGCTAGTTATTGTGAGAGGGGCTGCAGAAGCCCCCTCCAAGACTGCATGCAAAAATTAGTAGCTCTGGTTATTTGTTTCTGTCTTAGTAGACTGCAAGCTAAATATTAGTCAACGGTATAATAATGTTAAAAAAAAGAAGCTATTAGTGTATTGGAATCTATTAATAGGAGTGCTGTCACAGAAGAAATTCTTCTACTTTTGTCCAGCATTGGTGGCATGACATCTGTGGTCCTGAGTCTAATATTGGGCAGTGTATTGCAACCAAGATATGGTTAAATTGGAAAGACTCCAAGAGAACCAAAAACCAGGTTGTACTGTAGAAAACAAGACATAGGATGAAAAGAGTTTAAAAAGTTGGGATTAAAGAGAAGGGATTTGATAACAGTCTTCAAGTACAAAAAGAGTTGTTATAAGCAGGATCTTAATCAACTGCTTTTTTCATCCACTGGGAATGGAGCAAGAATTAATGGGCTGAAACTGCAACAAAGGTAATTTTGGTTGGATAGTAGGGAGAATTTTGTGAGAATGAGGTTGGACAAGCGCCGGGGCAGATTACCTTGAGAAGCTGTAGAATATTAAGTCTTGGGAGTTATTAACGGTGCGTTCGACAAGCAGTTGTCTGGGGAGGTTTTTCCAGGAATAACTTTGCCTTAAGCAAAGGGTTGTACAAGGCGATCTTTTGAGGTCCCTTCCAGCCTCGTGTTTTTCTTTCATTCTCCCAATCCTATTTCCGAGGGAAAAGCCATCCTGAGCACAGCACCCAAGGTTCAGGAAACCCGGGTTCTGTTCTTGCCTCTACCAGTGAATTGCTACATGGCTTTGAGCAAAGCAACCCACCTTGGGTAGTTTGGTCCCAGCCTGACTATTTACAGCATGAGCTCTTTGAGATCGGGACCTCCTTGTACTGCGTGCATATGTATTGGAAAGAAAAGAAAGCCGGCATTATGTACAGATCTCTACCCGGAGTGGACTCAAACTTCATTACAAGTCGTATAAAACTTAAGCTTTACTCAAATGTTTCAAACCTACCCAGTGGGATAATTTACTGGGAGTTTCTATTAATATTCAAAAAACCCTGAGACGGAAGACAGACAAAAACACAGTGAAACGATATGGAAACGTGACCAGAATCAGCAAGGAATAAGTTAACTCTTATCTCCAACACCAACCAGTAACCTAAGTTTGGAGTTTATTGCCACAGAAATAGTGGCATAAGCACCAGTCATCCAGCTGATGTACCCATCTAATTGTGCTGGGTTTCTTTTTATGTACGACAAGGAAAATTGTAATTAGAGTGGGAAAAAATGAAAATATTTTCTATTCTTAAAATATAGATTCAGTTGTTGCAACTTGTTCATAGATAGCATTTTCCCTTGTTATTAATTAACATCTGATTGAATTCCCTAATATAACAGTATTGTTAACATACAAAAATGTATAATTTTTGCAGGCTCTTTCCCATCAGGCACGAATGTAATTATCCCTTATCTCTCAACACAGCCAAGCCCAGTAAATATAATTACAGAAATTTATGTTTACTGGAGTGTAAAAAAAAATAAGTCATAAAATTAATATTGTATTTATCCTCTTACCTTTAGCAGTCATTAAAATGCACCAAGAGTTTCATGACTATTCCTTTTAATTATAATTTCTGGGCAGAATTAATTTTGCTTTGGTTTTCCGGTTGTTTACAAAGGCACTTGCATTTTTGAGAAGCACGCAGGCTTCTGGCAGGGACCAGAGGCTTTCTTCCTGCATTTCACATGAAAATGGAAGTTAATCAGTCACTCAGAAATTATTTGCTACAAGAGGAACTGAGAGTCAGTGTCATCATTGGCTCTGTGATTTTGTAGAACAGGTCAATTCACTTTGGACAACCTTTGCCTGAAGACGTAGGTGGCACAAGGCTGCTGAGTATTTAGGCCCCTGTGTTAGGTGCCCAGGCTCCTCTGAAAATGCAGATGGGGAAATTAGTTACTTTTGAATGGGATCTACAAAATCTCTCCATCTGGTCTGCCTAAGCTAGCTAAGGTCTCCTGCCTTAGTTGTGGCTGAGTTTGGTACCTCTCTCCATGCAGGATGCACAACTCCAAAGCCCCCCATAAGGTAGGCCACCATGCCTTCTCTTCCCAAAACAGGCTAGGAGTGACTCTTTCTTTTAAAACTTGGAAGAAGGAGGTGGAACACTTCTTTTATCCAAAAGCAGAATGGTTAGGGCATATCTGAATCATTCTCAGCTCATTCACCCACAGCAAATGTGACGTGCCCGCTGCTAGGCTCCTCAATCTGTTTGTTCTCAGCTCATTAACACGTAACAATTAGGACATGGCTAGCTACTGCCTTTTTTAAAAGGCCCCTTTTGAACGGGCTTCAAGAGTTCATGGACCACACCTTGCGTGCAGCCCACTTTAGGAGGCCGATAAGAGGTGTTTTTCCAAGGACACTTACTGGAGGAAGTCCTTCAGGGGAGACAGGTGGAGGGGAACCTAGTATGGATCCTACTGGGGCCTAGGTATGAGCTAGACGCTGAGCTGTCAAGACTAAGTTGTCAAAACTTGGCCTTGTAGAGGCCAAGGTGCTTCCAGGGATGCACAAAGCCAAATCCTTCGGGGCTTGGGGAGTATTAATAGCATGTCATGAATTTCAGGATTTATGGCATTCAGGACCTGCCAAGGCTCAAAAGCAGCATAACAAAGGTTTTCAGGATCATAATTTTAGACTGAGGCACTGTGCTCCAACTAAGTCCCATGCTAGGAAGTTAAGTCCCTTTTTTTTGGATCTGGCCCTTTAGGGATAGGCAAAGCCTTAAGACTGAAAGACACTGCCACCACCCAAAGTGAAGATTAGCCATGGGTGCTTCACATCATATAACTCAATATTCATCTCAGGGTCTTACCTGATATCCACCAACATTTTCCAATACATAATACCCTATAGTAGAAAGACTTTGAGTTCAGCTGTGTCAGGCAGAGAGAATTTCCCACCTATCCCAGTTATCTTTTAGGACAGCTGGGACTTTCGGTGGTTTATCATCAACCTGATTAATTCCATCAGCTTGATGGTGGCGCAGACAGATTGCCTGTTAAGTCTTGGGGTCATCTTGTAATACAGATACATAGCGATGTGCAAAATATCTGCAGCCAAGTGTGCATAACCTATTGACAGCATGGGATTATTCCTAGAGACCCCATCTTGGGTCTTTTTTTCTTTTAATCAGATGCACATTTTTGTGATTTCTGAGGCCAGAATCCTCCTCCGGCCTCCTAAGGCCACGAGGAAGCCCTTCCCATAAATATTCACGCAGAACAGTTTGTAAGCGCACTGATGGTCTGGGCAAGAGGCCGGGGAAAACAAAAGGCAAGGCCAATCTAGTCAAAGGGTACTCGATGGCTCAAAACTTTTGGACTCTGTAACGAGTAACCTGTTGAAGGCAACAACACCCGACACACCACTCCCAATTATATCGAGGGGGTTTTTTTTGGAAGCACCTTTTTTCCAATCCCACATTTGGATATCATCGAATCATAGAGAAGTGGGTTTGGAAGGGATCCCCAGAGGTCATTTAGTCCAACCCCCTGCCTAAGGCAGGATCAATAGCCTATCTTCAATAGAGCGGTACAACAGCTCAGAGTACCACCACAACAGGCTGCTGTATGTTAAATTATGGGCCAACCCAATCCCAGCTCACGAGAATAATTGCATTGGTGCCAGTGGAAAATAAAGTAAGTGCTTCCCAGGTCGGGTCTCATGTCAAATCATTCAGCAGCAGACTCAGAGCTACTTGTATTCCGGCTAAAAGTTTTCTTCAAAAAAAAAAAAGTCTCTCAATGAATGTCATTTATATGCTTGATTTCCGTATTTGGAAACAGCACAAGGTTATGTTCTCAGAAGAATATTTTAAGGTTGATAATGCTGCTTTATGATTTTTGTAAGTGTTGCTCAGTTATTCAAGCATTAAATGAATGCTTCAGTTTTATCTGTACGTTTCTGGAACGTAGACTCTCACAGAATGGCATTTTTCAAGCTGTCAGATTTGAGTCTGAGTGAGAGACACGTAATGAAATGACAAGGAAGCAGCATCTTTTGTTGTGTTATAATTCCCTCTGTCCTTTGCCGACTCCTCTTGAAGAGGCAGAAAACACTGCACGACATACAGCCTCTAATCATAATGCTGCTGATAAGGTTATCTGGGCAGCCAAGGCTATTTGGTCACCTTGTACTGTTGCACTTAAAACACCCTAAACTAACAGGAAACAGGAAACTTCAAGGATGATGTACAATTACTGACTCAAACTCTACAGCATGCAACACCTGAGTCTGAGATTAGCTACTGCCTCTGCATGAATTTCACTAGTCATACGGAGAATAATGTTCAAGCTCGCTAGGCTTGATTCCCTGCCTTCCCTAACCATGTTACTGAAGCACATGAAATGGTACTGGGTACCAGAAGGGCAATTCGGGAACTAAAAGCTTGGGCTGCCCAACTTGGAAATTGAGCCCAAATTGTGAGAAATATATTGCTCCAATTCCCCAGAAACCACAAGGAGCCCAGTGACCCCAACATCCATCCGATTTTGCTTCCCATTACTTTTAACCCAATATGCCTGGTCCATCCTGAGCTGCTTTTTAGCCATCACTAAAAACCAAATGTTGCTGCACTGTTGGGGAGCTAGGATGAAATGAGCTCCATAAAGATGAAAGTTTTATCATCGTCATCTTTATGGACAGCTACCCGAAAACTCCATTTTTATTCATGATCTCCTCTCTGGCAGGTATGTTTATATTCTATAGGCATAAGACAGGCGAATCCCTCGGCCAAATTGGGAAGGTTTGATTCTAGTGTTTTTTTGGCTGGGAAATTTTCCCTTAGCTCCATTGGGAATTGGATCAGGGCTATGCAAATTAGTGTGGGAGGAGGGCTGTCTGGGGGCTAAACTAAACTAAAAAGAAAAAAAAAAAGTCAAGTCAGACCAAATCCAGATACTTATCTTCCAGTCATTATTGATGAAACAAAAATAAACCAAAGCAACCCCCCTCCCTCCGTCCCCACATTTGGGGTCTAACCAAACACGTCATGTTATTCCACATCAAATATTGCATTTTCAGGCATTTGAAGAAAAATGTTTTCCCCACAGAATCATGTTTAAGGCATTCGTGGAACAAATCATGGTTCGAATATGTGCCCTGATCAAGCAGAAAGTGGCTCTGAATCTCAGGATCTCCTACTCCTGAGTAAGTGACCTCTGCACCGGGCTACGGGACATCTTGGCATGAGGGTCGGGCAGGCTCTTTGCCTCTCTCTCTCACTGTCTTTCAGAAAGGTCTTCAGGACTTAACTCCCAGAGAAGTCTGATAGCGGTGGAACCTGGATGGACAAGCAAACCAGGCCTCTTCTTTTCCTCTCCATTTCCTACCTGGGTAGCTTAGGTAGCTCCCCACCTAGGCTAGTTTCTGGGGAGCCCTGAATTCAGCACCTTATATTCCCCATACCTCGCCGGAGCATCCTGGGCCCCCAAGTCAGGGTCGAGGATTTCACTGGCTAACATGGGGTAGGGACAGACATTACTCATACACCAGTTTAAGTGACTGGAAACTAGCTTAAACCTGTAACATAACAGAAGTTTAGTGCACATATGCCTGTTTCAAAATGGCCCAAACCAATTTAAGACAGACCCGGATGGATGTAACCTAAGTCAAATTTAACTGGCTTAACTTAAATCAAACGTAACTGGTTTAGGTTAAACCGGTTTATTGCACTTCTGTCCCAGATCCACTCCTGACTCAAGTTAACTCACAGCCCTGCAGCATCCCAGGATGCTCTGCACCTCCCCACAACCCTCCCCTTCCTGGGCGAGCAGGCTAGGCTTAGGCTGTGCTCCAGTCGAGCAGGGCTGGCCCAGCCCCAGGCTGTCCCAGAGCTGAGACAGAAAAGCCTCTGTTCTGCAGCCCTGCTCCTGCCTGCACCTGTCAGCCTGGTGGGATGGGAGAGTGAGGCAGGGGAACAGAGACCCCCTTCCCAGCCCTGGCTTTGACCCCCGGTGTGCGAGAGTTTCCCCCAAAGCCCAGGAAAGTCACTGATGTGGCTCTGGGACTCAGCAGGGGTTCCCAAAACCCTGCCACCAGTGCAGAGGGGGAATTGCCTTCCTTCCGCTTCTCCACATGCTCTGGCAATGGCTCCCATGGGTGCATATTGGGGACAGTCCCTCCAGCCAGGGGCCCAGCCAATGCCAGACCATGCTGAGGGGTGGAAAGGGGAAATTCCCCTTCTGCACTGGCAGCAGGGCTCAGGGCACCCTGCCTTGGGTGGAGAACCCCACCAGGGCACAGGGATCCTCCCATGTGGGCTGACGACCAGCACCAGCTGGGCCCCAGGCTAGAAGGACTGACCCCCCCACCCCTCCACGGGGGGCCAGCAGGGGTTTGGGGGGGCTGTGCTGGGCAGCCAGTTAGGTCTGGGCCACACTCAGCTGCAATTGGGTGCCCCCAGCAAAAGCCAGCATATTGAGAGGAGTGATCTAGCAGCCCGCAGCTTTTGGCTGGCCCCCGGCTGCCTTTCCAGGTTCAAAAGTGCACATCACTTTGCTTCATTATCGGTTCAATTGACACAGCTTAGGGCACCTAACTGAACTGATTCGGCTTTCTGATTGTCTGCACTTAGCCAGGGAGTCTAAGACTTGGACCCTGCAACATCTGGGTACCTTTGAGGATCTGCCTTCATTCACCATGTCAATCAGCCACGTGCTTAAATCCTCTTGAAGTCAATTGAATTTCGAATGTTTTTTTCAAAAGGCAATAAAATACTCCCAGTGAAAGTCAAGTCCCGGCAGCAGTTCTTTGCTGGATCAGGGCCTGGGTGGATATTTTCACTCGGATAATGCCAAGCTAACGTGCCCTGACATTGCTTCGCATCGGATCTTCTTTAGTCCTTCCCAGCTTTGCAAAGATCAACAACAGACACGGTAAGTTTTCCATGGCCAGAGGGAAATAAACTACAGGGTTTCCATTGCATGCACTAGGAGTCCAACGGGGGAAAATGGCCTCTATTAATCAGGCTAACCACATAGAGCTGACATTTGCCATCAGATACCACTGGAGTTTTATAAGAAAGCTTTAATATAACCACCACCCCCCCGCAGTGATACTGCAACCATGATTCAGTAAAACATCAAGGTCTGGCACTGACATAAACAATGCATGATTGAAGAGTCCAGCGTGAGCTAAGTGTAGCACAGCCGAGTTGGCCTCAACCTCTGCCTAGTCCTTGACCCACTCTGCATAAGGAGATCAGTGTCAGACTCGGCTAAGTGGAGGCCTACCAGATAAGAAATGACAAATGCAGATTGTTTTCTTCTTGACAGACTCATTAGTTTACAGTGAGTTAGAGCCACTGTGAAGAGCAGGTTTTTGCTTGCTTTTCTAGCTGAAGAGTGTTGTGAGTGATGGAGATGCCACGAGGAGGCTGATGGGTTTGATCTAAGGGTGCATGTCAAATACTAACACCAGAAGAAGCCACCAAACAGATAAAATCGGACGAGCGTATTATCCCTCCTGCAAAAGGTCCTTGAAATCACCTACTTGTCCCTCAAGCCCCCACATCTCATCTCTTCAGCTTGACGCATTCAATTGACACTCACATCCGAAATGGCAGTTCCCCTCCGTCACCACAAATACCGACACCTGAACAGCCAGTGACACTTCTGAACGGGTGTCTTATGCTGTGTAAATCATTCCAGGCTCTCATTTGTGACATGGATTACCCTTGGCAAGGGAGAAGAGGGAAGCGCTAGGTAGCCTCAGTGAAATAATAGTGTCAGATGGACAGATGCCCTTCTACTCAATGGGCCACAGTGGAAAATATATTGCCAGCCTCTGTAGGATTGAAGGGGAAAAAGAACAAACTGCCTCAGAGTACATACATTTTCAGCTCTATTTGGGCTGTGATATAGCTGCAGCTCTTCCTTTGCAAGGTCTGCAATAGTGGTTTTCAAGCAGAGGTGGCACAGCACCCCGAGGTCCCATGAGAAAGTGCCAGGGGTGCTGCGATGCCGGAACTGCTGCCACCGCTGTGGGGTGAAACTTCCCCATGGACCTATTTGCAGCAAGAACTGGGAAAAGCTGCAGCAGAAACTGAGCATCTGCCTGCACTGTACAAAGTAGAAGGCCTGCCTTTCCGATGCAGCCGCTTCTCAGTTGTATTGTTCGGGTCTCAGGTGCCGCTAAGCTTTGAGAAGCTGTGGAGGGGTGGTCTTGACTCTACAAAGTTTGAGCCACTGATCTACACACATTTCAAAAATTGACCTCGCCTGCACCATAGATAAAATGCCACAATTGCTTCAAACAACAAGGCTTTGGTTTGAATCGACTTAGAGGCCACATCCAGACGAGCGCAGCCATGCAGCATGTTGCGCTGCAAACACGTCTGCGGGGCCACATACTGCGCACTCAGATGTTCTCTGCACTGCAAAGGAGCGCTGCCCATGCGGTCACTGCTCTGCTTTTTTCTGTGGTTTTTTCTGGACCCCCCTGGCTATTCAAGGGTCAAAAAAACTCACAGAAAAAAAAATGGAGCAGCGTATGCATGGGCAGCGCATGCAAAAAACAGAGCCGGGCCACCCGGAGCTGCACTGTGGCTGCTGACCATGCTCTGCATGGCAGAATCACTACTGCTGCAGCCCTGGAGGCCCCCAACATCCCGGGTAAAGCTGCTGGAGCCAGCCCAGTGCTGGCCCCAGCCTTCCCTACCAGACCTGGGGTAATTTGCCATGCACCAAAGTGCACGTGGCACAGGCATTCTCCAGGGGCAAATACCAGCGGTGCAAGGGGCATTTCCCAGGGACAAGTAGCAAGCAGCTACTTGTCCCCGGGGAACCAAACGTCCATGCTCCTGTGGATGCTGCCATAATGGTCAATGGTCATCTGGTCCAGCCACCTACATGAACGTAGTTTCCCCATCAGGGAACCAAAGTCACGTCGCCCAGGGCACAGGGCAGGATACCCAATGCTCTACTAATGGAGAAGGGGCAGGCTAGTCAGAGTGCAAGAAGCCACTTGCTTAATGCTCATTGCCTCACTGTACACTTCCCCACTGAGAACCAGGCTGTGGTTTAACATCCATAGTGTAGTTCCATACACATATTTATCTACAAACCTATTTGTTTTCCTTCCCATGCCTTGCAGCTCTCGAGGCACCTTTTGAGCCTAAAGTGACGGATAAGTTCCTGCCATTATCCTGTTGACCAAATGTCAACTGT
>JAGPOW010000304.1:4437456-4452884 GCA_030014935.1 Caiman crocodilus
TGTCAACTGTTGTGCTCCTGCTAGTACCTTTCACCCACGTTTTGTTACTCTTTTATTGCTCATTTTAACTGGTCGGATTTGTGAGCAGAATGGGTTGGGGTTTTTTGGTAAAGCAAGACAACAAGGTCACATTAGCAGGCCTCAGTCCCAACACAGCTTTTTATTGCTGGCAAATAGAATAATAAAGAGTTGTGTGTAAATGCAGTCGATGTACGTGCTCAGTTAAATCAGCTACAGTCAAAGCACTGGTGGCAGAGAGATTTACTTTGCAGATAAATCTGGTTGTTGAAAAATGAATGTGAAACAAGCCATGCTGCTGTAAGTAACATTTAATCCATAGGTACTGCAAGCCCACAGGTAAGCTGGGCATTCTGGGACCTGTGCTGCCTACCACGCTTAGATGTGCTGCCATTTCATTTGTATGATGCCAGTGTGGTTGAACTGATAGGACCGATACCCATCCATGAGTCTAAGGGCCTCGTGTTTGGGTAGATCCTTACACCCAGTGACCTAAGGTAGTGCCCGGGTTAGGATGGCTCTGTGATGAGCTATGGCACACTCTGGCAGGTACCATAGTGGCATCTTTACTTGGGTGGGAGAAAACCTTGGCATCTGCTCATCTCTCATAAGAGATGCCGTACTATTCTGGGAATCTTCATTTCTCTCTAAACATCACTTGTCCCAACCACAGGCAAGTGCAGCCATGGCAGTGTCTCTGGGGGTAGAAGCAGGACACTTACTATTTTAGCCACACAAGTCATCTTCTGTATACATTCGGGGTCAGATTCTAGCTCACCTCCTAGTCCTGTATATGGGCTTACACTTGAAGTGTGATTGTTTCACTCTGCTCAAGGCCCTGAAATTCCACATTGCTTCATGCATCAACATCCGACCCATATGCAACATATGCTATTCCCCATGTGAGTTTTGGGTCCTGACTTAGTACATAACCAAACAGCAGCAAGAGAATGTAACTTAGAGTTTGGCAAATCCTGGCTGCTTTGTCATGGGCAGCCCAGATGAGTTGAGGAGAGCAATCTTAACCAAGTCCTGTACAGCTGAAAGAAGTCTTTACTTCAGGTACTTCTTAAAAAAAAAAAAAAAAAAACATGTTAAGAGCCACTGAAATGGAGTAAGAATGTTTATCCACCTTAAAGGCAGGCTTTAAGGTACACAAATTAATGAATGTTATCTTCAAAATAAGTGCTATTAAATCAAAAATCCGTTTACCAAAGATAGCTTATATCTTTTCTGCAGAAATAGACTAAGTATTTGGTTGCTACTAGGCCTGTGCGAAGTAGCTAGTATTCATTTTGATTGGGATTTGGCCGATTCAGGAGTCAGTGATTCAATTCGGTGATTTGAATAACTGCCCCAAATTGATTCATCTGAATCCAATTCAGAGATTCAGCGGCCACCAAAACAGCTGAATCTCTGAATCAAACAGGCCCCATCCCCCACCCACTCTCCCAGCCCTGTCAATGGCTGCCCTGCCTGGCCCCAGCATCTCGACCCTTTTTTTTTTTTAAGCCCTGAACTCATGGACTCCTGCAAGGCGGTGGTGGGGAGGGCAATTCCTGCTGCCTCCCACTGCCCCCATGCTGTGGTGGGGGGGGCTCTCCCATGAGCCCTAGAAGCCCCAATGGCCACTGCAGCAGCTGGTGAGTGTAGAGCTTTATTTTTTTTTTAAGTGCCAGGGTCGGGCAGGGCAGCCATTGATGGGGCTGGGAGACTGGGTGGAGGATAAGGGGCACTCAGGGGGGCTGGGGGAGCAGGCAGGGGTTGTAGCCTGGCAGGGGTCCCCCCTTGGTCCCCTTCCCCCTCCTCCAGCCTGCCCCCTTCTTACTGACTTGCTTCCCTAAGCAGCAAGTGGGGACTGTCTGAATCTCCAAAGCTCTCCAAATCAACCTGGAGAGCTTCTAATTGATTCGGACCTTTTTATTGGTCTCCTGATTCAATTCAGATTTAGAGATTCAGCTGCTGAATCGGGCCAAGTCTCCTGCAAATTGAATCAACACCCGAAGCTTCACCCTAGTTGCTTCCTGAAGTTATTCACAGCTGAAATGACAATATCATTCCAATATCTAAATAAAATCACTACAAGAACAATTTCAATCTAATCCCTTGGTGATGATTTGACAGATACCATCTCACCAGTAACATTGCACTGAATAAGAAGTTTGCCTCTCCTTCATGCTGAATTGTGGCTTCTTTGTTCTTTGTCTTTTGCTGCTTTTTACCTGACCACATAAAAATGAACAGACTGAGACAGGATAAGAGCATTGAGATGCAAGTGCCATGCTAATAATTCAATTCAAAGTAATTTATTCACTTCTCCTTGCATAGTCTCCCCTAAAGGTAGAATTCAAACCTCTTTCAGGGGGTTGGTAGGATCAAAGTATTAAACACTGTCCCCTTTCATTTGCTCAATGTTTCCATGAGATGGTGTTGGTAACATCTTCGGTTCACTAAGGGTGAATTTCTCAGCCAAGTTGCAGATCTTCCACTTCATGTTCAAATTCCTTTTGTCTTCGTTGTAAAATATTCTCAGAGTCTCTTTAAAGTTAAAACTCTTACCTTTTCTCCTTGTACTTACTTCACATTTGTTGAAATGCCCTTTCAGCTCCATCAGAATTTGATAGGAGTTGAAATTCTGTTCAAATGTTTCTCTTTTCAACTCAAGGCTCTCAGCTGTTTTTAAAAAAGACTTTTCAAACTAAAAATCATACTTTAACAGCATCTTTAAACTTAAGTTTTCCTTTCAAAAAAGCATCGTCTGTTTTTGAAAATCCTTCAAGGGATGGTTCTTGTCTTTCTGAGCTTGATAAAAAAGTTGCTTAAGCGCTGCTAGATAAGTAATTAATTCACCAATTAATATAAATAGTTGATACTCAAATGGCTTCTATTAGTAACCACTAAAAGCAAGGTTCTTTGATTGCATATTAGCACATAAATTATCTAAATGTTCACACAGCAACAGCATCAGGACATCATTTCATTAAAAGTTTACAGTCAGATGCAAAATATTTGCATATGAAGATTACAAAAGGAACTCCTCCACCCACCTTCAGTTTTTAAGGAATGGACACAGGTTTTAGGTTGTAACTGGGAAAGTTAGCTGAGAAATAAACAAAAATATTCCATGGAGAGGTATCATTTCTTTAAAATTACATGGCATTTTTTTGCAATGTTTCATAAAATACCTAAAAGAATATTTTTTTAGCCTTAAATCTAAGATGTTTCTCCCTGAAGAAGAAAAAAAAGAAGTGAAAGAGGCAGAGAAACTGCTGGCCTAGCATTTATGCTACACATCCTTTCGTGTTGAAATCCTGAAAGACAACTATCTTCAAATTACTTACAACCTTTCTGAGAAGCTGTTCCTGTTCAGTATTTTCCTTTTAACAAAATGATTCCCAAGATTAAAATCTGCTGCAGTCACTCAAATTTCCATTTAAAACTCCTACCCCACAGCCTATGTAAAGCAAAAAAATCACAACAGTTAACATTTAAATATATCTGTCTAACATCACATAAAATAAAACCTGCGGTCCAGAATTTGCAATCAGACCTGGTGGTGTGAAGTGTAAATTTTTAGCCAAGAAGGAAATATTCTTATTGAATTTCATGAGAGAGTCTCATATTGCACCTGTTAGTTATACAGGAATAAAGCAGGTCCTTGAAAAAAAATCTCTAATAGGGCTGAACATTTTATCTGATAAAGCAAGCATCTAAAAACAGGCATATGAGTTGTTGCTCTTCAAGTATTTAGTGGGAAAGGATATTCGTCTCCTTAAATTCAGGAAAGGCAATGGCAACATTACAACAGACTAAATGACTCTGCATATGAATTAGTATTCATCATTTCATCAGTCTGAAAGTTTGTCCCCTAAAACGTGGGTCCAACAATCTCACATTTTGGATTAGGTTTCTAACCAAATCTACAAAACAGCCTCATTGAGGACTGGATGTGGATGATGGCTGACAAATGGATAAAACTGTTAAGCTTTGTATATATCTGTAGCAAACTTGTCACTTCTTCAGCGGGTCCCCATTTCTTACACAGGGTCTGACGGTTCAATTTACAAATGCTATTGGCGTTTAGATATTGATGCTTAAACACCCCTGAAGAGGCCTGCTGAAAATAATTTACAGACCTAAATGATACAAAATGCAAGTGCTTTTTTTCTCCACTACATTATACATACAAAACTGACAACATACCCATACCAGAAACATTTATCCTGCTTCTTCTGTGTCTTGTCTTTGAGTTTTCCATGGCATAACAAGCACCCCTCTTTAGATTCTTCTGGCATCTTTTGTTCCTTTACATCAGGGTTTCTGTACATAACATACGAACGAAATAATAGTCATATCAAAGCAAGGCCTTCCTTGTTAAGTGAACAGGAAGACAGAGGATTGAAAGCTGGTACTAACGTCTGGGTACCAAGCCTCCTTACAGAGGCCAGACAACTGGGTTATCCCGAACAGTACCCAAAAATTAGCCATGTGGGCAGTGATTTTTTGGGTAGTATCTTTTATTGGACCAACTGCATGTTTGGGATAAGATTAGGCAAGCTTTTGAATGCAGTGCATTCTTCTTCAGCTCAGCTCAGCAATGATGCTTGTAATGTCAATGATGCATTCAGCAATGATGCACGTCATTGTCAAGTCAACTTTATGGCATGCAATGAAATGCAGTGTCAAAAGGAGCAAGACCAAAAGACTCTGTAATGCTCATAAGCAATAACCTTTTTCTCTGTTGCAACTCAAAAAGCCAGCTTTGGAGGTTGTAAAGGGGGGAATCAAACAGCCCCAACCCTCCATGGATAGCGCAACTCATTTCATGAAGGGATCAGACAAATTTATGGAGGGCGAGTCCATCGATAGCACAATGAGGGATGTATCCTCCGACGTCCCTAGACCAATGCTGGTTGATGTCAGGGAGGATATGATATCGGAAGGATCACTCTAGGCATACCCTGTTCATATACCGCCCCTCTAAAGCAGGGGTTGGCAATCTATGGCCCAAGGGCCAGATCCAGCCTGCATAGCTGTTAGATATGGCCCAGGGCTGGGGTTGTTCAGCTTGCTTCAGCAGGGTTCAGTGGTAGGGCGCTGTGGCCCACCAAGGCCAGGTAATGGGGATACTTAGTAGGGCTGTGTGAAGCTTCAAATTGATGATTCGGGCAGTCCCCGGTGACTGTACTAGGGATCTGCAGCCAACTCCGAGCTGGTAAGTACTAGGGGCGGGGGGAGGAGACCATGGGGGGACCCCTGCCAGCCACCCCCAACCCCCGTGCTCCCCCAGCCCCCAACCCCCACCTGGTCCCCTAGCCCCCCCATGGCTGCCTCGCACACCCCAGATCCCGGTACTTTAAAAAAAGACCCAGTATTCACCAGGTACTGCCAGGTGGGAGAAGTGAACCTCACTGCCCCCCATTGCATGGGGGGCTCTGCCACAGACTGCCTGACCACCCTGCTCCCCCAGCCCCCCCCCCCACGGGTGTCCTGCCCAGGCCAGCTCCAGCCCTTTAAAAAGCAAAAGCCAAGAAAAGCCCCAGGACTCACCACTCCTACAGCAGCCTTGGGGTTTCATGGGCTCATGCAGAGCCCCCCACATGGCGCAGGGCAGTGGGGGGGGGGACAGCGAGAATCTCCCCCTCCCCGCCAGCAAGAGCGATGAGCACAGGGGGAGGTTCCTTACAGGGCTGGAGCTTGCCTGAGCGGGGCACTTGTGGAGGCGGCTGGGGAGCAAGGGGAGTTGGAGGCTCATGCAGAGCCCCCCATGCAGCGTGGGCCAATGGGGGGTTGCCAGCATTGCTCCCTACCCAGCAGCACCTGGTGAGCACCAGGGCTTTTTTTTTTTTAACAAGTGCTGGGAGCTGGGGCAGCCATTGTTGGGCAGGGAGAAGGGCAGGGGATGGGCCAGGCTGATTCAGAGATTCGGCTGAATCAAACTGAGATGGTGATTTGAATCACTGAATCAAATCATTGTCCCCCAAATCAGACAAGTCCAAATCCAAACCAAATACTAACTGCTTCGCACAGGTGTGATGCTTAGCCCATATGACACTCAGTCCAGCCTACTGGCCAAAACACTGCCAATCGCTGCTCTAAAGCATCTACACTTGGCTGCTGGCAGAGACAGGACACTGATGGACCACTGGTCCGAGCCAGTCTGGTGCTAACGTTCTTATGTTCTTACCCTAAGTTAGTTCTGCATCGGCATGTTTTCATTTCCGTTCTGCTTCCTCAAATGTGCAGCATTTATACAGCATGAGACTCCTGCCTGAGCTAACTGCACAGTTGGGATAAAGTTAGACAAGTTTTGACTGCAGTGCATTCTTCTTCTGGTCAGTAGGCCATGTCACTTCCAAGACAACTTTATGGCATGCAGTGAAATTCAGTGTCAAAAGGAATAAGACCAAAAGACTCTGTAATGCTCATAAACAAGAACCTTTTTCTCTGTTGCGACTCAAAAAGCCAGCTTTGGAGGTTGCAAGTGGGGGAATAAAACATCCCACCCCTCCACAGAGGGGATTAGACACATTTATGGAGGACAGGTCCATAGATAGAACAATGACGGATGTATCCTCTGACATCCCTAGACCAATGATGGTTGATGTCAGGGGGCCAGACCTGATGATCTTCCAAGGTCCCTTCTGGCTTTTCAGTCTAGGAATCTATGAATGTCAGGGAGGATACGATCTTGGAAGGATCACTCTAGGCATACTCTGTTCATGTGCTCTACCTCTAAAAGAGGATTTGGGAGTCTATGGCCTGCCAGCCAGATCCAGCCTGCATAGGCATTAGATTCAGCCCATGGCTGGGGTTGTTCAGGTTGCTTCAGTGTCCAGTGGTAGGGCACTTTGATTCCACCAAGGCCAGGTAATGGCGATGCTTCTCCCAGACAACAGGCAGTCCATCCCACCAGCAAAAACACTGCCAATCACTGCTCCAAATCATCCCTATTTAGCTGAGGCAGAGACAGGATACTGATGGACCATTGGTGTGAGCCAGTCTGGTCCTAATGTTCTTACCCCAAGTTAGTTCTGCATCTGCATGTTTTCATTTCCATTCTGCTTTTTCAATGTGCAGCATTTATACAGCATGAGACTCCTGCCTTGAGCCAACAGGGCAATGGCCAACACCATCACTTGAGGAAGGTGCCCGGTATGGAGAGAAGGAACAAGTGCAGGCACTACAACAGCGCAGACAGCTCCACACTGAATCAAAAGAGGCCATGTGGAGGGTAGGTTAAAGCAGACTGGGGAACCTGCAACTACATGAGTGCAATGCAAAGCTCCCTGCATAGGGAAGGGATGGCAGCTGCTATTTCTTATGCTACAGCTGCTGCTCAAGGGTGTGTGATTAAACCTCCCACTGCCTGCCTACGGCTTTAGGTAGGGGGTGTCTCCGCTTCCCTGAACCAGCTGGGAGTTTTGCAGGATTCAAGCTTTGTGCAGGCAACAGGAAGAAATTTCCCTCACAGCAATCTCCAGGATATTATCTAAGAGACGCTATGCAATTATCAAGTTGTATTGCAGAAGGGCGTTTAACTGAATGTGAATGGGCTCCCATCAATAATATCTGAGTGTTTGTTTATTGGCCTATCCCGCTTATCAAACTCTGATCATTAATATTCCCAAGTGGTAACTGAGAACAACCACAGAGCTCATCATGTTCACCGTGTTCCCTGCAACACATTCATCTTTCAGCTTCCCATTGATTTTCCTAAATGGTACTGGCTCATGGAAAATTACTGATCGCTTTAAACAACAGGCTGGTTTAAAAAGCTCATCCTTTATTGGCTCATCTTCATTCATTTTTCACTTTTGGGAGATGCTGATATACCCAGCAAAGTCACCTCCGTGACAGCAAAAGCAGCATGTCATGAATTTCTATCAAATTAAGGGCTACCCAGCCCCATTTGGTTGGAGGAAAGAGATGCAGAATGCTGTGTGCAGATAACCAGCAGCTGGAGAATGGACTCTGGCTTGTACAATACCCCTGAAGGAGAGCATGGCCACCAAATAAGAGCCATCTGGATGATAGGACTAACTCAAATAAACAGAGGCCTGGAATAAAAATGCTCAGCTCATTCACATTGGTAAAACTATGCTAATTTACACCAGCTGAGGATGTAACCCAACCAGTTCCAGGCTAGATAAAGTCAACTACTGCATATCTGTCTGTCCCCAATGCCATAGCTTCTGATCACCCCACCCCAATCATTCAGACTCATCCCACCCATAGGGCCGAGCTGATAATCATGCACAGAATAAAGTTACTTAGCTTGAAGTCATATAGGCTAGGGACAGACATTCAAAAAGCCTGAATTGATTTAATCTTTGAAAGTTAGTCTAACCTGCCTAGGTTGAACCAGTTTGACACTGCACAGACATTTCCTTTGGACTGAAGAAATGCAGGCATATGCCTGCCACGGCTCAGGCTAGAAGTCAGGGTCACTATAGCAGCTCTCCCTTCCCTTCTAAAGTGCTGAGCTGAAGTGGGGTGTGGCCATGCCCTGGCAAGATGCTCTGATTACGGAAAGCTGTAAACCCCCACCCTGGCCTGCACCATCCCAAGCTTTTCCCCACTCTTTGCTCAACAGGCAGGAGTGTTGCCAAACCCCAGTCCCCAGCTAGCCCTCTGAAGGAAAAAAGCGGGGAGTGCAGTAAATGCATCTGTTGATGACACTGAGCTTTTCAATCTCCCTCTCCCTGCTTCTTCATTCTGTCTGCAGACTTGACAGGTGAGAGAGTCAGCAGGAAGCTGATAACACAGAGTTTATCAGCCCATCATAAAACAAAAGCCTTTCTCGTTAGTTCAAGCTCTTCTTAAACAGCTCTTTCCAAGGAAGGAACAGAGGGACATTATCAGCTGACCTGTTGATTAGCTCCAAAAACCCCTAAGTGGACACTGTCCTGTCTGCCTTTGTCCCAGTAAAAGTGGAGGCACGCACATACAGACACCTCTCAGCATTAGCTATCACACCACATGCCTGGGGTCCACAGGGCTGGGGTTTGTGCTGTGGGAGATGGGAGGCAGGGAAGGAGAGGATCCCTGCTTGAGCAGTGAGGGAAGCTAAGCAGACCCTGCTGTGCCTGCAATCCCCTAGCTAAGGAGCAGAGGGGTGGGGCCAGCCCTTATCTCTGGAGCAGAGAGCCCAGCCCAGCCCAGGGCTGAAAAGCAGTTGGGATGCTGGGGGACTCCCATTTAACTTAAGCCAGGAAGGGGTCTGGGACAAACATTGCATAACTGATTTGGGTCAAATCTGTTTAAGTCTGATAACATTCAACCAGGCTTTATCTTAAACCAGATTCAGCCATTTTGAAACTGGTTTATTCTCACTGAACTTATGTTCTGTTACAGGTTTAAGCCACTTTCTGATCACTTAAACCAGTTTGTGTCTGTCCCTAGCCATAAGCTTTTGTGCCAGAGACCTTAGATCTCTTGAGCCCTGGAGAAGCATTCTGTGCACAAGAGCTGTGAGTCTGCATGTGCTCATGCACAACCCTTCATTGCTTTCCCTAAACTCTATTAAGGCCCAGACTGGCTTGGATCTAAAACAATGAGAAAGCCTGGAACTTGTACAGTTTCCTTGCACAGGAGATCTGCAAACCTTTGGATGAATTCAGACGAAGAGGCAGGTTTCTTCTGAAGCGTACAACCTCTCCAACTGTGTCTATTACTAGGTATCACTGAAGGCATAATGCCCACCTCTTAATTAGCCACTGTCCTTGATAATTAAGTGTGCCTTCAATATATCTCAATGCACTGTGGAATTGTTTGTTAGCACCTGTTAAATATTTGTACAGCTCCATCTGGCTGCCTTTTATATTTCAGCAGCATCCTTCCTTCTCCTCTCCTTGTGGACCTTACAGCCCTTCTTGAGCTCCTAAAATCTCCCCTTGGCCCAGCTCTGAGCTCCCTGTAGGTCATCTGAACGTCCTTATACCCAGGTTATATCAGCACTAGAAAACTAGATTTAGCATCCTCTGTGCTAGCATAAGGGCATGAGTTGTTTTTTTCTCTCTGTGTCATCTGATCTTAGCCTGATATAATAATAGAACAGCTGGAACCTGTCTATGCTACTGATTCCCCTTTTAGCCAGGTTAAAAGTTTTGCAATGTTCCCACCATTGGGGCTTCAGAGTTCTGCAGCTTTACTTGCTACATAGCATGAACAAAGAGATTTTCCTGTGCTCTCTGCTTCTTCCCACTGTCCTTTCCCATCTTTCACCCTTCAAGTGCCCATGTTGGCCACTTCAGGATCTGGGCAAACTCTTCATGCCAGAAAAGCTTCTGTACACATTCCAGAAGTACCAACAGCTGGCAATATAAAATAATATTCTGCATAAACCCAGATATTCTGACAAAAGCCAACACCTATATGAAACCCTGTATTGTCAGGCCAAGATGATCCTCATTGTGCATCGCAGAAGTAATACTGCAGGAAGATATTTTCTGCCATAGGGGTCTTGCTTTGTTTGCTACAAATGCAGGCCTAGGGGACCACCACTCACTGTTAGAGCTCACTGCATTTACAATGGATGTGACAGAACATTAGCTACATAGATCTGTTCACACCTCACTATCTGTCCTAGTGGTTTACCATCCATATATCATGTTCATCACATACACTGAAGTTCAAATTTTTTGTTAATGTTATTAATAATATTAATGTTTAATTTGAACTCATTTTCTCTATCTTGTGGCACTTGCTTAGACATAGAATCATATAAAATGAGGACTGGAAGGAACCTCAGGAGGTCATATCTCGTCCAACTCCCTGCTCAAAGCAGGACCAGCCCCAAATACATCCTCCCAGCCAAGGCTTTGTCTACCCAGGTCTTAAATACCTCCAAAGATGGAGATTCAATCGGCCAGAAGCTGCTGCAGTCTTCCCCTGGCCAGCCTGGGCTAAGCTGGACCAAACCTGAGGAGCAGAGTTGCAGCAGAAGGGAAGGGAAGGGAGGTGGTCAGGGAGTGGTGGGGGCCAAAACCTAGGAAAGCAGGGGGTGTGGGAGTCAGGGGGTAGGGGGACAGCACAGGCATGGGGGGAATAGGTAGGGGGACAGGCAGGCACAGAGGATATGTGGCAGGGGGTGCAAGTGGTGGGGGGGGAAGGCATAGAAGGGGACAAGCACATGGGAATAAGGGGCAGAGGAGCAAGGGGCAGGGGTCTGGCCTCTCACCCCCACCACTGCTTTTCCTGCCACAGCAGTGTAAGGGACTAATTTAATATGACGTTCCACTAATTAGATTCTCTATATGGAAAAGTATAACAAATGTATATGTACATCTTCTAATTATCAAGGAGTCATCCAAGTTGTCTTGCATTTGTATAAATATGGTAGTTCCTAGCATGGCGTTTGATACAGTCTCCCACAATATTCTTGCAAGCAAGTTAAAGAAGTGCACATTGGATACATGGACTGTAAGGTGGATAGAAAATTGTCTGGCTTGCCAGGTTCAAAGGGTAGTAATCAATGGCTCAATGTCTGGATGGCAGCACTATCAAGTGGAGTGCCCCGGGGGTCAGTCCTAGAGCTGGTTTTGTTCGATATTCATGGATTCATAGATTCATAAAACTTAGTGGCTGGAAGGGACCTCACAAGATCATCAGGTCCAGCCCCCCCTTACTCTAAGGCAAGAAAGACTGCTGAGGTCAGATGACCCCAGCAAGCTGTGCATCCAGTCATCTTTCGAACATCTTCAGGGATGGTGACTGTACCACCTCTGGGGGGAGTCTGTTCCAGACTCCAGACACATGAACCATAAACAACCTGGAAGATGGGATGGATGCACCCTTAGCAATTCCTCAGATGACACCAAGGTGCAGGGAGTAGTGAAAACTCTGGAGGGTAGGATTAGTGTTCAGAGAGACCTCAACAAACTGGAGGATTGGACCAAAAGGAATGTCCTGAGGTTCGACAAGGACAAGTGCAAAGTCCTGCACTTAGGATGGAGCAGTCCCATGCACCGGTGCAGCCTGGGGGGTGACGGGCCAGGCAGCAGTTCTGTAGAAAAGGACCTGGGGGTGACAGTGGACAAGAAGCTGAATAGGAGCCAGCAATGTGCCCTTGTTGCCAAGAGGCTAACAGCATCCTGGGCTGGATTGGTAGGAGCATTGCCAGTAGGGCTGTGCGAGGCTTCGGACAGAGCTTTGGATCCAGGGAAGCTTTGGATGCTTCAGGGTCCGAAGCAGCACATCTGGGTCGAAGTGCTGGCCTTGTTAGGCTTCCCCAAGCAATTTGGAGCTCCCGAGGAGCTTCAGAGCTGCCTCATAGATCCAGCCACAGGGTATAATGGGGAAACAATAAAATATCTATAACTTTGTTGTTTTTTGTCCGATTTGGAGGGGTGGTAGACTCTGCAGAGAGCATGAAGCCTGCCAAGTTTCAAGATGATCAGCGTAAGGGTTTGGGGGGACCCCAAATTCTTGAAAGCAAAACTCATGTCACATCGAGGCATTACAACATAGTGGGCTGAAAACTGCAGGGGTGGTGGCTCTTACGGAGGCCACAAAGCCTGCCAAGTTTCAAGAAGAATGGTCCGCAGCTTGAGGGGCAGTTTCCCCTAACACCTGCACCTATCTCCTTGAAACCTGGCAGGCTTTATGGCCTTAGTGAGAGCTACCAGCCCTGCAGCTTTGACCATCCTGTGGTGTAACACGTAGACGTGGCACGAGCTTTGCTTTCAAGAATTTGGGGTACAGTTCCCCCCAAATCCCTCCACCAATCTTCCTGAAACTTGGCAGGTTTCATGCTCTCAGCAGAGGCTACCACCCCTGCAAGTTTCATTCAAATCAAAACAAAGTTACAGATATTTCATTGATTCCCCATTATACCCTATGGCCAGATCTCCAAGGCGGCTCCAAAGCTTCAGAGGTGCTTCAGCCAGATCGAGGTGGAAACCCGGTCTGGAGCTCCGGATTGGATTGCAGTCATCCGAAGCGGCTGGATCCAAAGCCAGATCAGATCGCTGCCAACTCACATAGGCCTACGTGCAGGCAGGTGGAGGGCAGTGATTCTTCTCCTCTGTTCAGCACTGGGGAGGCCACATCTGGAGCCCTGTGTCCAGCTGTGGGCCCCCCACTAGAGAAAAGATGTGGACAAGATGGAGAGAGTCCAGCAGAGAGCAATGAAAATGGTTTGAGAGCTGGGCCACATGCCTTGGGAGGAGAGGCTGAGGGAACTGGACTGATTTAGTCAGGAGAAGAGAAAACTGAGGGGGGATTTGATAGCAGCCTTCACCTCCCTGCAAGATGAGGAGTTGCACAGAGGATGGAGCTGGACTGGTCTCAGCAGGGGCAGACGACAGGACAAGGAGCAATGGGCTCCAGTTGCAGCAAGGGAAGTTGAGGTTGGATATTAGGAAAAACCTCTCACTAGGAGGGTAGTAAAGCACTGAACCAGGCTACTCAGAGAGATGGTAGACTCCATCATCCTTGGTGGTTTTTAAGACCCAGCTAGACAAAGCTTTGACTGGGATGATGTAGTTGGGGCTGGTCCTGCTTTGAGCAGGGGATTGTGTGAGGTGTAACATCCAGAGGTCCCTTCCAACCCTCATTTTCTATAATTCTCAGTATTTTGCATGCACTTGCCTATTGTACTTGTTGTCAAGTACGGACATGTATGGAGGAACCTGGCAGCCCAGCTGAATGCTCCAAGCAGGGGCTTTGCTGGGGTGGATGAAGTAACCGTTTCACAGACATTGACTTTCTTAATCTATGTGGGAATATAAGAGGACCTTGCATTCAAATAGCATGGGCCCTCAAGTTTAGATCACTGGGGAGACAGGTCGAAGTCACACACCACTTCTTCCAGCAAAGTGCAGTTTCATTTTGTTTTTTAAACATCTGCAAGGAGCCATAGTCTATCAGTGCATTTCAGCAAGATGAAACAGAGCTGGAGTAGCTCTGCCCCTGATCCCCAAAGCTGGGGGTTCCCACTCAGTTACCCATGAACTAGCTGCCTAGTCTATGCCCTCAGAAATGCTGCACAATGGTAACTTTATGTAAATGTTGAACTTTAAATGATGGATAGATTAAGTACAAGTTCCTGGACATCAGTGTACAACATGCGACCATTCCTTGGTTCCCTGCCTCAGGATAATGGGGACTTAAATTTGCAACTTCAGAAGCTCAAAATGAGCGCTTTTGTTGCACACACAACTGGATTTGACATGCATGTTCCATACAAATCGTGCTACGCGGACTCAAGTGTAGTGTGTATCTGCATTAACAAGACACATAGCAGTTAGTCTGCACTTTGACATCTATTCACCTTTTCCACTGTGACCTTTTATATCTCAGAGCATTCCTCACACTACCGAGTCTAAGAAACTGCTGAACCAACTTTGCTTTAGTTCTTGCTTTAATCTGTAATCAGGCAGTTACAACCTGCATTCCTTTAACTTATGCAGTCGATTAACATTAGAAATGAAAACTGCATTTGCACTTTAAAAAAAAAATCAATTTTCTAAGCAAATTGAAAAATTAAGCCAATTATTTTCCTGCTTTTCAAAAGAAAGCTTTTATTCTGCCCCAGTAATAATCAGATGTCTCTGCAGGGGTGGTGTATGTGCTATGATTGGTTTTAATTAACACTAAAGCCTACAAGGCTACAAAAAGTTCTGAATTTCAGCACATTGTACAGCCGGACAAACTCTCGAGTTTCAGAGCAGATGACACAATGGCACAATGCTGAAAATCATACTCATTCGTTTTCAGGTAGGAGGACATCAAAGAGAATTATCAGAATAAGTATTCGGGATACAGCGGGAAAGAATTAATTTTGCATCTGAATTATCATTTTGGTAATGTTCGGGCTTCTTTAAACCTGGAACTCCTTGGAAAAAATAGGTCTTTCTGTCATAGACAAAACATATTAAAATGTTCTTAACATATCAAGAAATATGGTAAGAATTAAAACTTAAGAATGCTATTGACTGTATATAATAATACAGCCAATAATGGAATTTGGTCACCTAAATGCTTTGGGAACCTTTGGTTATGTCAAGCTAAAGAAATTATTTATTCGGTAAATATGTGGCTTTTGGTCTGGTTGCAAATGTCCAGAAGCCAATAGCAAATTCCTCAGTATGGGACTTTATTCAACATTTATCCATAATTTTGGAGAGTTTTATAGTTCACCCTCAGAATGGTTTGCAAACAGTTTTCATCAAGTATTCAGATACTATATTGATGTGGTGTGGGTTGAACCAGAGGTATTGCAACTGCCACCCTTTGTCTGAGATAGTTGAAAGAAAAGATCAGGTTCAATTTATGGGGCAAGACAGCTGAGACAACAGTGGCCTCCAAGCAAAAGACAGGTACAGGCCACCACTTGGAGCAAAGGTAACTGGGAAACCATTATGGAGTTGGTACTGCCCACAAATGTAGGAGAGGGATTGTAGCAG
>JAGPOW010000304.1:4468543-4490300 GCA_030014935.1 Caiman crocodilus
TGTCAGGGTTGAGAATCAAACCCAGGTCTTGTAGCACCGAGCTCTGGGTTTGCTATAGTTGTCCACACGCTCGCTACTCAGTAGGTGGAAGTACTGGACTGTATTATGTACTTCCTATTTACACCTGTGACTTGCATCTTCCTTCACTGGCTGGAAAAGTCTCATCTCTTCCAAATCAATTATGGGCTGTGTCAGTAGCCCTTCATTTCAAATGCAGCGAACAGTACCCTCTGAAGCAGCTTTCAAGGGCCAATCAAAGAGAAGTGCCAGAGTTGAGTTGCCATGGAAATGTAGTGGGTCCCACAAACAGGGGGTTTGTTTAATTAAAACCATTGCTTCTCATACAATTGGGCATAATGAGAGAGAGCCATTACCGACTTTCCTGGCAAGTTTCAGATCGAGATCACTTTGCAAGTTCCAGTAATTCGTGTTACCTTTGGAAGGAGGACAGCGCGAATACACAGAAGGAACTCCCTGCACGTTGAGCTTGCCAGCTTCCTCTTTTTTTAATATCGGTCCTTAGAAAAAGTAGACCAAACATAACTCTTTCCATTTGATAATGGCCTACAGAAAGGCCGGGCAGTGGCGGGGAGGGGAATGGCCAGGCAGAGCGAACCTAAGCCTGCCCTTATCTACTCATCTCCACAGCACCCTTCAAAGGATCTCATGGCACCCCAGGGTACCCAAGCAGCCTGGTTGAGAATCGCTGGCCTAGTGCCACTTCCACTTGCCTGGACTCTCCAGTCTAAATAACCAGGACTCTTGAAAAGCCAAGCTGATTGACTTCTCATTCAATGAACTGGAAGTGAGGAAGCAAACAGCCATAATCTGAGAATTAGCCCAAAGCCTTAGGGAAAGACAAATGTAATCCACAAGTGGCGAGGGAAGAACGAAACAACAGAAATCAAACAAACCCACACACCGCCATGTTTGTTTCCTGACTTATCTATACTTCCCAGCTAACAGCAGTATAATGGTTGTGTATTAATAATTGCACTTGGCTGCAATTCTTTGCTGTGGCTTATGTTTCCCCATATAGCTGTTTTGAATGGTAATTGTGAAATGCATGCTCCTTCCCTCCTCCTAATTGCATTTAAAGACAAACAACATTAAAGTTAGGGATCTCTATTTTTAAGGACAGCGCGTAGTTCAATCTGTTGAGAAACACGGTTATTTTGTTTACTTTTTAACTGGGGTCATCACCTTCTCTACTGTTGTTTCAAGGTTGACAGTGATTTAAACTTGGTGTATTTTTACAACCTGCACCTAATCCACAATATAAATCATCCTGAAGGACACTTATTTCTGCCTGTCATTTCACAGGAAGATGCTATTAGAGCGGAGCTGGGTACAATGTGCAATTCAGAAATGCGTTGCTGATGACTTCAACACGCATTACATTTTCATTAGCTCCGGATAGAGATGGAGGTGGGAAGGCATGCCAGCAGATTCATCTGACTAAATGATAATTGCTTTCCCCTTATTTAAGAACATGTCAATGGTTTTTCTTCATTAATAAAAGGACATCTGCATTTTAACTGTCCCCTATTCTGTTAATAGAGACCAAATGTATTAGGCTCCTCATTCTCCGAGAATTAGGAGAATACAGAGATATTGCTATTGGTTTTCATGATAGCTAACACTCTTGTGCCTTTAGGTTTCACAGATCATTTCAAAGGCATATTTCCAAAGGTGACTGGGCATTATGGGTGTGCCTGGTTTTGCTGCATACCCAGCCTGTGAAAAACAATGATCCTTCCCACATCGTGCGTCTCAAAACACCCCAAAATCAATGTGTTTTTTTGTTTTTACAAATCTTGGGGTAAAGGTATTCAGCAAAATCCCAAAGAATATATTTCTTTCCATGGAAAATATTATTCATGAGCCCCAACTGTTACTACCACATGATGCACATGATTATTAACACCACTGTTCTCAGTTGTGACAAATGACAGAAGCAGCAGCAATGGTCTCAAGTTGCAGAAAAGGAAGTTTAAATTGGATATTAGGAAAAACTCTTTCACTAGGAGGGTGGTGAAGGCAAGCACTGGAACAGGTTACCCAGAGAGGTGCTGGACTCTCCATCCTTGGAGGCGTTTAAGACCTGGCCTGACAAAGCCTTGGCTGGGATGATGTAGTTGGGGCTGGTCCTGCTTGGAGCAGGCGGTTGGACTAGATGTGACCTCCTGGGGTCCTTTCCAACTCTCATTTTCTATGACTTTATGATTATGATTATATACACATACCGTCTTACAGGAGCTGTTGTGCCATCACACTGTTATATAATCTTACCACATTATTACTCCTGAGAAATGGTTGAGCTTGGATATGGATCCTGGCAACCAAGGTCCCCCTCTTAGAGGTGCCTGCATAAATCATGCTAGCCCTTGTCTCCTGCTCGATGCACATCTGGATCACCTGGCTCCTTTTTGCAGAGGTTGCCCAGTTATTTCAGTTCTGGGGTCACAGTGGGGTTTCAGGCACCCCTGGTAGTTCACAGTCCATAGGTGGAACATATTATCATCTCAAGTTGGTTTCTATCTACACAATAGATAGTTGGCCAAGGTAGGCCTGACCTTAAAGGTAAAGGGGTATCAACAGAGATTCTAGTTGATGGCGAAGCCTATCAGTGTGTAAAGAATGGGTCTGAAAGCAGCACCCAAAAGCCAAATGCCCCTGCCAGTCACCACGACAAATGCTGCCCACAAAGCATGAGTGGTTGCTGCACTTTGACTTCTGGGGCATATGCTCGCTCCTCACGGAGCTCTCCGGTGAGGCTCTGTAATGAAGCAATTACCAAGAAAGAGCTGCAGCCGGCTTGGAAGAATCCACTAAGTGCTCTTCAATGACCTGAGGCCGATGAGGGAGAGGTGGCTGGAAAACAGCAGTTGAGAGAAAAAGAAAAGAGAACAGTTTCTACCGCCTTGCTTGTTAAATCAGATCGCTAGACGGGGGCAGGGAGCTGGCGCCCGTGGGCGAGGTGGTGGGAGGGCAGACGAGGTGCGTGCCAGTTGTCAGAACTTGCGGCATTAACGCCTAGCTGTGGACGGGAACCCAAGGGCGAGCGTGCAGGGTGGGAGGGTGGTGGACAAAACCCTCCGCAGGACGAGAAGCATTATGAGCTAAATCACGAGTCACTGCAGGAATCAGCATGGGCCGGAAACAGGGGACTACGTTTTAAAAAGGTATTTTTGGGGTCAGAGGCAGAAGGAGACTTGGGTTTGCTGTCCTGCTGGGATCCATCTGTGCCCCTCTAGCAACACACACGCAGCCTGAGCAAGCCTCGGGGACGGCCAGTTGCCTTCCCTGACGTCCACCTGCGTGTGCTGCAAGTCGGTTCCCTGAGAGCGGAAGAACACCCGCGTGTGCGAGCCACAAGCGTGGCAGGAGACAGATGGAAACAGTTGGTTCATGAAACAGCATGCCGGAGGGAAGGAAAGTGCTCCTTCTTCACTGGCGCGGCAACGCATAATGGGCTGCGATTATAGCTGTAATATTCTCCTAACTGCTTAATTAAAAAGCCTGTTAGGTGACTGGTAAAGTGCTCTGTGCAAAACACTGCGGGGCGGGGGGGAAGGTTACAGCGCAGCACGCAGGAGCATGGCGGGGAGGAAACGATGATCCCGCCCGTAGAGGTGACAACCAATTTTTGTGCCATTTGCCTCCAGCTCAACGGCAGCAATCTGGCTGTGCTAGAGGGTCACAGCAAAACAGGGCTGGAAGGGACCTCAGGAGACCAGCTAGCCCACCCCTTGCTCGAGACAGGGTCCTTGCTAAAACGCAGACCTCTCAGAAGTGACCTGGGCTTGTCCTGGTCCATCCAGACAGCTCTGAAGAATCTGCCTTCAATGGAGAAGATTGGTTTCGCTGGAAAGAAGGCAATCTTCACGTATAAATGTACCCATGGGCATCCTGACATCTAGTAGGAGGTGTGGCAGCAGGCGGTGGGCAGGTGCCAGGGCAGGGGAGGAGTATGATGAAGTATATCTTATACCAGGGAGAAAAGACATCTGCTTCACTGACCATCACCGTAACCCTCCTAGCACCAGCTTGCCGGAAAGGGCTTTCATTGTGTTGCTCTTCTCTCTCAGCACCACTTTGGGATGAATGCTTCATTTCCCTAGCGCTCTGAGAGGAATCAGCTGGTTTGGATAAAATAAGATTTAACCTGAACCTTCACCCAGATTTCAGAGCATCTCATCTTTTCCAGAAGTTTTTAACTTCGTTTGCTTGCTTGTGTGCATCCAGGTCTCCAGAAGTGCTAAAGGGTGCGTGGACAAGGGAAAACCTTCCACGACCAGAATCTCACCATGCTAAACCAAGCATCAGAGATCCCACAAACTTCATCCACAAGCAGCTAGAGCGAGCATTTCAGTCTCACGTTCCTCAGCCGAGGTTGAGAAATGCCTCTTAAGCCGCATCGCTCAAGAGTTTGGGTAATTTGTTCCCATCCTCATTGAGTTGACTAGTACACAGTGACCCGCCCATGCATTCAATGGGGTTTTTAGGTACCGTATCTCAATAGCATTCAAAAGATAGACTGTAGGCCTTTTTACCTAAATGAAAAAAGTTGCAGTGTTCAAATCTGAGCAACTTGGTTTCAGTGATATTTATCTGTGCGTTCAAGCTGAAGTCTGAATTATAGGGCTACCCACCATGCAAGCGGTTGATTTAATAGCTAATTCACAACTCGTTCCAACAATGCTCATAGGCTGGCCCC
The DNA here is from genome assembly GCA_030014935.1 of Caiman crocodilus. Classification (NCBI taxonomy): domain Eukaryota; kingdom Metazoa; phylum Chordata; order Crocodylia; family Alligatoridae; genus Caiman; species Caiman crocodilus. The sequence goes on from JAGPOW010000304.1 coordinate 4,473,264, forward strand.
ATTGCAGCAAACTAGCTCAAGTGGGTATAAGGCATTGAAAAGCCTATATTCATGCACTTATAAATGCACACACATTGATGGACTGGGACACGGGAGAGTTTGAGTTGCATGCTGAGACATATAGTTGATCTCTAGAAAAGCACTGAAAAGGGCTACCCAGAGAGGTGGTGGAATACCCCTCCTTGGAGGATTTTAAAACCCAGCTCGACAAAGCCTTGGCTGGAACTATATAAGTAGGGCTGGTCCTGCTGTGAGCATGGGGTTGGACTAGGTGTGACCTCCTGAGATCCCTCCAACCCTCGTTGTCTGTGATTCTTTCATTCTGTTGCAGTGAGTTCCTGTTCAAATGCAGCACCAGTACTGCATGCTTCCTGCTCTTGGCTTTTTTAAATGATTCTTCATCTGGACGATGAAACTGGTGAGTCCAATGGGCAGGAGAGCTATAAAGCAGTAGCTGCAACAAGGTGAGATGTGCAAATATGAGGAGCAGTAACAGAAACATTTGGGCCAATTACTTAGAACCCAATTATCAGCTGTCAGCCTAATCTCACGTCCTACACTCGCTTCTAGTCCTTGGAGCTAGCAAGATTTTAACATGAGGCTTTTCTGAATCTTCTCAAGAACTCCTGACTTGACATGCTAATTGTAGCCCTCGTGGTGCCACCTTACTCGGACATATGCCCCCCCCAGTGACCAGTCAGCAACCGGTCCCCCCGTGGCCAGTCTTGCTGCCCGGCGGGGAGGTGTCTCCTGCAGCCAGTCTCATTGACTGGGGGGAGAGGTGATGGGGGAATCCCCCCACGGCCGATCGCACTGACCAGGAAGCAGCCGCAGCCCTCCCAGAAGTGGCCGTGGAGCTTCATCCCGCGCTTCATACCGGGGGTGCTCCCGCCAACCCCTCTGCCTGGTGCCTAAGTGGGGAGCACTGCCTGTGCACCCCTGTGCACCCCCGATGCATCACCATTGATGAATGCTAAGTAGCACTTCAAAGAGACTCTGTGTGTTGAAGTAAAAGCTGCTCCCTGACAAGAAAGCGTGAATGATCTTTTCTCAGACTCTGTAAAAAACCACAGCCTCCATCTGCTAAGCAATGCTAATATTGTGCTAGATAATCCCTACTGAGCAGGGAATCTCCAGAGAGGATCATGAGCTAATGAAAGAAGGGTCGCATCGATAGAGGTATTTAGTTGCTTAAGGACGCAGAGAGGCACCCACTGGCCTGCAGATAATGCACTGAGGCTTTTAAACTATCTAGGCATGTTTTGTAGAGGCCACTTGATGTAAAGCACCTATATACTTCTGTAAATCTGGCTCCAAGTCCTCAGTCTGGTAGGTATAGCAGTTTATGACCCCTATTGATCAGACACAGGCTTGTGAACACATAAAACAGCGAATGGTGGGCTTTGCTGACTCCACAACTGCCCTAGGTAAGAACATCAGAACAGATTTGACTTTCAAAGGGCGACTTTCTCCAAGATGCCTCAGAGATTTCTGTACCTAATTCTTACTATAAATCAACAGGACCTGAGGGTGCATCCAAATGAGTGCACACCTGCAGTTAGTTGGAGGCACTACAAACCACACCCGGCACAGGTACAACCATGCGCTGTACAACATAGCACCAAAATTTGATACTGGGAACCTGTGGTATCAAAAAAACAGGTGTCCAAAAAAAGCAGCACAGCACACACTCCCAGGTCCTCCAGGGAGATGCTCTGGTTGCCGGCCAGAGCATCTTCCCTCCTCTAGGTCCATCCCAGCTCCTCCAGCATGCCAGGAGCTGGGAGAAGTGGGGAACGGGCAGTTCGTCCAAAGCGGGGCACTTTGCCCAGCACCACAGTGCACGTGCAGGGGTGTGCGCAGTGACAAAAAGTAGCAGCACAAATTGCTCCAGGTATCTTAGGAAGAATACTGATCCCTAAGCAAATTTGGAAACAATGCATTGCCGGTAGTGAGAGCACGCCAGATGAGATCAGTTGGCAAGTTTAAAACAAACGAGAGGGCACACGCTGGCACAATGCATAATTCGCTTTTGGAACTCATGGCCACAGGACACTGCAGAGGCAACTAATACAACCAGGGTTGCAAAGGTTTTAGACAGATTACTTGAGGACAGGTCCAGGTGGGCTTCTAGACAGGGAGGCCATCTCAAGCTCAAGACACCCTTAAAGGAGATGGATCACTTCATACATGCCCTGTTTCTTACACTTTGGCCAAAGCAGGTGGTCCAACTGGTGGCCCACAGGTTGCATACAACCTACAAGAGACCAGTATGTGGTCCACAAGCTGCACACAGCCTTAAGCAGCTAACATGTGGCCCATGGACCCATCAACTGGCTTTCCCACGGCTGCATGGCAGGGGAGAGCCCCAAAGTCCATGTGCCACATGCACAGGCCATGCAACGGAGAGCAAAGGGGCTGCGGGGCACCACCATCTCCACCTCTATGGCCCAGGCAGCAGGGGATGGGGACTACATGCAGCTGGCTCAGCCCGTGCAGTAAGGGCATCCCAGAGGCCGTGCCTCCAGCGTGCAGCATGCACAGGTGCAGCCCTGAAGCATGCACTACATCCCACTCTCCGAGACAGGATCCTGAGCTAGGTGCATGTCCGGTCAGACTCAGCAAGGCGGTTCTTATGCGCAACCACAGCAACACCTGTCGGCTAATAGATTTCCCTTGCAGATGTAAAAATCAATGTCGGTGCCAGCCTCTTCACCTTGTTTCATGTCTCAGTGGAGATACGTTCCCTGCGAAAAAGAAGGAAACAAGGCAATATTTCAGCAGAGGCTTCCAGAATGAAAAAGCTTTAATTTCTAATGCACTCTTCTCGCCCAGACTCTTTGAACGTGCCCGATGCAGTGCCAGCCTCATGCCGCAGCCTCGTATCCACGATGGGCATTAACAGCAGACGCTGCTCGATGGGGCTTAATCACAGAAAGGCGGCAGCGAGTGCGAGAGACTACATTTTAATTTTTTTTTTTTTTTAGAGCACCAGGAAAGAGCTTCGTGTACAAATCCCATTAACAGCCACTTTGAAACGGTAGCCTGCAAAGCCCATTAAATCCAGAAAAATAGATTTAAAGGCAAAAACTAAAACTGTTTGAACTTTGCAGTGTTTGAGAGACCATTTTAATTGAATGGCAAACAGAGCATTTCTAATCCAGCCCAGATGACAGCGAGAGAGGCAGGCGCGCACACAACGTGGAATGGACTTGTATGTAAAATGAGGAGAATGAATCGTGGAAAGACACAGAGCTTATCGGACCAAATCAAGTGGCTTGGGAGAGGCCCGGTGGGTGCAGAGGTTGGGAGGGGCGGGCTGGGGACAGGGGTCTTTTCTTCTCAGAGCAGTTCGACAGCCTGGTTGCTCCTGATTCATGCCAATGGGAGATGAGAATCAGACCCACTTCATATAGACACCCTTCACAGGTGGCTTTGAAACTCAAATACTTTTCATTAAAGAGCAGAGTGGCTAACATAGGAGGGCTCAATGGTAATTTTTTATCCAGCCCCAGGAAGGGGTGAACATGCACCTGCATCATCCCCAGCACGGATCAGGAATAGACTGTGGCTCTGGGCTGCAATCGAGCCCTGGGTTCCTGACTCGATCCAGGAAGAAGCAATCTGCACCGGGCCTGTCTCAGCAAAGATCGCTTCCCCTAGCAGCATGCTGCAGTCCCTGCTTGCCTGTACATCAGGAACACAAACGGCTGCAACATTGCAGTCACCGGGTCAACCCATGTTCAAATATTTGAAGCAAGTAGGATGGCAGGCGTGCTCCAAAGTGAAGCTCACAGTCTGCAGAGGGGTGCACAGTGCTCAGTGCATTATGAGACTGAGCCCCTAATTCTCATAAGCAACCAAGAGCAAAGCACAAATAAAATCTCCTCCAAAAAAAGTACCAGACAACCTCTGGGGACCGCAGATGTAGGAGCCTCCTGTACAGAGAGAGGCAGAGTCCAATAAAACTTTTACCTGTCAGTGAATCCACTCCCCCGGCCCAAAATGCAGGGGGAGAGGGTGGGGGGGAAGATTTCCAGCTTTCCGTTTTAATGCGACATGTTTGGTTGACTCAGTTGTCAAAACCTTTGGTTTTGTATTTCCAAGTACAAGACTGGCCATACCAATTTTGCTAGTGGTTCAACTATTAATAGGAAAAATTAACAAACAGCTGGAATACAAAACCTTTTAATTTACTTTTTTTCTTCCTTTTATGTAAGTTTGACTTAAAGGAAAGATTCACCTCCTGCTTATAACAATACTTACAACAAACAGCTTTGCTAATGAAATTACAGCAGGGATTAGCTTGGCAGGAATGAAAGGAGAAAACAGGCCACTGATATCCGGCCACTAGTCCTTAAAAAAAGAAAAACGCTTGCGCTGGACTCCTCCACGTAGAAGAAGTATATTGAGAATCGGAGGGCTATCTAGAATGTCTTACTGGGGAGAGGCGCAGAACCATCATGCTTTATTACTGGAATGCATTAGCACCACAGCAGTAATGCTGTAATGAATAAATCCATGCTGATAATATAAATCTGAATACCGAAATCGCCTCTTCCGAGAGGTAAGGAGCGCTTCGCAGGGGAGGGAAGATGATATTATATCTCCGCCCTGATTATAACATGCAGCTGGTGAAATGAAGCAAGAAGCGAGCTGGTGTTACCGGTCCCTGCTAAATTGAAGTCTGTAAGATTGATGTATACCCCTAACAGAGGGGAAAGGCAGAGAGGGGAGTCACAAAAAGGTCCTATTCTTCCTGGCTTCACCTGGGCAAAGCTGATACCAGCCTGCTCGTTTTCAGTTCTTCCTGCCAGCATTCTCTGTTTTATTGTTAATGGAGACATTCATTGCAGCAGTACTTTATATTGGGACATGACTTCATTCTCCTAGCACAGAAGAAATCTTTGTATCTTTCTAGTCATTTAACACAATTGTTGAAAGGTTTTGGCCATTATACAGCTACTCCTTGCATGCAACTCAGCACACGCATTTCAGCCCTTGGGCTTTCTGATCTAGAAATAAGGCGCTAGGGATAAAGTATATTTTTCAAGCCATGTTTAATGGAGAAAGTTAACGGCAATGCATCTCTGGCCTGTGATCTATTCACTAGAGAGTCTCATACAATGCCCCATCATCAGAGCCGCTGTCTTCAAATGGATTTGTCTGCGGTAACCCCATTTCAGAGAGAGGAAAGCAAGCACAGGCAGCCCAAAAGTAAAATCCAGACTTCATGAATGCCAGTGTAAAATGTCCATTGACACCACATAAAATAACTTGTCCAAGACCCCAGCTAGCATCCTAATCTCTGCACCCTCCTTCTTCCAGGAGTGTTTTTCATAGCTGCCAGCTCAGAAGTATATTCAACACCTATACTTCAGTCCAGTCCTAGTCAGAAAAACACTTAAAGCCCACTGGCTTTAAACAGCACCAGACCTAGGACAGACCCCTGGGGAACCCCACTTGATACTTCTCAATTGGACACTGAGTCCTTGACAACTACTCTTTAGGTGCATCTACATGAGACACTTTACTGCTCAGTAGATTAGTCTGGTGCACAGTAAAGCATCACCATCTATGTATGCATGGCATTTACTATGCAGTAAATTAGCCTACTGTGCAGTTAGCTAGTACCTGCAAATGCAGGTACTAGATTAACAGCACAGTAGTTTCTATGCACTACACTCATGCAGACAATGGACAGGAGCAAATTTGCTCCTGGTTAGCCACACCAGCAGGAGGTCACAGGGTATGGGGGAGTTCTCTGTCCCTGGTGCTGGAACCTGGGACCTGAGCAGCGCTGGGACTGGGGAGCTCTCTGCTTCTCCATTCAGCTGAGGCTCACCGGCAGCTGCCTCAGGCACTGGCACCTGTGCCCCTTGCCAGCCCCCTGGATGCTGCAGCACAGCAGAGCAGGGCAGAAGCAGCCCTGTACCAGGCTGCTCCCATTGGGAGCAGATTTGCTCCAAACAGGGTGCACACATAGGTGTGCTCCAGGAAGGATTACCGTGCAGTATTTTACCGTGCAGCAGGCCTATATTGCATTAATAGCACAAGCAGATGCATCCTTTGAGTATGATGATCCAAGCCATTATGTATCAAGTTTAATGTTCTTTCATCTAGACCAAATTTCATTACCTAATTATGAGCATGTCAGGGGAGGTGATGTCAAACACCTTGCTAGAGCCGATACATCACATCCACTGATCTTTGCCCCCCTCCTATCCAGAGAGCCTGGCACCTTGTCATAAAAGGAAATCCGGTTGTTCAGGCATGACTTGTTCTTGGTGCATCCATGCTGGCTGTTCCTAATCATCTCCAGGTGTTTAGGAACAGATTGCTTGATGACCTGCTTTATAATCTTTCCTGATATTATGGTCAGGCTGAGCAGTCTATCCTTTCCTGAATCCTCCTCCTTCCTTCTCTTAAAGATGAACACTATATTTGCCCTTTTCCAACCATCCAAGACCTCACCTAACCTCCACAACTTCTCAAAGGGGGTAGCTAATGGCTCTGAAGTTACCGCAAACATTTCCTTGAGTACTCTAGGATGCACTGTATTCAGCCCTGCTGACCTGAAAACATCCAGCTTCTTTAAGTCACCCCTAAGCTTCTTCCCTATCCTTGATGCCAAGTGTGCGTGTCATCTAGTAGCTGGCCTTGTTTATAAAGACTGATGTAAAAAAAAAAAAGCATTGAATATATTATCCTTCTCTGCATTGTTCATTATTAGATTGCCCTGTGCATTTAGTAGAGACTTGCACTTTCCTTACTCTTCCTCTTATTTCTGACATACTTTCCAGAGTGCTTTTCAGTTGTACTTTTTTTATCATCTCCCTGGCTAGTCGTACCTCCATGGGTGCCTTGGCCTTCCTGGCTTCCTTTCTGCACAATAATCTTCTATTGCTCCCTAGTTTTATGGCCAGTTTTCCATATTTTGTAAGATTCCTTTTCGAGTTTCAACTCACTGAAGAGTTCATTGTGTAGCCAGGGTGGTCTCTTGCGCCACTGCCTGCCCTTTCTTCACAGCTCTCCGGTACCTTGAAATGGACTGATGGCAGGGGGCAGTGATTACAATCAGCCATTTTTTAAAATAGGTTTTAGTCTTTAACTGGCTAGAAACTGAAGGCAAAGTGATGCATTAATAGCATGTTTTGATTGCCGGGGAAGTCTATAGTCTTGCAGTAACATCCACAGAGATATTTGTCAGTCTCCTCCCAAGATAGGATCACAGTCAAAATGAGCTGCAGTGGTTCTCTGAATAGACACTGAATAAAAATGGTACAAGCTTCTCCTGTTGTTTCAGGAGCACATTTTTTGCTATGGCCTGGTGAGCTGAGAGACAAAATATATATAAAGCTACACTTAAGTACTCATTAAGAAAACTTTATGTGCTATCGTCCTAATGGTTCATTTGGAAAAGGGATCATACTGGCTCCCATAAATGTAGCTTGCAAATACACATCTGCTCTCCAACCAGAACGGCAATGGAGGGACTGAAGCTCTCCCTCCAGTTTTTTCAGCTGGTCTCTCTAAAATGTACCTATTATTGCTGGCGTTTAAATGTTTAGATGGGAAATAGAACTGGAAAGAGACAATTATCGCAATCCCCTTGTTTGTATCAACGTGAGGTATTTGACCTCACAAACATGTAGGAAGGAAAGGCTTATTTTGTGATGTTTGGCTTTGGGTTTTTTTCTGGTATTCACAGTATAATTTTGCACACATTAATTATACTTTCTTAAATCCAGGGCATTACAGTGCTCCTTTACTTCAAATCCCACTTTTATAAAGTGGCCTTTGGTATACATTTGTAATGCTCTATAGAAATCCCACTAAGCTGGCAATTTTCCCTTTCCTATATAAAGTCTACGGCTCTAAAATGCAAACCCAAAGCTCCCAACAGGGCCTTGTACAAAGGGCCCATTGCATTTATAAGATAGACAGTTATCTGTCATTTCTCTGGATATGAGCTGTAGCATTTTTGATTCATGTTGAAAAACTAACTTTGCCATTCGGAGTCCTGAGTGCATGAGCTTTTCGGCGTGTACTACATCGTGGCATCTGCGCATCTGGGCATTGTGGCTTTTTGGCGCGTACTACATCGCAGCATCGCTGATGAGTTCTTTATGCATTTCATTTACAAAACAAAATTATTTCAAGAGCTGATACCGCAGCTCTCCATTAAACCATTAATGCTCTACTAAAAAATGCTTCAAATTGACAGGCTTCACTCCATATATAATTTTAGGTAAAGGCTGTACTGGATTTTCACATTCCTAAATGTCCCATAGAAACAACCACGATAATTGATCCTACAGGTAGCCATGACAATACTTTCCAGACAAGACCATCTCTATAGCAAACATCTCTGAAACACTGCAGACTTTGGAAAAAATACTAAAAACACATTTAATCCAGTTTCCAAAATAGACGTATTTCTAGTTCCCAAAGCCAAGAGGGCCTCTTGAATCTACTGACTCATGACAACCCGACATAGTCCATGCAGCATTTATAATTAAGCATAAATGTCAGTGCAAAACCAAAAAATAAAAATGGACAGCTGAGACCGTAATACTCTAGTGTTCAACTGCTCCATCTCTTATGCGACAGGCATTAGGACATTCAGACCCAGGTTTCTCCAGTTTTTCCTTAATATTCTGGAAAGCCATTCTTAGGTGTGAAATGGAAAGAAAAGAGGGTGTGCTGTTTAAACTTACAGAACAATAAGAATGTGCGTGGTGAGAGAAAGTGTAAGACATTACAACCTAAACTATCATACAGTTCAACAAACAATTACTTTAGTTCAATTAAATGACCCAGGACTACCCAAGACATGCTAAACTGATGCAGCATCTTCTTGATGGACCCTGGAAGACTCTCATCTTCAGTGGAGTTTTTATATCAAATGGCAGTGTTATGTACTGAGTGTCTGTGGGTGCATCTACATGAGACACGCTACTGCACGGTACACTAATCTACTGCACATTAAAGCATCACTATGTAACCATGCACAGCAGCTACTGCACATTAAAATAGGCTAATGCATGGCTACTACCTATAAATACAGGTTAGCTCATGTATAATAGTGCACATGTACATAGTTGACCCAGCGCAAATTGCTCCCATTCAGCCAAGGCAGCAGGCAATGGGAGAATTGTCCCCTTCCCCAGGGCAGCTGCCAACTTTCCAGCCTCTGCTCTGATCAGCCAGTGTCCCAGCCTGGCTCTGATATCAAAGCTAGGGCTGGCAGCTGCCTTTTCCAGGGGACAATGTCCCATGCAGATGCACTGAGCAGGCAGCTGCCTGGGGAGAGGTGTGGGGGGTGGGGTGCCCCCCAGAGCCCAGGTCTCACCCCAGTACTCCCTGCCAGCCTGGGGCTGGCACCCAGGAGAGTCTAGAACTTCCCCCTGGCTGCTATATGGGAGCAGAGCAGGGCAGGAGTAGTCCTGCCCTGAAGTGCTCTCATCAGGAGTAAATTTGCTCCAAATGAGCACACGTGTAGAAGTGTTCCCAGGGAAAGCTTGCTGAGCAGTATTTTGCTGCGCAGTACGTTTTCAACACATTAATTGCATGTGAAGACGTGACCTGTCTGTATGTTCTGCACTCCATCAGCAGAGCACACTGCCTGAACTGCATTATCATGTGCTGCATTTTGCTGTTCTGCTTAGCATTAAGGGTAGCAAGTTATTGGTAATAAGATGGTTGATATGGCCATTTGCCAGTACCAGTTCAACCAATGAAATCAGCTGCCAAAGGAAGGAATTGCTGCATATGAAGCAGAATTGCATTGTTCATCTGAGAACTGTAATTTTGACACCAGTCTTGCATCTCTTCTTAGGGCCTGTCTTGTATGTGGGGTTTGAGATGAAACCCTACGACACAGACTTCTTGCAAGGCATAACTTAACATTTGCCATGGCTCAAGAAGCCCTTGCAAATGCAGATGCACTGAGTTGTTTGCCGTTATCCTGTCCTGAGTTCCCCGTTCCTCTGCTCTCCGAAGTTCTGATGCTAGAGTCCTCTTCCATCCTCCTCTCCAGGCAGATGACACTGCTCATACGACTGCTAAGGATCCAGTGGTAGCTCAAGTACTAAACTAAGTATGGAAGGGATGGCCTTCAGTGAAGGTTGCAGATAAACTTAAGTCATTCTTTACATGGCGGCACTAACTTTCTGCCCATAAGGAATGCATCCTATGGGACAACCGAGTGGTCTTTCCCAGTGCAAGTTGAACACAACTTCTCTTGACAGTGGAAGGAAACAAAAATGGTTAAGAAACTGGGGTACATGACTTCAAAGAAGAGGCTGAGGGAAGTGATCTTATGTAGCCTGCATAAGAGAAGGCTGAGGGGGGATTTGATAGCCGCCTTTAACTCCCTGCAGGGAGGCTGCACAGAGGATGGAGCTGGACTGTTCTCAGTGGGGGCAGATGACAGGACAAGGAGCAATGGGCTCCAGTTGCAGCAAAGGAAGTTTAATTTAGATATTAGGAAAAACTTGCTCATAAGAAGGGTAGTAAAGCACTGGAGAAGGTTACCCAGAGAGGTGGTAGAATCCCCATCGCCGGAGGTTTTTAAGACCCAGCTAGACAAAGCCTCAGGTGAGATGAATGTGTTGGGAATGGTCCTGCCTTGAGCAAGGGGTCATACTAGATGTGACCTCCCGAGGCTTTTGCAACCCTTATTTTCTATGATGCCAGTTTTCTATGATTCTATGAAAGCACCTGCCAGAAGTTACATGTGGTGGCCAAAGATAGAGCTGACACTGAGCAAACAGTAAAAAGACGTGTACCATGGCACTTCCAGTTACTGAAGCTACTCTAGTAAAACAGGCAAAGGAGCCTTCTGCAGTTGCCAGTGAAATCTGTTACCCCTGAAGTGGTCTGTATAAGACAGGCCACGGTCTGGCTACACACCGCGCACCAGCTAAAGCTCCAGTCCACCTGTATCAAGTGTCCAGAACTCCCTGGTCTCATCTGCACGTAGACTTTGCTGGCACGTTCCAAGGTTGGATATTCTTTGTTGTCATTGATTCTTTCTCAAAGTGGCTGGAAATGGTTTCCATTGTATCAATGACTTCATGCACTGTAATCTGAGGTTCATATCAGCTGTTCACAACTTAAGGTCTTCCGCATACCATTGTGTCGAACAACACAACACAGTTCACTTCTGAAAAATGTAAGGAGCTTATGAAGTGGCGTGTCATATCCGTCACACCACATCTGCACCATTCCACTCATCATCAAATGAACAAGCTGAATGGATGGTCTGAACTACTAAACATACATTGAAGCAAATCATTGACGGTGACTGGAACTAATGATTAGCTAGCTTCTCATTACAACAGCAGGTAATAACTCCAGATACTGCTACAGGTCTCAGTCCTGCAGAACAACTAAGGAACCACCAGATGAAAACTTGTTTGGATTGGCCCTGCTCAGATATGGTAGCCCAATACCAGACAAGGCAAGAAATCCAGTTCTCCAAAGAACAGGATGCTTCACCTATACAAACCTTTGAACCCGATGAACCTGTATACATTTGAAACTATGCAACCAAACTGCAGCGGGCGTCTGCACCTGTCTTCTAAGCTGCAGGGCCAGACCATAGAAGATCCAGACTCCAGATGGAAAGCCACTTCCCAGGCTAGATGTTGACCAGATGTGGAGTCAAGTCCAAGACTATGTAACCTCTGCAATGCCCAAAGATGCTGCATTGCTAGTGGAGCCAGGTTAGATGAATCCATCAGCTGCTGTTTTAGACCCATCGACACTCCCAGTGGCTGAAGCTACATTGGAATAGCCAAAGGCGCCTTCTGCAGTTGCCAGTGAATCTGCTACCCCCGAAGTGGTCCGCATGAGATGGGACACTGTCTGGCCCAAACACTTACAGGATTACGTTATCTTGGGGGAAAGGTTGTTGTATATACGTTCTGCACTGCAGCAGCAGAGGGTACCACCGAAACTGCATTATCTTAGGCCGCTGTCTGCTGTTCTGATTAGCATTAGTTACTTATTGTTAATAAGATGTTTCCCCTGTTCTTCATTGCATGAACTCTCTGGGACAAGACCCCCCACAGATACACAATGGGTGGCATAGCCAGTCTTGTAGGAAAGGTCATAATATGAACGCATGGGAATATGAAGCTCAATTCAGAATTTCAGAAGATGCACAGAAATGGCTATAACCATCCTTAGAAACATGGTATTTGTCTAATAGAAAACAGAAAACCAGTGGGAACTCAGAAACTCTCAAAATCTCCCAATGTATGTAGGTCTTACCTTCTTCTGTGTGCTCTCTCTTCAAGGCAGTGATTGAAAAAACGATTTTTTTTCTCTCTCTCTTCCCTCTTTCTCTCCACCCCCCTGTACTCTTATGAACTTTTCTCCTGATGGCTCATCACATACCTCCCACTAGCAAAAGCTTAATATTGTGGCACAAGGCAGGAGAAAAGAGCCAACGTTCACTCATGACTTGACCTTCACACAGCAACCAGGTTGGCAGCAATAGGGTATTCAAGGTGAGCTACAGCTGCAACCCAGAACTGAGAACCTACCCAGTTGCCACTGGAAGAAAGGGATGAATAAATCCATAAAGTTGGATTCACCTGGATGTAAGCAGGTGCTGCTCCATACACTTGGATGGTGTTTTTTGTGACCCAAATCAGACCCATTACATGCTCCTGTTTGCCAAATTGAATGGGGTGCAGTTATCCTGGATTTACACCCATGTAGCAAGATAATTTGTTCCCATGAACTCTTTCTCCACCAGAGCCTTGCGTGAGAGATGGTTGATATTAGCCTTTTGCAGGGAAAAGAGATGCATCTCTCTTCTTACAGTAAAGATGATGTTGAGTGGAGATGTGCAACCTGAGTGATACATCCAACCAGGTGCCATGCGGCTTTACACCTCGTCAGCTGCGGAAGGGCAGTGATTTTGAGGACTCTGCAAAAGGAGGCTTCCAAACTAAATACAGAAAAGCTAACTTGATTTCATCTTAATATCATAGGTCCCTCCTCTTTAATGTGCAGCATGTGAAAGAGCCACTTGCTGCCAAGAGGATATATAGGAGGCTTCCAACTGCCTTAGGTTTCAAATCCATCAGCAGGCAGAGCATATGTTCATCTCCATCATATTAGACATACACAATGAAGATCGAATCCTGCCAGGTGCACAGAAATCAAAGGAAACTAGACCAGAAGTGCCATAATACTGGTTTTCCTTTACACATTACCTTCCTCCCCACCTGCACAGTGGCAGTGAGGAGCAGAGAGCTGGGAGGCAATTGCATGGAAATGGTGAATCCGTGCCTCCCAACTCATGGGAGATAGGCAGTGAAAAGAGAGAGGCCCCAACAGGCTCTGAATCCTTTACAGAAAGAAAGTCGCACAAGAACCAAGGACTGAGACAAGGTGAAGACATAAAAGGCTTTCAAATATCATCCTTGAAAAATGTAGATGCTTTCTACATTTTTCTGTAGATCTATTATTCATCTATAATTGGGAAGTTCTAATGTGTTATATGAAGAAATCGACTTCTAAAAATGCCTTTCTGGTTTTCTGGTTACCATGTGAAGCTATGCTTTTTAACTCTTTTTTTTTTTTTTTTTTTTTACTTATTCAGAGGTGACTGTTTGTGGGCTACAATTCAAAGGCTAGGATTTCAAACCTCCCATAAAAAACTGACATAATGAAAGAATTGTACTGTAGGTATAAGGATAGAAAACTGGAGATGTAATCATTGCAAGTCAAATTTAGATCCAGTGTGAGTATAACGGTACAGCGGGTAAGCCACTGTGCCATGACTCTAGAGGCATGCATTTGATCCTCCTTCTAGACTTGTACCAAAGGCTAATCCAGCTACAGATGGGTACAGAGGTTCATAGATTCATAGATGTAGGGCCAGAAGGGATCTTGTAGATCTCTTAGTCCAACCCCCTGCCCTGAGCTCATATGACCCCAGCCAGACAAACATCGAGCCTCCTCTTAAAGACCTCCAGCGTAGAAGCCAGCACCACTTCCCTTGGAAGCTGGTTCCTGACTGTGAACTAGTGCCTTCTAATGTCTAGTCTAAACTTACTCTCTAGCGACTTAAGGCCATTATTCCTTGTTACTCTGGGAGGCGCTCGGGGGAACAGGGACTCTCACAAACTGTACTGGTCCCACCAGTAAGTTTATAGATGGCCATCAGATCCCCTCTCAGCCTCCTCTTGTGGAGGCTGAACAGGTCCAGGTCTCATAGCCTCTCCTCGTAGGGCCTGCCCTGCTGCCCCCGGATCATGTGGGTGGCCTCCTCTGGACCCTCTCCATGTTGTCCACATCCCTCCTGAAGTGCGGCACCCAGAACTGGACACAGTACTCCAACTGCGACCTGACCAGTATCTCATAAAGTGGAATAATCACCTCCTTGGACCTGCTTGAGATGCATCTGTAGATGCACAACAAGGTACAGTTAGCCTTACTGACCGTGTTCTCGCATTGTCAGCCCATGTTCATCTTGGAGTCAATAATGATTCCAAGATCTCTTTCTGCCACCGTGCTTTCAAGAAGGGAGTTCCCCAGCCTATAGGGATGCTGCTGGTTCCTACTGCCCAAGTGCAGCACCCTGGACCTAGTCATTCAAGCTGGGAATCAAAGGCATCCAGGTATAACGCTAGTCACATCATTTCCTTGCATGGCCTTGGCTTAAAGAAATGGACGTATATTAGCTTAAAGATGACTTAAACAACCTGATGTATATCACAAGCCCACGCGATCATCTAGGTTGGGATAGGTGTTTGATAATGAGCATAGGGTGACTAATCAATAGCTGCATTAACACCAAGGTTTGAATTTATTATTACTATTATTTACAATTACCACAATTAGCCAAAGCAATTAAAAATCTTGGTTACCACTCCACGTATCATGTTAGAACTGACCTAGGTGTTCCTGGACCTCAGACCACACGGCCTTTAAATTTGCTAAACTGAAACCACCTAACGTAGCCAGAGCTATGGCCTATGCTTGCCAAAATAAACAAAAGCTATGGGACCCAAGCAGTTAGGAATGAACTGCATTGCAGAGGAACTCCCCAAGTGCTGGGCTTTAGGCAGTGCTGGGGAGAGAGAGAGATGGACAATGCTGGTCAAGAGATGATTCCAGTATAACGTAGCCAAAAAGGCATATATCTTTTCTGTGATTGCACATATGTGTGCACCTGCATGTGTAGCAGGGCACAGCAGCAGTGTGGTTAGCACATCTGCCTATGGTGTGGAAGGCATGAGTTCAAGCCATGCCAAAATGTCACCCTTGGGTGGCACAGCTGTAAATGGAAGCATCATTGCTTGGAGAGTGAAAGGCAGACAGATCTAGGGTGGGCCACATCACTCTGGCTACATAAATGGGTGAGCCTTCAGCACACTATCCTGAGGGGCTGTTAGGCTCTGGTAAACTCCTGGCTTGACAAAGGTGTGTGGATACATTTGCACACATATGTAAATTGAATTATGTATGTATACACACGCACACATATATACGTTGGGGGCGTGTATATGTGTATAAGTATGTATGTACACCAACACTCCTAATGTGGCAGTATTGATGCATCTGCAAGCACAGGATACTTACCTTTTACTGGAACAGGAAGAGGGCAGTTAAAGGCAGCCGTCTACAGTACAATTAAGAAGCAGTAATTTTGTTCTTCTTCTCATTCCCTTTTTCTTCTCCTCTCCCGCGGCTGCAACAGATGCACATATTTCGTCCGACACAGATAGCACCAGATGGCATTAATTTATTGCTCAACTGCTTTCTTTTCTAGAAAGACTTTGTTTACGTCCCTCCAAACTCTGGCAAAGTTGACTTCATTAAATCAGCTCAACGTATTAATGTTGTCTCTGGACAGAACAGCCTACCATAAGTTAACTCCTGGATTTCAGAGACTTAACTTTCACAGAAGTGATTAAACACAGTCCTGATGCTAAATCTTGTACTGGATTTTCAGCAGAGAGTGAAGCCGGTTCAGAATATGTGGTGATGCGACTCATATTCAGTGGCATACTTACTTGATGGTAGAGGCAGAAGTTGGTGCAGTGTCTTTCTCTCTCAGCTAACACAAATGTCAAGCTTTCCAGTGTCACCACCCTAGTAAACGTGATATTTAAAGGAGCACAAATGGTCCAGCAATGTCAGAGATGTATCAGAAAATAGCTGGTCTGAACTGAACAGAGGCAAGCTAAACTAAGATGACATGGCTGAGGCTAGCATTAAAAAGGTTTTTAAATTCAAGTCTCAACTTCAAAGAAAATCATTGGACGGCAGACATAATAGGATAACAGGGCTATGATACCAGCGCTGAAATACTAAACGGTATTATTTGAAATAGACTGTAAGTGCTGAGAGAGATTAGCACGGAGATTTACGGTAATCGAAGTGAAAAACTACATGGACAGGATGAGCTGAAGTTTTGGCAGTAAAAAAGTTAATTGCTGCTTTTTTCTTTTTCTTTTTTTTTTTTTTACTAAAAATGTTAGATGAATTAAACATACCGGATCTTGCACTTGAACTAAGATGAAAAAAGAATGAATCAGAAACATCATATACTAACCACTCCTCCACTTCCTTTGAATATTTCCTTTAGGCCAAGGAGTGTCCACTTCTCCCCATAGCTTTGTGTCATCCGCAAACTTGGACAGAGTACACTTCACTCCCTCGTCCAAGTCGCTGATGAAGACATTAAAGAGTATCAGTCCAGACTGTGTAATCATCCATGTCACAGCCTCTGACCTTGTTCACCAGTACGGGGTGGGATACCGTATCGAAGGCCTTCCTGACGTCTAAGTATACGACATCCACCCCTCCTCCTGCCTCCAGGCATTTCATAACCTGGTCATAAAAAGAGACTAAATTAGTCAGGCATGATCTGCCTCCCACAAACCCGTGCTGGTTTCCTCTCAGCAAAATTTGTCCTGCCGGGCTCTCGCAAATGTGAGCCTTGATAATTTTTTCAAAGACTTTGCCAAGGATGGAGGTGAGACTGACTGGCCTATAGTTGCCCGG